>CM031858.1:33842411-33909021 GCA_018697195.1 Certhia americana
CCCTTCATCCCGGATCCCTTCGGCCCGGATCCCTTCATCCCGGACCCCTTCATCCCGGATCGCTTCATCCCGGACCCCTTCGGCCCGGATCCCTTCATCCCGGACCCCTTCATCCCGGACTCCTTCATCCCGGACCCCTTCATCCCGGACCCCTTCATCCCGGATCCCGTACCCTCCGTGCAAACAGACACACGTGCACGCACTTAATTCAGCTGTGGGGAAAGTATTGAACTGTGTGAGGCGTCGCTCAGAATGAAATCCCACCAGGAAATATAAACCTGGAAAGCAACTGGTTCCGTGAGAGGGATAATCCGACAAATTATCCCAGAATATAAAAATACACAATGGGGGAAGGTCAGAATTATATTTCCACCTGTTCACAAGACTCCATGTTCCATATTCCTTTCAGTTTTTGGAAGCTATGAGGAATGCTAACACCCATTGCCTTAACCACAGAAATTTAGGAATATATTATTGTTAATGCCACTCATGTTGTGATCCCTCCCTCCACCAGTTTAAAAAAAAAAAAAAAAAAAGCAATACAGACGGATGCTTTCAACAGGATACTCTCACAAGGACAAGAGATGCTTTTAAAACAACACAAAAGGACGATAAAAAACTGCACTTCACTCCAAATTGAAAACATCATCAAAGCTCCTTCTCCTGAAAAACCTTCAGAGCAGTTTGAAAGACTTGATTAAGCAGTCCACATGCAGAGTGCTTCCCTCACCCATACTCTGGGTCTATATTGGTTTGCTTTGCCTTTTTACTCCATAGGCACATACCACATCCTGAGGAAAAAACCCAGACGTGGCTCTGCAGAGCCAGGTGCCCATGGTCACCACTCGAGCACTGCTGCAGACGAGGCTGCTTACACCCAGCTAAGCACTTCCATGCTGAAACTTAGGAGCAGCCAGCACTTGTGCACCAGCCCCTAAATTACAGGGAACACCGTAATTTAGCATGAGGAAGCAGAGCTGTACAGTTCCCAGACTGTACAGGTAATCTGCAGGCAAGATGAAGTCAGCCCCAGTGCTCATGAAAACACATCCAGCCAAATAAAGTTTTGTCTCAGGACTGCTATTGGGAACGTCCTCCACCCTCGTCAAACTGGCAGTGTCAGGAATACTTTGGGCTACTAACTACTACAGGCAGACATTGAGATGCTGGTGGGTTGTCCAGTGAAGGGCAACAAACATAGTAAAGGGTCTGAAGCACTTGTCTTATGAGGAGTGTCTGAGGGAACTGGGATAGTTTAGCCTGGGCAAAAGGCAAGGGGCACAATCTCATACTCTACAACTGCCTGAAAGGAGGCTTGAGCCAGGTTGGGGGCAGCCTCTTCTCCCAAACGACACGTAGACAGCATGAGAGAAAAAGACCTCAAGTTACTGAGAGGAGTTCAGATTGGCTGTAAGGAAAAATGTCTTCAATAAAAGCATTGTCAAGCACAGGATCAGACTGCCCAGGGAAGTGGTAGAGTTGCCATCCCAAGAAGGTATCTAAAAGACATGCAGATGTGGTACTCAGGGACGTGAGAGCTGGAGAGTCCATTTAGAACTGGACTTGGCAGTGCTGGGTTAAGGTCTGGGTTCAATCTTAAGGGGTTTTTCCTATCTAAATGATTCTATCAACATTCAAATATTTAAAAAAACGAAAAGATCTAAGAGGACTTTCTTCCTGTGTCTCTCAAGTTTTCTGCAGCTATGTGAAAGGTCATATATTTTTCAATATTAAGACAAGTTTTGCTGCCAATGCTGGAGCAGAAATGTTAGACATTAATCTTCAGATGGTTACATATTACTTTAGAAGGCTAAGCTTATTAAAATGAACAAGCACTTATAGAATAGTATTTCCAAATTTAGTTACAACAGACTCAAATGACAAATCATATGCGCTTGAAGCTGCAAGCAGGTGCAGGTATTTAAGGTATCAGGAATAATAAAACTGCTCAACCTGAACCAAAATAATTTAAGTATTTTTAACATTAGTTCTCTCCTACACCAACCAAAAATTTACCTCCTTTCCTAAGCCATGTGCATCTAGTGGAACACGAAACATATTTTTCGAATACTGCCAAGCGTACTTTGATTAAAGTGCCTCTTCCACTTCAGTAAAACATGTTCCAATGTTTTCAAGTTATGTTTTTTGCTTTTAGAATAATTATTTTCAATTGTATTATTTTAGTGTTTTTTCAAAATTTCAGACAGCAAAAAACATGACAGAATCTTTGTAAAGCAGACAAACTGCTGGTGATGCCATATGAATTTCAGTCACTGTATTTGTGTTTTATAACTGAACATCCAGGCAGTTCAGTAACAGAACAAAAAATTTAAGAGAAGGGAAGAAGAAAGACAGGAAGAAAAAGGATCCCTTTCTAAAACGATCATTAAAGAATTATAAATAATGCTGTTAACTTAAGTGGGTTGCTGCCAAGCAAAAATAAGTAAAATACAAGAATCCATCATTATGGCAAGGCACACATATTATGATCTATCAGGCATGAAAAAACATTTTTACAACAACAGTTTGCAAAATTGAAAAAGTTCCCCTTCAGAGCAAGAAGATGCAACAGCCAGCAAGTGTAGGGGCCACCAACCCAGGTTAAGCACAGCAATAACCTGTAGAGGAAGGTAGTGACTGGAGACACATGGTCATACTTCACTGAAACATATTATCCTAAGAAGTGCAGGAAGATACTTTTCTTTTTTTCCTTTTCCTCAGAGGATAGTAATTGTGGGAAAGAAGCCCTGTATAATTCCTTCTCTCCTGCAAAGCTGAGGCTATCAGCTACATATGAAGACGATCCAACGCTGCACATGAAAAATAGTATTTCAAAAGTAGGAGTCGCAAGCTGTGTTCTTAAATTTTAACTTAATAAAACTAATGCTGTGATAGCCACAACCAATAGAGAAGGAATTTAATTAGAATACATTTCAATGACTAACTACAACTTGAAATACAAAAGCTAATAACTGACAGATTATTCTCAGGATGACCATCAGACCAGCAAACACTTGGTCTTCCAGCACGCTCTGTTCTTTTGCAGGAGTGTCTTCATCTCCCACCTTTTACCCAAGTGAAAGACACTACTGTTAAGGCATTTGGGAAAGGGTTTCACTTTGTCCACAAAAATCCCCAAACCAAACACACAGCAGGCAAGATGTTTGTTACTCTTACTTTAAGTACATCACCTTACAGTTCATGGAAGAAGTCAAAGATAGCCAGATGGTTGTGCTGTAAATGCTTCACCACCATGGGTCTTTCCCTCTCTGTCCTCATTGTTGCAGTAAGTTTGCTATGAAAATAATTAAGTCCATTGGAATGAGAGCAAAAATAAAACCAGTATTTTGCTTAATTTCAAATAATTTCTTAAAAAAAAAAAAAAAAACCAGGAAAGGAAGAAAAAGCACTGCATGTGTCACTGGCCCAAATCACCTTATGTCCACCACATGAATGTCAGAGGTAGTCAGTGCCATCACAATTATGTGTGCCATCAGAAATGAGATTACAACATATGTGGACATGGTCAAGTAAAATATGACCTTGCTAGCTGAGGTAGCAAGCCATGAAAAGCCAGAGGCACCAGCCTCTGCATGCCTGAGAAGGCCCTAAGAGCACCCACAGGAATTGCTGCACAGAAAACTTTTTCTCCACAGCACTGGTGGTTTTTATACCAAAGGAGGATCAGTTATAATTGTGTTTGGTTACATTATTCACACAATACTATTTACTTCCTGATTCCATTAGATTTTGAAAGTGCACTAACTCACACTAAGTGGTTCAAAACTCAGACAGATAGTATTTCAATCCCTAACGCCTGCAGGTAATTCTCCCCATCCCTGCAGAAATGCAAAGTTTCGCTTTTTTGCAAGGAAGCTGTTCAAAAACTAACTGGAAGTATACATACGGAAAACACTTCAAAGTACGAACATGACACAATTTTATCCAAGACTTTTTTCCCCACACTCTTTAGGAGGATATCTGAAATCCTTATTTCCACACACTGCTGTAAAAAACAAACACACAAGTTGAGGAGACAGAGCATTGATTATTCACCTTAGCTATCTGCAAAGCTTCCTTTACCCTGGACAGCACTTCTTCTAAAACTACCTACCTGACCTTCATCTCTGAAGCTGTAAGATCAGGGCTTCCTGTGCTCTACAGCTTAAAAATTACATACTTCATTGAGATGAACTTGCAATCCACCATGATCAGACTGCAGTTTAAGCTGATGAAAAAGGAAAGGCTTTTCATTACATTCAAAGCTTCAAGTGAAAATTAGGGGTTTTTTTTCCTAGTTCCAAGTGTAAATTCATGATCTGAATCTACTTGTTATTATAAGAGGCCCATTATCAGTTTATGTATATCTGCCAGACCTGCTGCAGCTGAGCATCTACTTTCACAGCACTTTGGAGCAAAAGGTATAAAAATATCCCAAGGAAATCATAGATTTCAAGAAAACCATAGAAATGGGGGAAGGAGTGATGGGGGTAAGGAGGTGGTGTGGCAATTTAAATCAGCCTCAACTGTTTAAAAGATTTCATAAGCCTTTCACAATACTCAACCATTATCAAAACAGTATCAACTAATAATGCTTTAAAACAAGGAAAAACAACTACAAAAGGAATAAGAGAAACACCACCATCTTTTAACTCTCAGAAAAACTTTTTTTAATTTTGCTACCCAATTAAGTTAAAGAGCTAAAAGAACATGGCCATTATCTGTTCACAGAATATTTTTTAATGAGAATTATAAATCACTCAAACAAAAGGTTTAAAATAAATCAGTAAAATTAAAAAAAAAAAAAATCTTCAAATGGCAATAGGGCAAAACCTGAAACAGAAAAAAATCTTCATACAAATCCCTTAACAAAACATCTGTTGGTCTTCTGGGGCAAAGTTATTTGATGCTTGTTTTGGTTCTCTTTTTTAACAAGTGCATGTGAGTTTCTAAGGATTAATATTTAATAGTGGCATGGAAATTAGTTTTACTAATTCCATTGGGGATGGTATTTTGATGTTTCTTTTTTAAACAATGTCAGGATTAGCTAAGTAATTTCACATGACACCCATTAACAGAAATAAATTAAAACGATATTAATCCTAATTTAGTTAAAAAATCATCTTCAAGCATTTTCAGGAAGTAGTATGTACTTGTCTGTCTGGAGGTTCAGAAGAGAACTATACCTATGTAAAAAACATTTATTTCCCCTGGCATGTCAAGGAGAAAGGTTTTTATCACCTCCTTAATTTTTCACAGCTACAACAAGATTTTGGCAATGGGACATGTGGCTGCTCTTAACTCTAGAATTATTAACATGAACAATTTTTAATACCACACCATCTTAAAGCTGACAAATATAGTAAGAGTTCTCTTTGGTCTCTTAACACTGCACATAAAACAGTCCAAAGCATTCATGTTCTGTGGCACTGGTATGAAGTGAGGAAGTGGGATTTCATTTGCAGTAAAGAGAAAGCAGCGAGAGCAGACAGGAGCAAACAGGCCCCAGAGTGACTGCCAATTCCTGTTCAGTCCAGCATGCCACACTGCATCAGGGATTAAACACAAAGACAGGAGCAGTGTGACAAACCACCCCATGTGGCCCAACACAACTGAGTGCTTCTCCTGTATCAAGGTTTTACCAAGAGATGGTGTGGAAACTCTGCTGAAAGCTATTTCATTTTAGAAACACTCCTCTCCAAAGCAGTACTCAGGAACTTTCTTTTGGAAAGATATATATAAATATATAAATAGATATATTATAGACACAGCAGCTCAATTCATAGGAGACATAGGAGGAATTGGCCAATTGGCCTGCAGCAGCATCTCAGGCCTTTTTTTTAATGTTGGCTCACGAAACTTCTTTTCAACAAGTCAAAGAACATAGAAGTTTTAAGAAATCTCATAGAAAACATTTAAAGAAAGGCAATATAGGTAATAATGTATTAACATGACACTGGCATTGATGAAAGCAGCATTCTGTATGTAAAAATATGAAGAAATAATATAATTAATGCCAATCAATAATGTAAGGACTACTGAATAGCTTTCTAATTTTCACGATAAATTTCCTTAGATAAAGTGAGTAACAATTAAACCACAAATGAAACTCCACAGTAGGTTCTTCTGCTGATATCCAGGGATGTACAACAGTGAGTACAAAAAAAACCAAAACCAGCAACCCCCAAAATGTATCCTCCCACAGCAAGCAGCTTTGTCCTAAGGGCTGTATGTTGAAAAGTGCTCATCTCTCTTGTCTGAGCAAACAGAAGTGAAGATCTGATGGCACAGATATTGTCCTAAGCCAGACACACTGATCACTGCAGCAATCGAAGTAAAACCTTCCGTAAGCAGCGCCAAAACAGCCTGCACAAGTCTGGCACCACCAAAATGCAGCTGCCTGTTGGATTAGTGCCTAAACACCAAATACAACCCCTTTTGCATGTCGCCTTATCCTCCCCTAGGGGATGGAGATGGACTGTGGTTCTTCTAGAAAAAGAAGCCCATGAGACGAGACTCATCCATTCTCTTGTAGCACAGGAAGCGCAGTGGCAGCTCTCCTCGGCAGCAGCCAAGGCAGGGAGGGACAGCCAAGGGGGTGACTACTCTGTCTGCTTCCTTGTTCCACAGCCAAGCCAGGCACTGACATCCCTCAGAGCCAGGAGCTCCTGGCCATCACCAACACAGAGCACAGCCACTGAGCACTCTCCTCCACGCACCAGCACGGAGGGAATGGGAACAAAGCTCTTCCTGGGTAAGAAACTAAACCCACTTGCTTCATCCGTGCTGCTCTCAGCCTGCAATTCTTCATTCTCTCTTTCACACACACACCTGCTCACCTGCAAAAAACTAACTGCCCATCATGGAATCTTAAATCATCTACCATGACATTTGGCAATGCTAGTTACTCAGCTAACATCTTACCACAGCATATATAAATTTTTAAACAGAGTTTAAAAATCAAATACTCACTTCACCAACTGAACAAACAGAAGGAGAGTTGCAAGTGTGAAGTGGTTCTTGTGAGGAGTCATCCCAAGCAGATGGGTTTCAAGCAGTATTACTGCCACACCAGACCCTAGACATGTATTATGTGGCTCTTAAAGGTTTATGTTAGTAAGCAAGCTACTACTGACATATTTGCTGAGGATACAAATCCTGAGATACAGAGAGAAATGGCAGAATGTTGCTGACGGGAATCAGAATGAAAGAAACTGAAACCAGCCAGAAGTCACCTTTGGAATGCCTGCAACAGTAACAACATTGTGGAGAGGGAATTATTTTTTTATTTTTGAAAGACTAAGGAATCAAGGTGGATAAGCTACCGGGTGGCCGGATGGGAAGGCTGTAACAGAAAAAAAAAAAAAAATTAACTTCATATGAGTCCAAATTCTTAATAAAGCACATGATTTTTATAGCAGGAATAAACCAATGGAAGAGTTTATCAAGTATTAAGATGACTGTATACTAGAAATATTAAGCTCACAATCAGAAGACACATACTTTCAGGAAAGTATTAGGGCAGAGAAGTCCTGTAACCAGCACTGTGCAAGAGGTTCAGAGCAGATCACCATTGTGAAGGTCTCTGGTCTGCAAACCAAATTCTGGTATCAGTATTCTGTTAAGTTGGGGTTTTTTTAAACAAAAATTTCTAACTTGAAACAGCTGCTACATTCAAGGGACGAACAGACAGCTGGCTAATACTAGTCTGAAGCCTAAACATCAATCACAGCTGTACATAGTCACTTTTATCTGTGCCTCTGAGCTGGGATTATCTACAGAAGTATGTCAAACAGAGCTGAAACTCCTGCTGCTCAAACACACTACCAAGCCCAGGAAATTCTTACCCTAAACTCATTTCTCTGGAGCATGGAGTCAGCCCTGAAAGAGCTGAGACTTTCCTTATGCAACAGGAATCCAAAACCAGTAAATAAATGAATCAATAAAAAATGATTTGCAAATTTCAAAGCAAACCTGACAGATTAGGGAATCCAACTGAACAGAGCAGTATTACTTGCCATCCAGTTGCAACAGTCAATGGTTTCTCTTGATGTGAGATAACACCACAACAAAAAGAATCAGAAGAACCCACATCACACAGGCATGAACCTCTTCCTGCCTCACTCTAAGCAGGCAAAACCCACCCAACCTCACCACACTTCTGAGCCATTCCCATGTCACTGATGACACATAAATGGCTGAACACAAGACAGCAGTACCTAAATGCAAATGTTTATCTTTCCCCTTGTGCATTCCCACACATACTCTCTGCACAGTGTTTATACCTCTCTTTCCCCAGAAGTCATCTCACTCCTACGAATTTGGGAGTGAGTGAAGTCAAACCTCTAAACAGATGGTACAGATTTTGCTTCTTGACATTCACATAAAGACATTTTAGTCTATCATTTGCTCAAAATCAGGCAGGGTTTGTTTTTGTGTTTTGTAATATGCTGTAAAGCTCTTCCCATCTTCATTATGGACATGGTTTAGTGATGGACTTGGCAGTGCCAACTTAACAGTTAGACTTGAAGATCTTGCAAGTTTTTTCCAATGTAAATTAATCTGTGTGGGTGAGAAAGACTGTCTAGATTGCTAGCAGCTCAGTTTTGCCACAGTGAAAAACCATAACCATAAAAAGGAGAAATCCTCCAGAGCTGCACCTTTGTTTGTTCGTTTTGACAGCCGTCACTGATAACAGTATTCAACAGTGTAGGTGCTGAGGCTGGGAACCCTTCTGATTTCCATGCCAGGTTACACAGAGGAAGCAAGTCCCAAAGCAGCACCTAACCCCATGCAATATTTGAGGAGTAGCTAATGTTTGTGCAGAAGACCACTTCAAGCCAGAACACGGCAACCCTGGAGTCTTTACACACACAATAACCACAGCCAAGGGTCTTCTGGGCACTGAGTCTTGTTGCAGTTCTGCATGGAGCAGTGTTATCACTCACTTCTGCTGCCAACCCAGTAACAAACTTGCCAAATATCCTCTGTAGTCTTGCCTATACAAGTACTTTAGGAGGAGCAAGCTGTTTGCAAATCTATAGCCAGAGTAACGGAAAACAAGGCATTAACTTGGCCTCTGAAACAAGCCTCTAAGTTAAGAACATCATCATCATCATCGTCGTCATAATCATTATTATTACTACTATTCCCTGGACCTACTGGATAAACTAAGATTACCACCAAGGTCTGTTTTAAGACCCTCATTTTGGGATTAAAGTCAGGACATGGACTCACACCAATACTCCTTTAAAAGCTACATTACTGCCTGCTAAATCTGTGATATCAACCATCAGTTCAGGTAATCCAAATGAGCATCAATAGCACTTTCTAGAAATTAGATTAGCACTTTCTTGAAAACGATATGTGAATTTGTTTTTCCACAATCCAATGGCCATGGAGTCATGACTGATATAAAACAATCATTTAAAGACAAGGGTAACATGCAATGTGCAGCACAGCAGGAACAATGATCAGTCTTCATGCCAAATGGAGAATAAAGAGTGCTTTTCTGTGTACCTGTACTGAAAACATTCCTGGTACCCGGAGTCATGACACTTCCTGCTCTAGGCCTCCAAGGAAATGCTTGTTGGCAGCATTCCATCTGATGTATGAGACTTGGATGCCAACCAAACATCCTCAGAGTAATCAAATGAAAACCTTTGACAGTTACACTTCAATAGGAGCCTGGTGCATGTCTGAATGCACACGAAAATGCAGTCTGTGGGTGTACCTGGGCATTCTCAGTGGGCCCAAAAGCAAAGCAAGAAGCCATAGGAGGACTGAGAGACACCATTAACAGAGAACAGAAGTACCTGAAGGACTATGTGGCTTACAGAGTGCCAGCCTGAGAAAGGTCTGCTGCTTCAACACCAATGGTCATCAACAGTTGCTTGAATATTCCAACTCAGCTCCTGGGGAGCGGAGTTGGTAAGGAACAGAGCGAAGCATAGCAAAAGCTGAAATACAGGCACACCCACTTCAGCTCTTGAACTATGAAGAGTTCCCTTAATCTTTCCCTTAATCTTTCCTTAAGAAGGTAAGGCTACTGAAAAACAAAGAGATTGTTTTCTACATAGGAAAAAAACCCTCAGAAGACACAGTTCAACGAGGTGAAATACTGTAAAGGGCATAAAAGGAAGAAGAAATAAAGGCAAGTGAAGCCAGGTGTCATTCATGCTTGCCTGCACAGTAGATCACCTCACTGCAATACAGGGAGCTTTGCAAATGGTACCAAAATCCCAGGTAGCTGCTTCCTCTGTAACCAGGCAAGAACAAGAAACAGCAGCTGGCAAGAGGGAGGGGAGAAGAAAAAGAAAACCCAAACAAACTTTTAACCCACACCTGGGGGAATAAAGCCTAAGAATCTTAATTGACTCAATTAAATCTGCAGAGAACAGAGATACTGTAAATATTAGAACTAGCTTGAAAAAAGGAAAAAACCCTCCAAGGCAAAACATTCTCTTATTCTATGATCTCCATTGTGCCATGCAATTCAGAAGACAGAGGTTTGCCCCAGGGCTATATTAAGGGTTATGCTTTGTGGTTTACAATTTTGATATGCCATTTCTGAGGTTTCTCAAGATATCTCATGGGAGAGCAGGATTACAGAGTATGACAGAAACACTTGTTCTATTACATAAGTTCAAATCTGAAGAACACACAATATATTGAACTGTCAATCCATCTTCCCATTTTTTCCTGTAAAGGCGACAAAGGAAAGCAGAGTCTTTACTTCTTTTTTTGAGCTACATGTTGTGGTTTGGTTTAATAAACTCCATGAGGCTTTTTTTTTTAGCATGTTATCAGCGTAACTAAAGAATTGGGGAGTGCTGTGTCAGTTTTTATGGTGGTACCACAGCTACATAAAACCTACCACAATTGATCTTCTGACCAAGGAGAGAAACACCTCATGAAATGGCATCACAGCCACAGGAGACAGAAAATAGTAAGGGACCCAGCAATCCCATTCCAAAGTGCATCCTCACACCACACATTAACTGGGGAATTTCAACATTTCAGCTCCAAAAATATACACTAAACCATGACAGAGAGTATGAATACTCAAAATATTGCAAGTGTCAGCCCACTCAACAACAGAGGGAAAGACCTGAGTTTAAAGAAAGGGATTTAAGATCCAAGTGTAGTTTATGAACTGTACAGTGAAAGCTTAGCCTCAAAAAATCTGTTATCTAAAACAGATGTCGCCTTCGCAATGCTCAATTTATGATAAATTGTTTTAATATTTATACCTAGCACAGGCACTGCAATAAATCAGACAAGGGCCAAATATAACGAGCATTCCAAAGCACAGAAATTACACACTCCCGCTCTGTGAGACCCGTTTGTTTGGGAAGCTAAGGGAATAAATCTCTGACGGTGGCTTTCTTCACTGGCCGCCACACGAACTACGAAGCCAAGAAGCGAAAACCAATGATCGGGCACGGCTAAACGCTGGGAGCTGGGAAGCGAGCTCCCGGCTCTGGGAGCGGAGCGGGAGCTGCGCCGCGCCGTGCGCTGCCCGCCGCCGCCACGCGGGGGCGCCCCCGCCCGCGCCGCGGGAACGGGAGGCGAAGGGAAACGCGGGAAAGGGACACGGGAGAGCGGAGAACGGCGACACGCCGCTCTCCAGGCGGCAATGCCACCGACTCAAGGGCCACTCTGCTGAGAACGCCCAGCTTGGCCACCAGGGCTGGGCAGTGACCCACAGGGTTCAGTTTAATAAGCTTGTTTTGCTGTCAAGAGGTTTCACCTCCATTCCCACCTCTCCATAGACGTTCAGATGCTGCCAACGAATGTCAAGGGGAGCAGCTTGGGCACTACGTGCTGCAGGGAGAGGATGCAGCTATGGATCAGCACATTAAAGAGTGTGAGTGGCAAAGAAGCTTGTCCTAGCACATGGTGCTGTAACACCGAGGTGGTGGGTTCAATCCCCATATGGGCCATGCACTTAAGAGCTGGACTTGAGGGTCCCTTCCAACTCAGAATACTCTGTGAGTCTGTGGGTGTAAAAGATGTAAAACACTAGTTTCTGCCTGAAACATCTTACTGGTAAAGACTGGAGGTACCCAAGCAGGAAAGCAGAACCTTCACCTTTCCAGATCAAAGGGGACCTGAACTGTTCTACATCGAGGAAACAAAGGGTGCCACAAGTGCACTGAAATGTTGTTTCTGACAAGCAGGACTCTGGCTTAAGAAAGTAGGTACCTTCCCATGCTACCTCCCCACTGGTCACAGATGGTCAGAAAAAAAACCCCAACCCAATAGAGAGTAATCAGAAGGGAGAAAATTGCCTGCCACAGCTTCAGAACCCACTTGTAATTTGAAGAAGTTTCTCACTTTTCAGTTGTGTCATCACAACCCTGGAGAAGGCTAAGCCAGCTCCGCTCTTGGGTCACATGCTATCTTTACTGGGAGAAGGCCAAGCCAACTCTGCTTTTGGGTCACATGCTGTCTTTATCGGGCATTTGCAACAGGACCTACAGTCCAGACAGACAGGGAGCCACAGCAATCAGGGGCAGCTCCTAGATTTTCAATTTAGGAATTTTTTGGTTTAACAGTTCCCTTAAACAGATTTCTACTGGCAATATTCCAAAATCAGCTTTAAAAAAAAAATTAAGAAATCCAGCCACAAACAGAACATCATCATGCCCCCCCCCCCCCAAAAAAAAAAAAAGGCTTACATGCTGTTGGAAGTCACACTGACAGGGACTTTAATAAGCAGGGACTTTATGTTCTAGGTGTAATTTGTAATGGCCTTTTCCAATGACAACCCAAACGAGTGCAGAAAGATCAGAATAAAAGCAGCAATGAAGTCTGAGCACTGAAGAATCCCCCAGAGTTCAGTTTTCTCCTGCCCACTTGCACAGTTTTGCAACTCCTCTCATCATTCTGCTCTGCACAGGTGGCAGCAACAATGACCCCCCAGCTGAATGAACCAGAACACTAATTTTGGCTCTATTCATCTAAAACAATCCCCTGAAATTGAAATCTATGTTCCATTTGTTATCTGTGCCATTTAACCACTGAGGATTCTCTACCACAGGGCAATGTTTTACTGACAAACCTGTTCTACAGGAAGCAGAGATGCCACAGCTGACATGCCTTGATAACCTACTGTCTGCTTGTGCCATGGGGACTGGAGAGGGAACTGTGCTTCTGGCTGCTTTTGGCATCACCACAGGTACAACCAACACCAGCAAAACTGAGATCCACTCACAAAAACCGAAACAGACACCAGCCATGGGAGAGTACTACCAGAATGAAGTCAGAAAAAAAAAATCTCAGTCTAAATGTAAAACCTGTTCAAGTCACTCATCTTTATGAAACTGCAGGTGTTGCTGTGTTACACCACCTGCTAGCAAACAAGCAGTACATTTTGTGCCAGGCCACCACCAGTCAGAACACCTCAGTTTAGAACAAGAGGTAGTGTCAAAGCTTGGCAATTCCTTGAGACTGGTATTTTGCTTTTGCATTCAGAATTAGCAGCAAAAGGCAGCCCCAGGTGCAGACACAGAGAGGTCTGATGGATATGTTTTAAGGCAAGAGGTACAATACACTAAAAGATCATCTTCACCCATTTAGACAGCTACTTCAGTTTGGATACTACCATAATAACCTCACCTGAACTCGGTGTTCCCTTTGAGGAAGCTGGGCCTACATGAGTTTCCAAGCTACCTTCCAGTATAAAGGACTGAGTGATCTTAATAGTCTGTGAAGATCCAGTGAGGACAGCTTGAGGAGAGGCAGCTGACATAGTTCCCCAACACCAGACAACCAGTGAGCCAATCCTTACAGGTTCCCAATCTCCTAGGTGCCTTAGAGTTCACTGGCTCTTTCCAGCACAGGTCAGGAAGCCCTACCAACCTAAAAGATACTTTTCTTGCCTTGACAAGATCCCAAGCTTGGTTCCCAGAGGCAGCAAGCAGCCTAGGGGGGAGATGTCATCTCTGCAACTCTGCTCTGCAATTTTGGATATAATCAGCCTTGACATTTTGGTCTAGAAGTGGTATCTGTGCCAAAGACTTGGAGGGTACAGAGGTCTGGCCCAGAGAAGGTGTAGAAACTTCAGGAGTCAGGAGAAAAGATGCGGAGTAACAAGCTCCATCACCAGCTTCCTGGGAGAACTCTTCCAGTAGACAGCAAGCTTTACCTGGTGCTTCTGGGCTGAAGCAGAATTTTTGGAGAGTCAATGCAGCAGCAAACACCATCAAGAGGAGATATTCTGACAGGACTGTTACTCAGTTTAAGGCTTGAGGCCCCAGCTTGCTCTGCTTCACAGACAGTTCATACAGGTGGCACAGCTGGCAGTTTAGCAGATACTCTCCTTACACATCTGAAAACCAGCCCAAAGAGGGAAAAGTTCATACGGCTAGTTAAAGGACAGAAAGTGATGGTGCCAACTCAGAAGACATGTGAGATCAGAGTCTCCTATATATTCTCATACATAAGAATCAGATTCCAGAGTGAGGATTGTTTGCATTTTCTGTGGGGTTGGAGATGGAAATACAATCGAGTAGTCGAAATTTCATTGACACGGAAGTTGTGCAAGCTCCAACACCAACTATTTCAATAATCCTTTTTTTTCCAGTTCATTCAGGAGGCACACAAATGGTTGTAGAGGGAACAAAAAACCTTGACTCATCATCACCCTAACCAATCGCTAGAAAAGTGAGGCACTACAGTCATGAGATGATGTCAGGCACAGTGATGGGGTCCAGTTCATTTCCATAGCCAAAATCAGAAGAAAAACATTAAGAACTTTGTCCTATAGCATAGTGGTATGCATCAACAAACACAGGGAGCAGCCAGTCCAGAATCCAGAAGGATGTACAAGAGACAAGCTGCTGGACTATGCCTACTCCTGCTTCTGCTCCTCAAAGTGATCATCATCATTGACTAGACAGCTTTATTGGGGCCTCCAGCCACAGAGTCATATAGCACATGCCCCTCCCCTCACAGCCTGGACTTTTGCAGTAACTGCTGCATTTGTAGGGACACACATTCTGTGAAGGAGTTGAGATTTGTCATTCATTCTCACACTTTGTGTTTCTGCCATCCTTTCACACACCAGGACCAGCTGTGCATCTCAAGTGCATCAGCGAGGTAGGAGGGACAGAGAGAACTGTCCCTCTCCACCAATGCAGAGGCAGGGCAGGCAGCAGCCCTCCTCATGAAAGACAGCTCCCAAAACAGCAGGTAATTGAAAAGGCTGCCTTTTCTGCTACATGGGTATGAAAATACAATTCTGTCTCCATTACACACATGCTAGGGAATATTTCACCTTTGCAGTATGCTTTCAGACAGCCTAATATAGGAAGTGGATATAAAAATACTGTTAAATAATCATTTTCATAGCAGGGAGCCCAAAATCACTCTCTTGGGAATACAGCAGGAGAATGACAAATAATGATTTAGCAATATCAAGTTCAGCAACCAGCTCAACCTCTTTGTTCCTCTTAGAAAAGAAGTTCAGATTATAATTTGAGCTCCTACAAAGGAACAAATATTATGATGTTGACTTAACATAGCATTATGTCATAACACACACACACACGTCTAGCATTAAAACATAAGTTGGCAGAATATACTTTTGAATGAAACTGAAAAAATAAAGTTTGAGTAATGTCTTAGGGAGCCAAAATCAAATACATATCAGAGTCTGAATACAGCAAACACCTGGTGAACAGTGTTTTGCAACTTCATGAAAAGAAAGACAGAACAAAGAGGCCTCTTTCTGTCCATTCCCCTTCTTTTTTGAGCCTAGTCTCAGTACTCATATACAAATTATCAGCCATTTTCAAAAACTTGTGCTGCCTTCTGAGGAAAAAGCTGCAGCATCACAAGAAACCCAAGAAGATTATTAAAACCTATAAACTGAACATTACTAGAAGTGATATAATTTTCCTTGTCATCTCATCCATACATGGAATTCCACCATTATGATGAAACCAACATACCTGCCATCAATAACCAGCCTTCTTCTCCTCCCATAAACTGAAGACCTTGGTGAAGCCCAACCTGCCTGTAGTATTAATAATGTATATGAGAGCTTTGGAGAGGTCAGCTCTAGGCTTTACAGAGATTTAAAATTTTCTCTTTTCTTCCTGCACACTCTGAAGTAGCCATGAAGATGAATTCCACATACTCTATTTCTAGCAGAACTATAGATGTTGGCCCATCAGAGTTTAGGAGGGTAAACTGTGTCTTTCATACCCATTAGGCTGCACCATTTTATGGGGACAGAAGTTGGAAATGCCTTTGCTTTCATGTTATGTTGCAACCATTCAAACAAAATATGCTGGATATCCTGAGCTGTATACAGTTCCATTATATATTTGAATTCTTGTTAACAATTAATCACCAAGCAATACAGGGCTACACAATGATGTTTACCTCCTGTGAAGAGGTTTAACATAACAGAACACTCTGATGAAATACAAAGATTGCATACTCATAAAAAGTATGTTAAAAAATTGCTTGCCCCATGTTTAAAGTTATAGTAAATCCAGCAGATCATTACTCTTAAAAACCTGATGACCGCAGTAAACTTTCAAGACTAATTTCTCCCACTGCATTAGGAGTCCCCTTTGGCTGTCCACTGCTGCTATGCTTTTATTCATTCTGTGATAGGATACCCACAAAAGAAATTAGCCTTACTAAAATCATGTAAATTTCTGCTGCCAGCAGGTAGCAACTGAGCCATCACTGGAAACTCTCATGAAGGAGATGCCTACAAATGCTGGGAAATGTAACACAATGAACACAACTACACATTAGTCCCTGGGAGAAAGTAAATCCCTTACCTGACAGTAAGTAACCTCAATAACATGAGGAGAGTTCTCTGAAATGAAAACAAAGCAGCAAGTAATAAAATAAATGGCTCTACAAGTATACAGTAATATACAGTCAGTAAAATGAATGTACCAAGTCCTGGGCTTCCTTCCTGAAGATAACCCACAGTGAACACATCAGTGAAAGCACTGCTCTATACTCAGGATAAGAGCTATAAAGAGGATCATAGACTGTACTTAGATCAACCTTAAAAAAAATTGAACAGGGAGACTTTACTACTAATACAAAAATTAAGAGGTGAACCAGTAAGCTCACCTTCTTAATGAGACTCTGCTGGGTCAAGTAACCTATCTAAAAAAGAAATTACAACACAATTTGCAATTGCATCCATTAGTAGGTTATTCACTCCCTTCCCAGAAAAGTAATAGGCAACAGACAAACTATGACAAAAAATACAGTCCAGGACCCAGAATATAGCTTGGCATGTAGAATTATCAGACAAGAACATTTTTTGTGCATTTCCATGACTGCAAAATCAGACAGTGCTTCAACCTCTAACATAACATTGTTCAGGGACAGAACAAACCAAAATCCCACACCTGTTAACAGAAGTATAAGCATCCACCTAGCACAAGCTAGTAGTACACCATGACCTTTCACTACGTAACTACATCCTACAGATCACAGATTCAATGGACAGCATCCCAAAAGGCAACTGCATGTGCTTTTTGAGTACTCTACATAAAACATGGGAGCAGCGGAAAACATTAAAGTTTACTGGGAAAAACCAGTCATTTAAAGCAATACTTAAACAGAACTACTAGACACTTTTGCCAAGTGAAAGGTCCTGTTTTTTGTTATGCATCCCACCCGAGACCCTGGCCACCCCTTAAGGTTCTAAGGTTTCCTACACGGAGATAGCCATTTACAGAAAGTTTCATGCTGACAGCTCTAAGTTCATTCTGTCTCTACCAAGGCTTCATACCAAGAAAGATACGTGAAGTTATGCCTTGAAGAGAGAGGAGGCAAGAATGAGTCACACAACGTCTCACCTGTGCTTACACACCATGCTATACCCCAAGCTCCACAGCAGAGTCCTCCTTACTCTGCTCAAATTTGCTCAGTTTCCTTCTTAGTCAGAGGCTCCAAAAGCTGCTGAAGAGATGCATGTTCAAAGCTACCAACACATGAAAATTAGGAGTATGCAAATGAGAATTAGCTGCCTGAGCTCTCTTTCCAACCACATTGCACCCCAGAGGCAAATATTTGATTAATTTTTTTTAAGACATATAAAATGAGTTGTGAGAAAAAGCTATTTTAATCAGTATTTTCCAGTAAGGAATACAACAGGTGCCAAGAACTGAAGGAAACCCACATCTGCTCCACTGTGACCGTAGGCCCTGCCTGATCAGATTTTATAATACATATTTTGCACATGCATGGATTACTTAGAATCTGAGGAATGCAGCCTATACCACTGGGAGACCATAAAAATATAAGGAATCTGCAGTCTTTCCTGCAGCTTGGATCTGGAATGCCTGTGCTGTTTAAGCAATGCTACAATAATAGTAGCCCCAAAACTACTGTCAGTATGATTAATTTCAGTAGCTTTCTTACCCTGGCCAGAAAGCTGCAAGGTTTACACACCATGCTGAGACTTTTAGCTCTGCACACAGAGTAGAAGCCCACCTGCCTACTTCACTCGGCCATGAAGGCAGAAAGATAAGAATCACCACTGCTTTTGGGAGGGATGAAAACACCAGGCAAGCTCTCTTCCTGGGTCTGCAGAAGTTTGGGTGCCACAGGATGCTCCTGAGCTACTGACATGAGTAACAGCTGCTGTCTTTGTCTAGAGAACTCACCAGTCTCTGACTGACTGCCCTGTGAAAAGCTTTGGGGTACATGAAGTGAGAAGGACCATGTACCTACAGTAAAATTGTATTGTGTCTGGTTCAGCAGGGTGGGGAGGCGGGAGAGCCTCTATTTGGCCTTGTAAGGAGCTACATTCCTTCAACTGCCTTGTAGCAAGTTTCAGGAGATCACCACATTTATATGCGCCACACAGATAATGCACTTGAAATGCTTTGGGACTGATATGAATAGGAACTATTCTTCCCTTTAATTAGCATTTTTGCCAGATGAACACTGCTGTGAAGTGCCAAGCTGTGGAGTCCTCCTACAAGTTCCAAGAGATACACAACTGACAGCCAGAGCGTATCCAAAATCGGAAGATTTCCTTTTGCAGCTACAATTTGTTTTGCCCACTTGAATGAAAATAACACAGTTATCAAAATGATCACCCTAGATAAGGACAAAACCAGTGTACTATACAAACCCTGAGAAGTCACTCATAAAACTCTGCTGAATTCTTGGGCAGTTGCATGATGTTCTTTGAATGGTGACTAACATTATAAACATTGACCACAGAAAAAGAAGTGCATTTCTGTATTTCCAAAGAGACTGCTTATCATAAGAAGATAAAGAATTTATGGGTTTTTCAAAAAGTCAAACAGCTAATCCTACCTCTGATCACACACACAAAAAGTAGTCATGGGTGACTGTTAGACGATTTACAAGAGAATTTCTCCAAAACCTCACCTTAAGTTATAACCAGTCGGAAAAGTATAAATTTAGAAATATAGTAAAGACGTAAGTTATACTGTTTGGGTGTTGGTATTCTTGTATTACCAGATGAATTGCCAATAGAAAGACAGTATGGATTAAGGGAAAAAAAATACAAAAACATTGGCTTGTTTCCTAGCAACAGCTCAGCTAAAATTACTTAACATTTCTACTCAATCAAATGTAAATTTGACTATGTTATCCCTTAAATGTTGATTATAACAGGCCTTTTCAAATGCAAATTCAGTGTGTAAAGTGAATGTAAACGTTGACAAAGCTGACACCAAAATCTCCTGATTAACATCATTTGCATGTACACAGCAACATTATTACAAACCTTCTAAAGACAGAAGGAAATGAAAATTGGAGAGAGAATCACCTTCTGCATCATCTCATTCTTCCCTGCTTTAAGAACAAAACAGACAAAAATGTAAAGCTTTTTGGACTGCATGCAAAATTCCAATAGTTTAAAAGTGAAGCATTATAAGCTGTACCTGAATGCTATTCCTTGTGTTGTTAGCAAGTACAATGGGTGAAAAGCTCTGGTTTATTTCTTAGTCGAAGAACTTGAGAATTACTCCTATAGCATAGGCAAACTGTAAAGATCGTAATATCATGTAGCCACTGGCAGCTTGCAAGTTTTCTTGCTTTTTTTACTGGTAATTCTTGCATGAGAAATACAGGAGGAAGGGGGGGAAATGATTATATGTTACTCCCAAAGTTTGCAAGTTTGTTCTTTGCAACTTAACTACCTCTGGGATTAAATACCTTAGCTATGCGTGCATTCACAAAGGGCCAGATTATTTTTGCCTAAAATATGTAGAAGAGGCTTCAAAGAGGACGTTAACACGTTTCTTCTTGTTGCAGCACTTCACAATATGGGTATTGAAGTGTATTATTTTACAGTAACGTGCACGACATCAGACTGATTTACCACTAGTTAGCCAAAAGCTAACGGGAAGCTGAGAACAGATGCAATGTTCCTTCAGCACAAAGCAAGTAGCCAGACTTATCCTCTCAAACTGAGAGTATTTTCTAGTAGAAATCACCACCCTTCCTTCTTAATCACCTCAAGAAGGATATTGGACTGAAACACAAGATTTTACATCTACACAAGATTTTACATCTACACGGACTTTGGCAATAGAGATTTTGTTTTCCATACTGATGCAGACAGGTACCTTGATAGATTGCCGTGATACACACATCCTAGTCCAGCACATTAACATGATGAGAATTTGCACAGCATCAGCTACAGCAGCACAAAATGAACAATTTAGCATTCACCAGCCATATCCTAATCTTTCATGGTGCTATGTTTTTAAAGAAAAGCAGAAACACTTTCTTCCTCCACTGCACAGCTTCTTAATAGAGTTTTACAGGCCTGTTGAGGATTATCTTTTCTACCCTGGATTAGAGTTGCTACTTTAAGTATTTTAGACAGGACATAATCCACTCCCCCCTACACCCCCATGCTGCCAATTTTAGCCATGTCCGATCCTGAAAGTTTCTAAGAAATTTCTAAGAAATCAACAAGCACAATAGCTGACTATTGGGAAGGCATAATCAGTAAAATATTTACATCCATACTGAGCACAAATCCTACTTGTCTCAAAAAGCCAGTCCCATCTCAAAATTATGGTTCTGTGATAGAGCTGAAAGCAAGTTTTGGACTTGGCCTAAGGGGTAGGGCGGGAGAGAAACCCAGGAAGATACAGGCAAGAATACTTCATCCTCCCATGCTAACTCCTGCTGCTACCCCACTGCTTACAAATTTCTAGGTGCCAGACAAGGTTCAAACTCATGTTTGAAACAGAGTCCAGTTTTAAAGGCAGAGCACATGTCTGGACATGCATTCTGATGACATATGAGCTGGTTTTCTTCAGCAAAGCCTAAAGCAGCAGGAGCTCTACACCTTACCTCACTGATTCTTCACCCTTATGCTGTGCATTTGCTGCTCCATTCAAATCCAGCTTCTTACAGGAGAAACAAGGAGATGCAGACTTTCGGGAAAATCTTGAGAAACTATTTTATTTTTGCTTGGAAACCTTCCAGAGGCACTCTTAGGGCCTTTTAGTATATACACATGAAAAGTAATACTGTTCTCTCCTTATTAATACATTCTTTCAAGTGACTTTTACAGTGTGGAAGCAAAGGTCAGTTACACTGACTTCCAAGAATCCACTGCACTAAAAATGTAACTTTATTTGACCATATGTTACTATAATTAAACATACAGGAAAATATTCTTTGATCTTATGACTGTCTTGAACTAGATGGATAACAATCCCATTTTTACAAATGATGATTCTAGGTGGAACCCTAAAAAAAAAAAAAAAACCTGAAATACCTACATCATTGACTTAAGGCTTTACTACCATTAAAAATACTACTGGGGCATGCGATATGGCAGCTGTATGTCGAAAGATCATTTCCTAACTGGGCTCTCACCTCAGAACTCTGACATAAGAGGCTGGGAGCTCATACCCATGACAGTGACTGAAGGAGATAAAGCAGTAATTGCTAAACCAGCAAAACACTTGTATTTGGGAACTAAAATAAATGACTCTCATGCAGCATACAAGTTCCTGGAGAAAAGGCTCATTAACATGAGAAACATTTGCTACAGAACAAAACTATGTAAACAAGACAAAGGCAAGATGTGCACAAAAAGTTATCTGTTATTCCACACCATATGGGTTATCACTGCCAATAAAGTTCCAGAGACAAAGATTCTAGACAACTGAAACCTAAAAATCAGCTAAAATTAGTTGAATGTAGACAAGGAACCAACTAGCAGCCTTTACTTCGATACAGACTGTAATAGAAAGGAATAGTCTCATAGGAGTCTCAAAGGAATTTTTCAGCCTTAGGGGAGGTCCTATGGACACCCCTAAAAATTAAGAGTACACGTATTCACGCTTCATGGTCCCAAGGATCCCCATATACTCAGGAAAAGTTAAAACGCCCTAAATTCACCAATGACACTACTTTTACAGGAAAAAAAAACCCCAAAATTTATTCTGAATAAAATGCCTGAAGTACATGTAACTGCCTTTCCCACACACTTAATGGGAGAATTCAATTCAGTACACTTCCAACAATGACAGACATCAAAGTTTTATTACCACTCATCACATCCTTAAAGACCAGAGCAGGTGAAGTTAAACGTTCCTCCTTGAGTTTCATATCTAGCAGAGAAGTGCAAAAACCATGGTAAACTTGATGCTGAAACAGGAGAGAGGGAAACTATAAAAAGAAAGATAAGAAGAAAAACTAGCTCAGATTTAGACGGGGTATTTGAATAAGATCTGGAAACATCACAGAATTAGTTTTTAAACACTCTGTAGTCCCAATAGGAGATCATATCAGCTTTTTCATCTTGTAGGCAAACCTCTCTAAAATTAAGAGAAGCAAAAAATATAAATAAATCCCACACACCACTGACTGCATGTGTTGCTCAGGAACAGAATGGTGACACAGAGGCATTGTCCTGACTCATGACTGAGACAACCTCAGAGAGTCACTTATTCATGCTCTGCACAAAAGGTTGGGAATATGTGGGGTTGGGAGGGGTCAAACTTAAATACTCATGAGCAGTCCTCATGACATTTTTTAGTTCTACCTGGCGGCCTTCAGCCAGACCACAATAAGGTTTAATTTATGGAAACTACAGTTCATCCATGCTTGTGGTTTCTGCCATAGCTTCATTTATGAGCATAAGAAAAACTATCTGATTTAAGACTAAGTAGCTTTAGCAAGTCTCTTTCAATTAACCAAATTCTACATATTTACTCCTTTACAGCTACCCCATCTAAGAAAGGCAAATACTTATCCTGCATTTATCTTCGTGTGCATAAGCATAAGCACATTACAAGAGTGCAAGGATGGGGAAAATGACAGCAAGTAAGGGACAAGCTGCTCACCAGTGCCCGCTTTGATCTTTAGCAACTTAACAACTGAACTTGACACTACTTTCTGGGTGAAAAAGCAATTCATTCAGGAATCACAGAATGGTTTGGGTTGGAAGGGACCTTAAGGACCATCTAGGAGCTCCCACCATGAGCAGGGATGCCTTCCACTAGATCAGGTTGTTCAAAGCCCCATCCATCTTGGCCCTCAACACTTCCAAGATGGGGCATCCTCAGCATCTCTGAGAAACCTGTTCCATGGCTCATCAAACTTCATGTAAAGAATTTCTCCCTAATATCTAATCTAAATCTACTCTCTCTCAGTTTAAAGCCATTATCCTTTACCCTATCACTACACACCCTTGCCAAAAGTCCCTCTCTAGCCTTCTTAGGTGGCCTCTTCAGTAATGGAAGGTACTAGAAGGCCTTTTGGTGCCCTCTTCTCCAGGCTGAACAACCCCTTCTCCAGTCCTCTTGTCATCTTTGTGGTTTCATCTGGACCCAATCCAGCATGTCCACATCCTTTTTGAGTTGGGGACCTGAGAGCTGAATGCATTTCTCCAGGTGGGATCTCCCCAGAGCACAGCAGAGGTCTGCTGGTCACACTGCTTTTGTTGTAGCCCAAGACACATTTGGCTTTCTCTGGGCTGAAGCACACATTACTGGGCCATGTTGTGCTTTTCCTCCGCCCACACCCCCAAGTACTTCTCCATAGGGTTAGTGTCACTCCATTCTCTGCCCAGACTGTGTTTGGGATTGCCCTGACCCATCTGCAGGACCTTGCACTTCACCTTCTAGAGCTTCATGAGGTTTGCACAGGCCTGCCTGTCAAGGTCACTCTGGATGCCATCCCCTCCTTCCAGTGTGTCGATGCAGTGAAGCTGACTTGCTGCCTGGAGTGGCTGCAATTCCTTTGTGCTGCTCTTCAGGAGCTCCCTGGCTGACCTGCAATCCATCTCCAGGCTCTGGGCATCTCTTGCTGGCATTGCCATCAAACTGGTAGGAGTAGGATGGGTGGAAGTTCCCCTCCCCCACCAACTTTAGTTTAAAGCCCTCTTCACATCTTTTAAGACAGCTCTGTTTTAAAAGAACCAGCTAATCTGTTCTTACTAGCAAATGTAATCCTTTACCCCAGCATCAAAGACTCCATTTAGCTCAGTTCTTGAAGTTTATAAAGAACTGAAAGGATACATGAGGCATGGAAATTAAAAACAAAATAGGAGAGAGGAAGCAGGCTTGCTAACTGCAGGAAATAGGACCTTTTCTACAATCTCAGCCCCACCACTACTTATGTTTTATTCATCAATTCTACTTGCAGTTTTTCTCTCAAGGCAAAGACAACCTGCAGTTGTAACTTTTTGTTACTCCAAGTCAAATATAATCCCAGATCACTAAAAAGAGATAAAGTACTCCTCAGACTCTTATTAGAGACTCAGAAACATTGCCTTGTTACCCGTCTAGGATGACCATCTTTTTGCTCACATTCCTAGGGTTACTTTTGGCACAGTGCACTGGTTCAAGCACACACAATGGAAGCCAAATCCTACCACTTCACAAGAGACACAGAGAGACAGTTTACTTTTGCCGACCTCTAACAGCCATTTTTGCACTTCTCTGAGAAGCCATCACCCCTCTTGAAACTGTGCATACCTGCCTTCAGCACATTCCTGCTACTCTGACAGTCTCAGGAGTTTCACTCACTACATACAATACCCTTCTGGTCTTCACAGAACTGGTGTGCTGTCACTTCTCTCTCCTATTCTCCACCTCCTTCAAGACACGACTTTTTAAATTAGTTTTTTTCAAACCCGCTTCAAGTATTACTGATGCTATATTACAGCAGCTTCTGGTTATCAATGTCAAAAAGTCAATGATTTACTGCCAAATCCATGGAGCTACAAGTAAGAATGTGTAAGAGAGTCATCAAGTTTTACTGTAGCTGGATGAAACACAGTAAAGCTTTTCAATGTTTGCCACATCAAGAGCTGCAACCAGATAAACTTTGGAATTGGAAAATTTAAAAAGAAACAAAAAAATGGAAAGTAAAGAAATACAAGAACATGAAACTGAAAAGACACCAAGAAATATACAGAGCAGCACAAAGCTTAGAAGTTAGTGGCTGCTGGGATGGACTGTGTAAGATTTTTTCCTTCAGAACCAAGGTAATACTTATCAACCTGAGATAGTTAGCAAAGCCCAAGCAGCATGATTTGAATTATAGAAAAAATAATGTCTAGAGTATAGTTATTATATCTGTTTATTAAAAAAAAAAAAAAAAAGGCCATCAGAAATAGAAGACATTTAGCTACACTCTCTAGAGTAAACCCCATTTTTGAATTCTGTGATCCTGCTTCTTTGAACAGGAAATTGCACTTCAGATTCTTACCCAAACCAAAATACCAAAATATTTATTTACATGTCACATATTTACATGCAGACAAAGGAACTATAAACATCCTACATGCATGTATATGTTTGGGTTTATATATTTATATATAGACTTATTTATGAGCCTAGATCTCCTGATAGCCTCACTGGAATCTTTGCAGCAGAGAAATCATTCATGGTTCATCCAAACGTGTCATGGATCATCCAAAGGTTTTGCTTGTGAGAGCTGCAAATTACGTGCACAAATCTCTCCTGCCCACACAGCTCCCTGGCATCTTGCAATGATTCCTGTAAGGAGGAGAAGATCCAGCCCTGCCACTAGCCCAGGACTGGTTTCACCTCTCCGGTTTGGTTCTCCTCCTCCATGGTTTGCTGAGCCATCTAATCCTCACATTTCTAAATGGAAATAACACATTGCCAAACAGTAATGCTTATTATTACAGTCAACCAATTAAACTGTAATTCTGCCATTGTTATCCACCAACACTCTTCCTGCTTAAGTGCAAGCTGTGTTTACTCTATTACTGAGGAGCTCAAACATTTTCTTTCACAATAATGTATTCTCTTCCTCCTCCCACCTAAGCCAAGGTGAAGGCTCATGAATCAGACCAATAACTAGAACAATGTTTTCACTTCTACACTGACATGGACAGATGCAGAAAAAATGAGAATTAGTACTTTCACAAGTTTTTGGACCTGTAGAAAGATTCTGCAAAAAAGGGAAAGATGGTAGAGATTTCAAAGAAACAACCAAGAAAACCCTTCCTTCTTCTATACCCCAAACACAACACCACCACAACAGAATTCCCATTTTACTATCTTCTCTTTTACAGTATCACTGCTGAAGCTAGAAGTTCCAGATCTCTTAAACCAAATGAAATAGCCATAAAGGAAGAAATTAGATGGCAGAACAAGTAAAACAGATGCTATAAAACCTCATATCCATTAGCACTGTGTAGATAAAAATATTTTGGATTTTATTCCAATCTGTTCTGCAAAGAGCCTCTCCCTTACCCTGCTAACAGAATCTGCACCAATAATGCTGGTTCACAGGTACATAGAGACAAAACCATGCAAATTCCACTTCTACACTGTATTAAATAAACGATTCATTTCCTCTGTGGTCCATATATAGACAGAAAAGTATTGGCTACCTCTCACAGACCGCTTTATCTGTTCACTTATAGTCAGCTAAAGCAGTTGGAAATAGCAAATAAAAATACAGGACTCCTAATCCTTGATCCAGCTCAACTATTTTTAAAACTGGATGCAGAGAAGTTATGGAAGTTGGAAACAACACAGAAATCTCTATCTAGTGGTAAGGCACTGGTGATTTTTAGAGCTCATTTTTGGCACCTTTACTTCTTCAGGAACACTGCATATATGATGAAAAGGAAAACTTAATCCCGACACCATGTATTCACAGCTAAATATGGAGTGCAGTGCTGGTAACCCACACTCAGGAAACACGAAACACTGTTTTCATTATCCGATAACCAGTTCAAAATAGCATCGTTAAGCTGACACCACAAGTGTCCATCATCAGGAAAAGACTGTATTTATTTGAAAATCTTTACTCTGCATCAGAGGATCTCTATATATGCTGCTCCTTAAAAACTTGAACTGATAAGAATCAGCCCCAACCACATACGCATACTCAGCATGAGACTTGCAGATCACAAAACATGTAGAAACTTGCTGCTTCTCAGGAAATGTCCACAACTGATTTTCAAATTCAAGACCAAGCATTAAATACCACAAAATAACACTGTACTGCTTATCTACCTCCATAAACTGGGACCATCAGTGTGGTTACCTGAGCACTTGAACAGAATTCACAAACATGCAATTCATAGCAGATCTCATTATTACTACATTTTTGTGGTAGGCAAATATACAGATGCTGTTCTCCTCAAAAAAAGGTATCTGCTGAATTCTGCACCTGCCCAGAACAGCAAAAGTTATTTAAGCCATTCTCATAAGGTCACATCCTTACAACATATCCTAAGCATCAGAGACAAATTATATCTAGACAAGTTCCTACTACATTAACAAGTCCAACAAATCACTAGGAATGCATGTTCTTAAACACATTCTCCAGCATAGAAAAAGCTCTGTGCTCTCCTCTGTGCCATCTCCAGAAACAGCATCCAAGAAGGGAGGATGGAGCTGCCTCCTCTTGGATCTACCTCTTGCTACCACATCTGCTCTTTCCTCAGGCCATCACGTGGGAAGAGCTGTCAGGCTCAGTTTAGTCTGCAAAAGTACAACAGATTAGTACCATGGATCAGTTTTGTTTTACTAAACCATATATGTCAATTATAAAAAGCATGCAGGACCAAAATGAGACACCACAACAAACCACTGGTTTTCAGAAGAGGAAGAGGTCAGCACTTCCTAAATATCAACCTCCCCAACAAATGTATTTATGATGATTACACCAAACTAAGTTACATGTTGTCATCCCCCAAATCACTGGTTTTCCCCTCTCAAAGTAAGGAAAACTGTATCTACAGACACATGGGAGTGTTACAGAGCAATGTAACAGTTGCACTTTGCTTAGGGATGGAAAGCCCCACAATCATCTACACAACCCCAGGCACCAAACCCTGCTGGTGTCTAAGCATCAGCTGGTCTCTCTTGCCCATATGATGTCTCAGCATGAGGTATCACACAGGCAAGATGTGTTTCATGCAACTTGCAGGGATATATGCTCAAGCAGAAGTGTGTTCTGCCCACGTAAAGTCGTATCGCTTAGGACGCGATTACTCAGTAGCTCTTTTGTTTGTAGGAATCCTTTTCCTCACAATCATGACACTACACCAACTAGTAGAGAACAAGACAGGAGGACTGTGAGACTTCAGCTTTATCTTCCTAGTAATCAACAACATATGTTACTCCACTGCACTGCAAGGACACAGAGAGAAAACAGTTCCTCTGACACGGTCTAAGACACCTTGGGGCTAAAAATATGTAATACAGAATAGTTCACTGTGATTTCAAGTGTCTCAGATACTTGTGAAATGAAAGTCTGTCTTGGAAAGGAATCCAAATCAGGTTTGTATCTAACCAAATTCAAGCGTGCAACCTTCTGGTAATGGTCTTAATGCTTATATTCTACTCTTCATAAAATGTCAAGGGAAAAAAACCCACAGACCAGACTCAAAACAGTTAAGTTTACTTTCTTGAGTGCTTATCATCAGCCCGGCCTACTGGACTCTGAAAACCACCATCATGCAAGATGTTTGATTGCTTAACATCAGAGGCTCAAAGGAGGGAAGCTTCAATGGAGTCACAGTGAGGAAATCAGAGTAAGTCCACATAAACAGACTGCTTCTCAAACAAGCTGTCATGAACAAGTCTGTTCTACTAAGCTACCTACCCACAATAAGGTGTCAAGTAACCAGAGGGTACCCAGAAAGGAAGACCTTTATAAGACCTTTATGATCTTGACAAGAAAGGTGTTCTGTTCTGCAACCACTGGTAAGAGAAAAGGGGGGGGGGGGGAATAAATAAGAAGAAAAGAGAAGAAGAAAAAGGCAAAAAGTCAGTTCTGCTACAATAGCAAGAAAATAATGTTTGTTTAGGAAGGATGGGCTACCAGCCCAACATTTAACAAATCCTGGGACTCCAAAAAGGATGGCTTTAGAATTGATCTTAAGGAAAAGGCTACAGTATCCCTGGAAGAACATGAAGAGGATATGTCATATCTGAGAAGGAGATTGCTTACATACCAGGAGTGCTTCAACACACACATTCAATAACTGAACCAGTCTTTTGGATTGAGCATTCAGTGCTCAGTATCCTGAGCAGGAAAGATAAGCAAAAGAATTCAGCTCTCAGATATCTAAAGTTCTGCTTCAAAATAAAAATATCGAGGGGAGTTATCCACATCTAGATCATTAATGCAGCTCTTAAGGAACATGATCTACACAAAATGAGTTAAAAATCAGTAGTGTGACAGGTGACCTGCAAAGAGGGAAATTCAAAAGAGGTTTTGAGATAGCTTGAAAAGGCAGCTACAATAACCCATAGAGATGACCTGATATCAGAAGTTCTCAGTAATATAAACAAGGTTTTCAGGATAAATTAGATAAAGTCTTTGTAGGCAATGAACTAAGGATACTTAAAGCACCCATTAAGAGCTCTGAATCTCACTCATCAAGTACATGCCTCAAGCAGACTGCCTGAACAACCCTAAGCATTCAACCTCAAAGTGAGCCACAAGAAAGAGAGTGGCCTGTATACTTGCTCCAGAATTAGACATGTGCCTGTCTAGCAAGAAAAAAAAGGGTTTCTTTTCAGGCAGGTAACCATCCAACTTATGAGATTCAAACATCACAACCAAGACCTCATTTTAGAAAGCAAACGCCTTTGTTTTGCAGAAACTCCTCTTCTCCCTTGCTTCAATTTCACATTTTTTTTATCTTTACTCCTTGCTATACTTTGCTTCTTTGTTTTCACAGAAAGGCACCTTCTGTATTTATATGGTTAATGCAGAGGCCTGAACAACACAAATACAGTATATCCTGTTATGCCTATGTTCAGTATCTTGTTCCTAAGCTACACCTGTTCTACAGAGGACCAAAAATAAATAAATTAGAACAATCAGTATTCACAAGAAAAGAAGGCTTTGAGACTTTACAGGACGAAGCGGTTCAATGATTCCAGGACAGAAAAGCAGCTGTGAGAAAGGCTCCAATCAACCACTCATCTGTGGAGCAACAGGAGAAGAGAACAGAATGAACAGTCAAAAGGTGAGCAGCAGGTGAGCACAGACACTGGGTGGAGGTTTTTAAACTTCGGTTTTTTTAAAGTAGTAACAGAACAGTAGGCAATATATGATTTCCCTATAAAGCCTAAATCAGGTACCCACCTACTCTACCACAGAATGCACATAGAACACCTGTCTAGGTGGGTTCATTCTAGGCAAAGGGTAAACCACTTTGGGGCACCAAGCACCACAGTCTGGGGTCTGTGTGTATGGGCAACAGAATGCTCTGCTGAGCATGACTCCTTATCAAAGGCTGAACACTCCTGGAACAGAGTTTCCTCCAGGTAGGTATGGGATTTATAATGCCTTTCCTTAAACCACCAGTCAGGGCTTGGCAGATAAGCAAAAGTGTCAGATGATAAGAGGGACTGAATAGCAGTATATAGAACAGAAGAAAGGTGTAAAGACCCAACTTTGCTCCACAGGTTGATACAGACAAGAAAAACCAAATTAATTCCAACCTCAGGTTTGTATGATGTTTTGCAGTCATGTAAGGATGAACAATTCCACACAAGTGTCTTCCCAAAGTACAGATACCAGAAGGTTTGGGTTTCTAATTCCTACCTCTGCGATTTACTATCTTATATCAATTCCCAAAATGGAACTAGTATGTGGTCTCTTTCCTACCTCCTCTCCTCAGTTCTCTCTTCTTCTCCTACTTACCTGCAGCTCTGCAGGCTTCTGAAAGAAACATGAATCTAATCTTTAATTACAATTAATATTTTTAAATTACATGAGGAAAGATCAGCATGAATTATTGTTCCTAATTATTGATATAGCAAGTCTAATGGCATACAATGAGTACATAATAAATTTTACATAATTACACCACGCAAGCTGACAATACTTTCTAGAGAGCTGTATACTCAATTCTGTGCCACAGTTTCAGTCACACAACACCACAGAGATTATGAGAAAATACTAACAGGCTTTCAATATGTATGCACACCTGCTACTACAGAACAAGCAATTGCAAAACTGTGTGTTTGGGCTCGGTCTTGAATTCATGAGGTATCAAGTGTTTTTAGTAGCCACTTACACCATTGTGGGCAAAACTCCAATCCTTTCCATTATTAAGGGGTTGTGCTTTGTGAGGCAGAGCAAAGGGATTTGGTTTCCAAATGCAGGTGTTATGGCTCCCATCTAGGCAGGATAATCAGAGAAAAGGCATTCCCTCATTTCCAGAATGTTTGGTGGAAGTACGCTGCTCTGTGTTCCATGGCTGGAACACTGTCCCATTAGCAGGAACAGAAGGGCTCACTAACTGTTCACCCAGACATTTCTGAGGTCAGCGCGATCAAGTAGAAGTAGGGTGACAATGCTACAGGAATGACACTTCCTATTTGAAAAAGGAACAAAGGAAGAAATCAGGTCACCACTGAGAAAAAAAATGCAGCTATCCATTAACCCAGTATATCTCCAAAACATTCAGTAAGTTTATAAATGCATGTCATTTTTATTATTTTTTTTCAATATTTGAAATGCATTTGAGGCCATATATACAATTCAGATATAGCAAAAGCAGATAAAGAACTTCTTGCCCATCTCTTTTGCAATGATCTCTAACTCAGAGTTATGAAAATTGCTGCAGAAGTAAAATTCTTCAGGTAAAGGCTTCTCAATGGTAGTTTCTTTTAGATTTCATTAAAATCCAACCACTTATTAAAATACAAGAGTGTGACCAAAAATATCCACAGAAGGTAACAGTAACAAATACCTTTTCCCCCGTCCTGTGCATTCAGTTATTATTACATACCTGAACAGGCACTTGGTATTTACCCTGGCTCTGGAAGCAGGTTGAGCAAGCCACTAAAGCTCCCAGGCATATAACTATGTCCCAGCTCCAGTATCCAACACAGACTTTATCTCCCCACTCAGTCTGGTCTAAAGAGAGCCCTGGGTAACTGCCCCATGGTAACTGTCAGCAAAGATGAGTATTTGCTTTGTTCTGATGGCAGGCTCTTCACAATCACCCCAAATCTGCCAGGAAGAAAGGGTTTATTCTGGATACACGAAATGAGAACACTAGGCATAGGTACCTAAATCTCTAGACAGCTCTCCTAAGACAGACCCCAAAGTCTGGAAACCCTGTCAAGCATGGCTGCTGAAGATAAAGCATGAGGACTGATACAGCTAGAGTGTCAGCATTTCTCATCTATAAGAGAATATTTAGTCTATTTATGAGATTTTTTAAGGTAAAAGAAAATACAGTTATTACCAATGCTATGACTGTGAGCAAAGAGTCCTACAGCACAACTAGAAAGCCTCTCTCAAGTACAGCAAGTGCTCACAATGAGCCCACGAAAATGAACACTCCCTAGAAAAGTGCTGTGAAATGAAAGTATAAACAAAAAACTCTATGTAACATTATCTTCCAACCCTCTTCACTCACCACACCACTACCTTGCCTCATGGCGCATAGAGCACTTATAACTACAGTAAGAACCACAGTCTTCTAGTTCCTCCTTGGAAGGATCTGCCATCATTGATTTTACTTTAAATATATTTAAGCTTTCCTTTATCCTCCAAATATCACAGTAGTTACAAGTAATTTTTAGTGAATTTGTTACTGTCAGCTGCCTGGTCCATGCTGCCACATCCATGGCACTCTGCATTTGATGAATAACCCTCAGCCTAGGCACACAGAGCAGCATACTTCTGAGACTCTCCCCCTTTCTGTGCTGCCAATGCTGTGGAAATTTTTCACTCCCCTTCCACAAATCCATCTTCTTCACATTAACATACTTATTAAGTGAGCAGGAAGCTCTTGCAATACAGCCCAAACAAATTTATTGAAAACCCCAGTTATTTGGTGTTTTCCTTAGTGGTTTTTTCACACATCTTTCTCCCTAATCTACTCTATGCAAAAGGAAAAATAATGAAGTTCAGACAATGAAAACCTGATTCCTCAGGAAAAAGGCTCTGCAGATACCCCCAGAGCTTAGCAGGATAAACAGAAAAGCTCCCTGGTCCCAAACTGAAATAGAGAGGAGTATGTGCATGGTTTGCTGTTATTTCCTGCATCAAAACTGAGATCTTAACAACTCGCACATCATCCAGTTAACCTAGTATAACCATCAGGTAGCAGACTCTCCTCAATTTAACAGCAAGTTATAGAAGCTGTAACACTTCTCCAATATATTGCTACAAAACCATGTACACTTCAAGGGCTTCCCTAAAAGTTTGTCATCAGATTTACTTGTATCAATGTCAGTTCTTTGATCTGAAGACAAAGAAAGCAAGGGTAGAATTCCGTAATCGGGTATGCAGCTTTCATCTGCCAGCAGGCAAACATCTGAAGTCTACACGAAGCCTTTAAATGAATTTTGAGGTCACTTCCACAGCACTGATACACACACTCTGATGAACATACACAGCAGGATTACATCACAATAAATGACTGAAATAATTAAACAGTGTTGTTTCTGATGCTGAATACCCCTAAGGGGCTGAGTTAACATTCATCTATCTCATAGCAGTGAAACTGGATCTCTTGCATTTTAAATGTACCACCTCCCTGTTTCTGGGTTATGGCTTCTATTGGGATAATTCTCAGAAAGTAAGATACTGACTACATTACACACTGGAGAAACAGGTGATACTCCTTTCCACTTCATACTGGGGTATTTAGAGGTTCAAATTTTATTCATGGAGTATTTACTATATGTTACAATACAACAGGGAAAAAAAATTAATTTTCATAAGGAACAGAGATGTTTGTAGCTTACTCAAATTTCACAAAGTACTTGGGGCAGGTATCTAAGAAGTGTCCAAATATTCTTTGCAACTATAAAAATATTTTTGTAAGACCAGTTTCAGCAATGCCAGTATTTCAAAACGAAAGTGCTCAGCTTTTTGCAAAAAAACCCACAAACCAACAAACACTTAATAAATAAGATAACCTTTATTAGCACAGTGAACTCTTTCTCAAAGTCAGAAGAAATGATTCAAAATTCATCCACAATCAAGTTCTCTTTATCCATAAAGAACTGATCAACTTGGCTTCAAAATCCTATTCAGTTTTTCCCTTAAGCCAGTAAATTTCTTCTATGTCTACTCCATCCTTTGTAACATAAAATGGAACATTAATAAGATACAACTAACACCTGTATTTAAGTCAGTTCAGTCTTTAATGAATTACAGTAACTGAAATGAAACTGCACAGCAATAATGTACTTCATCCTCTGCACTTATCAGAGACATAAACAAGTGCAGTGTCATCAGCATCTCAGGTGAAAAAATCCATTCCCCTTGTTTATCACAGCACAAAGTTAAGAAGGAGCCTTGTAAGAATTCAGGGAACTCAAATATTAACAGCCAAGAAAAAAATCATTAAACCATAAACTGGAATATTTCTTCTATTCTACAGCTCTGAATATTGGTCCATCATCTCATAACTGAAGTGTAATAAACTGTATGTACTCTCCCAAAGCATTTCTAAAACTCTCAAGATAGAATTAGACACCGAGAAACAGGAATTGGTTGTTTAATTTTTAATATGAAGTTATTCACTGAGACAGTCCTTTAAAACCAAGGATTCTTTATTGTTAAACACAGCTGATTTATCAAATCAATTCTCTAATTGTCACCATTTCAAATTAACACTAAAATCTTTGTCTCTGCCTTTCTCAGAGTCTACAGAGCAGCTATTTTCTTAGATGGTTATCATCCAAATTTTGAATTACTGGTGCTTACTAGAGATAAATAAAATTAATTCTCAGGGTAAAACAGCTTATTTAAAAAAAAGTAATTATAAAGAAAGAAAAAAATAGCACATTCCAGAGCAACATAGAATTACACTGCAAGCAGCAGGCCTGTAGTGCTTCCTTCTTCTGCATTAAAGTATTCTGCATCTTCACACAAAATATTTCTGATTACTTGTTTGCATTTGCATTATATTCTAGAAGAGGAAGGAACAGTAGGTAAGATTGTCTCAGATTGAACAGATGTTTCTTCATCTTCTGGCATCAACTCTATACAGTTATAATTTTTTATTATAAAATTTCACATTCCTCAAGCAATGATGAAGTGAAAGAAAAAGATAATTTGACTGGCAGCCACCTGATTATTTTACAGTTCTCATAAGAACTGGAGATTAGCTACAAAAATGTCCTCTCAATGACTGAAGCACAGACATGAGAATCACCTACTCAAGTGAAACGTCATGCCACTGCTACAAGTTTCCTGATGTTTCTCAGGTTTTCATTTTCCAGCTCTTTTGTAGATCTGCTGGCAGACAAGAGGAACAATCCCCGCCAGTCAAACGGATACAGCATTGCAATGGGCCTCACCCAAAGCCCCTTCAGTAAGTAGAGGAAAAAGGAAAGATACCTGTTGACTTTATGTGAGACCTTAAATCTGAAAAATCAGTTTGCAGCATGTTCACAGATGTTTGCTTTCAGTCCTTCCTTCCCAGAAAATATATGACTCAGGCTTTGCACCATGAAACACTTCATATCTTATCCTCCATGTACTTGGTAACCTCAGAGCAAGAAAAAATTTCGTGTCACAGAAGTATGAAATAAATTATGTTTTAGTCAATTTTAGACAATTCCATTTTCCTCCATAGGATTAATATATTCTAGAATTTGTTACAAGAGTCACATTTACATTTTATCACAATTTATATTCAAACCCAAAGAGCAAAAGAAGCCATACATGTAAATGCAGAGTTATCCAAAAACCTGCTCTGCTCAAGTTTACATGTGAGGGCAAAAAGTGCTGATTAGATCTTTTAGTCAAAAGGAGATTTTATTTCATAGAAACACCTTCCTGAGATAGAAGGGCCTTCCTCACCATACCAACTTGCAAAGCAAATAACCAACATCCTTGGAAAACAGATCCTTCCACTTCACTGTAAAATGCATTCTAAATAAGAAACAAAAACTACAGTTGCAGAAGTACTGGGCAGAGGATGAACTTTAGCTAAATGTAGCCATAAATGTAGGAAATTGCTTTTCATGAACAATAATTAGTACTCCTGCTGAGGTAAATACAGCCAATTGTTTGTTTATTTTGCAAGGACACATATTCATGCACATTACTGGCAAGTAAGTATGGGTCTGTCCTCTATTTCCAGACGCTGATGAGAGCACTCCATGTACCTAGCTACCACATCACTCCTGGTGTAAAAAGCCTTAGGTTAAGATCTACCACCTTTTTAAAACAGCCAGTCTCAACTCCAAATGTTAAATTACAAATTGAGCAAATGCTAAGAGAAAGTTACATGATGGCAGCCACTTAAACGATGTTCACACTCTCGTGAAGAGCTCAGCTTTAATTAAAGTGAACACAATCTGTCATACAGACTTAGGTTTTCCAGGCCTTCCATAGATGCTGGTGTGTAGCCCCTTGTTCTCATCTTTAGCAACATTCAACAGTTGCATCTTCTTATGCTCGTTTTACACAACTTGTGGTCGGCTCCAATATAGAAGCTGTCACCTCTGTCAGATGGCACTTCATCCAAGATGCTGCTGCAAATCTGGGCAATACAGCAGTGGGGAGCAAAGCCCACATTTTAGCAATACCAAATGACATTTTAGCATGTGCTCACAGCCAACTCATCATTCAACACCTGTAGCTATCAAAGTGAGGACACGGCACTGTTATTAGCATGTCTGAGAAAATATTGAAAGGGACAACTTTAAGAAAGGTACATGCTTTCAGCCAATGTCTTTTCCAACTGCTTGAGCTCTTCGCTTGGGAATCTGGCCCCTTGACTGCATAATATTAAGAACTGAAGTCACTGAAGGGAGCAGATGTCAAAGCTACCACCAGACATGGAAACTCATAAGCCTCTGTCTCCCTCCATATGACCTGAACTTTCCAGATGGGTAGTATTTTATATGCAAGCTTTGGTCTGTCTTCTGAAATTATTCTTTTATGGAGGAAGTTTTATTTTTCCTGCTAATCCCACCACTTATGAAAGCAGCTGCCTCTGCTCCCACAGCAAGTACTGCTGTGTTGCAGGACCCATCCTAGTATTTGGGAATCAGTCAAACTTGATGAAAAGCTCCCAGTTCCAACAGCAATACTACAAAAATACCCCACTGAAAGCTATCCAACAGTGAGACTTCTTGCAAAGCTGTGATGAAATGTTCAGCGACAGCTGATCATCTTTTTGTGCTATTACTGTATAAGCAGATGGCCTTTTTTTTCCTCCCTTCTAGTAGTTTCAGTGCAATACAATTATCAAATTCTATTTCCAGGTAAGAGTGTATTCAGATTCATCTTTTTTGTCTCTCCCTATCCACTGTTCCACCTCTCCAAGCCCACCACGTTTGGACACTCATTTCACTTGCATCTATTTCCTCAAAGTAGACACAGGTTTGCTCGTATCAGCCAAAGAGCTTACACATGTCAACACTTACCATGAACCAAGTGACCACATACTGCCTCATGCAAACAGCAACCTCACCTGATTTCAAAGTATTTTACTACAAATACCATGCAAAAATTAAAATAAAGAAACGTCAAAACCTGATGAAGAGATGAAGTTTGAATATTGGTCCTTCAGCATCAGAGTAAACTTTGTCTTAGCAACTAAAGTGCTACTTGACTCCACACTGAAGAGTGCAGTTCAACGGCAGATAGACTGAGGGAGAAACAAGCTGGGAAAAAGGGGAGAGGAGCAAAAAACCCAACCAACCAAAAAAACCCCCCACCCCCCCCCCCAAAAAAAATCCACCTCACCAAAAGTGTGATCCTTCTATGGACAGCTCAAAATGTCCCAGAAGACTTAAGTCTATTTTCAGCACTCTGTGGAAGCAGTTGTGCTAGTCCCAACATCATAGCTGAAGATGCTATGGGACTGCAGAAATGCAATAAAGTTTGCTGTGTCGCCACAACTGAATATCTGGCAGTTCAAAATTGGCAGGTTTGGGGGTCTTTTTCCTCCTCTCCTGAAATGACTAAGGGTGAAGCTTTCCCCTTTCCCTCCACCCCCCACAAGCTGCTAGCTCAGATTTAGGGGGATTGGGAGAGGGGAGCTTCAAAGATAGGGAGAAGAGATTCAAAAGAGGCCCCTTACCTCAGGATGTATTCCAAAGATTTATTCTCAATGAAGGGATCCCAGGAGGCAAAGAGAGGGGCACATGGAGGAACAGGGTTTTTTATCTCTTTTGGGGTCAGGGTCAGATTACCTGGCCTAAAGCCATAGGTCAGAGTCAAGGGGCAGGTAAATCAGGCCAGGTTACAGTCTCTGGGGGAGGGGTTTTTGAGGAGAGATCATTCCCTAAAAGGAATGCAACATCAGGGGAATTGAGTCCATTCCATTTGACAGTCTGAGTCTGGCTAACTGTAGTAAAATTGGCCTTTTGCTCATGGGAGTAGAGATGTCAGAAAAGTCAACCAAACTACCTGCAAGGGGTCAGAGCAGACAAAACTGAGAGGCAGGGAGACAGCCTAGCAAGGCAGGCCAAAGCCCCCCTTCTCAGCACACTTGCTGAGAAGGTAACAGCACTTCAGGTTGCTTGGACAACGTGCTCGTAGAAAAAGCTGACAGAGATGCATTTACAAATCAGCAGTTTTAAATCAACATCCATTTCCAGCTGCGAGCCACGGAAAACGTGAATACACTGTTTAGTAGTATTGCTATGGACTGCAGAACACAGTCTCCTTGTAGAGGACACCAGTAGGGCCTAGCCTGCCTTATGCCTTTCCTGGTCTGGGAAAAGACCCCAGAGCAATGCTTCCAAGTGAGCCAAATTCTTCACAAGTCTTTGATCCATAAATGCAAAAGCCAAAAGGCAGCTGATGTGCTGATGCACACACTCAGCACCACATTGGAGTTGAATACTTCATCCAATGGCCACAACTCTCCCAGATTATATGCACCGATATTTTTTCAAGTAACCGGTAACTTCTTACTTGATCACTAAGACGTAGGTGGAAAAAAAACCCCAAACCACACCACTGTACACTGAATTATTTCATTACAATACAATTATTCATTAGTATTATAAGCAAAGAAAACAACTGTGGAATTGCTCAGAAATGCCTCCAGTGTGCCACAAAAGTGTTTCACAGAATCTCAGAACAGGTAAGGCAGGAAGGGACCACAGTGGGTCATCTGATCCAACTGCCCTGCTTAAGCCGGGTTATCCTAGAACACAAGGCACAGGATTGCATCCCGGTAGCTCTTGAGCATCTCCAGTGAGGGAGACTCCTCAATCACTCTGGGCAACTTGTTCTATTGAGTAGCAACCCACATGACAGAGAAGTACTTCCTCACATTCAGGTGAAAATTCCTGTGCATCACTTTCTTCCCATTGTCACTTTTCCTATTTCCTTATGCTAAGCTGAGTTTTTTTCCAAAGGTTGACCAAAAAAAGAAAAATCCCTTGAAGAAGTGTTTGCTCCCACTTTTCAGACACACAGTACAGATCTGAGAAACAGCCACATTCCTACCAGCGTTCCACTGATGATGTGAACGATTAACCCATCCTGAGAAATGTGGCAGAGCAGCAGCACTGCAGCAGCCAGACCACCTAGAGCCTGTGCCATATAAGCCTCCCCACACACAGCTATGTGCAACATCAAGTTTGTTATCTGTGTTGTAACACTGTCTGCCCAGCAATCACCCACTTCAGTTTAAACTAATAATGGAATATAACTCAATCAAGTTTTCTTTATTCCTGCAGCACACGCCGAGTGCCCGAAGAAATCTATTTTTACGTGGCATGTTAGTCTTCACCCTGTATGCCAAAAAATACTCGATTCTTATAGCAACACATTTCAGCACACATTTCGAGGCCTGTATGATGGCATAAGCTGGACACTGTTTGCATCACATTATTGAGAAAGTAATTCCAACACAAGCTCCTATTCAGATGTTTAGACCTTTATTTCCCAGTTGCTTTCAGAAAGGTTAATCACCTGATTTCAGCTGAGCACTTACCTGGTGAGGTTTCACAGATTATCATCCTTTATAAAGGCTGCAGCAGGAGTTCCTTGCACACACCAAACCACAGAGTTCAGCCTTCACATAAGAACTGGGACCCATATATGGTGTCACTGGTTCAGCTCCCTACTGATTTTCCCAGTGTCTCATACAGGTAACGTAACATTGCCACATCTTGTATTTACATGCCGGTCAAGTTCAACCTGTTGCCATGCAGAGGTGAAACATTAAAAATGAAGCACGAGCACCCTTATGTCATACCCCAGCAGTTTGTACTCAAATCAGCTGCTTGTGTGACACTGCATGCAGAGCCTCAGACGTTTGTCCTGAAGTCTTGGCAAACATGACACACTCTATTACATGTGGGTGTGCTCAATCCATAACTAACTTTGAGGAAAGGAAAAATTAATGAATACTGGCTATAGAGTTATATATATAATTGATTTTAAATTGCAGTATTTCAACATAAAGCTCTTTTCCGTGCAAAGAGACTCAAACAGCAATGCACAGACCACGTGGGCAGGACTGTATCTTCTCTGACATGCTGTGGGCTGTGGCACCCAAGGGCTCATAATCCACACAGGGACGCATAAGATGATTTATGAACTTTCATTTTGGGGAACTATTTCCTGTAAGCTTTTCTGGTGTAATGTGATGCAAGGCATAAGAAAAGCTACGAATCTGAGATTAAAAAAAACCCCAACAATATCACAATGGTATGCCTGCACCACGTCGAGTCATAAATTATACAGTTTTGCGGTATGTGGTTTTGTTACCTCATACTAGGCATCGTGATAATTATGAGAACCACACCTTTCATCCTGCTGACCTATAACGCTACATTTATGTAACGTTACACTCGCAATTTAAGCTTCAGTGATCTTTTTCAGGTATTCAGGCAGGCTTATTAAAACTTTAATAAACTGAAATGCAAGCCAGCTTTATCGTTTTGTAGCAGCACTGTCTTCGTACTTCTGGAGAAACATTTAGTCCCTACGTACTTAAAACTTTTGAATTTTTCCCCCTAGTTTTAAAACTTGGTCTGCTTCAAAGAACTAGCTCGTTTTCTGATAGCTAAAGCGCCGTATTTTATCAGCAAAAAGAGAAAGTCGGGAAGATGCAGATGGGAAGCAAGCGGCGCGCTAGCCAAGGCAGCACACCTGCTGAGGCGGGAAGGTGCGGGGCGGCGGCAGCGCCGTGCCCGGCTGCGGACGAGATGCTTCTGCCGGCAGACGCTGCGCTCCAGCACGCCTGAGGCCCGGCCGGGCGCGGGCAGGCCGGTCCCGCCGGAGGGGGGAGAGGGAAAGTTGGCGCCCGCGGCCGGCCGGGAGCCGCACCGCCCCCTCCTCCCCTGGGCACCGCCCGCGCCGCCGAGGGGCGGCCCCGGCGCCCCTGCGCACGCTCCCGCCCGCCGCCCATGAGGCGCCCGCGCCGGGAAGGCACTGACGAGTCATCGCCCCGCCGCGTCCCCGCCCCCGCGGCCCTGGCGGGACGGGCGGCGGAGGGGAGCGCGGGGCGGCGGCTGCGGGGGGGGGGGCCCCCAGGGGATGCTCCGGCGCGACCAGGCCTGGGCTCTGCAGCTCAGGGCACCGGGTCCCGCCCGGCGCGGCCGCCTTCTTCTCCAGCCCGGCCGGCCCCGGGGGCTGCGCCGACCCCGCCGCCGGGCGCTCCCTCCACGCCCACCGCGCCGCCGGCTCCGGGCTCCTGCACGCCGCTGCCTCCGCCGGCAGGCGCCTCCCGCGCTGCGGCGGCCGGAGCGCGACCCGTGCTCCCCGCCACACCTAGCAACAGCGCTGACAGGACGCAGTGGTGGCGGCGGGAGGAGGAGGAGGAGGAGGAAGCGGAATGGCTGCCGCGGCGGCGGCTCCCTCCCTCCCCGGAGCCCTGACAGCCAGCGCCGGGGCGGAAGCAGCAGGCGGCGTGCTGTGCCCGTCCTCCTCCCTCCTCCTCCACCGCCGCCTCCTCCTCCGGGCTCCTGCGCTCCCTCCTGCCAATGCAAACTAACTCCCCCTCGCCAGGGCCGGCGGGCTGCACGCCTCCCCCGCACCCACCCATGCCGCCGCGCCGCACGCCGCCGCCTCCCCAAAGAGTGCTCCACGTCGCTCGCAGGACCCGCTCCTGCCACTCCACGCCCGCCGACCCTCCTCCCCCGGCGGCCGCCGCGCCCCGGCTCCCGCTGCACCTTGTGCCCCCCACCCCGCCCCGCACCGCCGCCGCCGCACACGCGGCCCCGGCGCCCCCCGCCCGCCTTGCCCTGCCCCGGCCGCGGCCCCGCGGGCACTCACCGATGTGGTTGTCCTCGATGTGCTCGATGAGCTCTGCCAGGGTTGGGAAGTGGAGCCCGCAGCCCCCGAACCTGCAGGCGTTGGAGAAGAAGGAGGCGGCGGCGATGCCTGTCATGGTGTTACATCGAGATCCCCCTGCGGTGCCTGCTCTGCCAGGGCCGGTGGCGGCAGGGCGGGGAGAGGCGGGGGCAGAGGGGGAACGGGACGGAGAGAGAGAGATGGGGAGCGAGAGAGAGGGTGGGGGTGGGGAGGAGGAGGAGAAGGTGGTGGTGGCGGCGGCGGCGGCAGCAGCGTCGGGAGCGGCGGAGGGGAGGGACGGGCTGGGTGGGGGGAGATGAGGCAGCCGCAGCTGGGAGGAGGGACCAGCGCGGCTCTGTAACAGCTGTGCTGCCCCGGCGGCGGCCGCCGGCGGCGGGAGGAGCAGGGCACCCGCGCCGCCCTCCGCCGCCGGGGGACACCGCGCCGCCTCGTCCGGCCCCGCGCGGGGCTGCAGGGGAGCGGGGAGAACTTTCCCCCTCAGCCTCTCGGAGCCAGCGGCGGGGCTGGGGTCTGCTCCTGCGGCCGGTGGGGCGAGGGGAGATGCTCCGGGGTAGTTGCTGGGGCCGGGAAGGCGGAGCCTGCCCCAGGGGGCTCGCCCAGCCACCGGGAGTTGGCTCCTAACGCGGCCGTCACCTCCACCCTCCCGGGGCGGGGAGCAACCAGCCCTCGCCGAGGTCGCTGAACCGAGGGGCGGTCGCTCCTTCCCTACGGGGGGCGAGGCCGCCGGACGCAACCTTCACCTGCCCGGCGACGAGCCGCAGGCCCCGGGCACCTGCTCGGGGTACCTGGGTGCCTGCGCCGCCGGGTGGGCTGCGGGTCCCCTTCCCACCGAGCTGCCGGTCACAGATCCCCGTGCCAGACCCTTCCCGTCTTCGCCTCCCGCTGAGGCGGGTCAGGGGTGTGAGACTGCGGCCCTGGGGAGGAAAGTTAAAACAGGAGTCGCACACACATCGCTCCCAAATCCTATTTTGACTTTATCTCCAGAAAGCTATTCAGCAGAGAGGCTGACTGATTAATTGATTTTAATGAAGGTCTCCCTAGGCTCAAATTCGCAGACAGCTTTATTTAAAATTAAAAGAAAAAAAACCAAAAACCTAGATCGCTTGTCAGGAAAGCTCTCCTTCCCTCTCCCCCCTCCCCCCCTTCTGTTTTATAATAATCTTTTTTTCTCTAATTACAAGATTCTACAATATTGTTGATAATTTTGAGCAAAAATGGGGCTAAAAAAAGCCTCAGAATCTGCATGAGACTCTGAACTGTATGGACATAAGTGGTTCCACTGATCCTGCTGACAGATTACAGTCCCAAGCTGTTATCTCTGTAAAATCAAACTTGTGCACAAGAATAAGCCTAGCCCTTGCATATCTTGTTACCTGTCTGGCAGAAAAGATATTCCTAGAGTTGCTGTGGGAGCCAAAGAATAGCAAATCCTAAAAATGCAGTAGAATTGTCAGTGAATGAAAAAATGAGTGTTTACCCATTTCCTAAAAGGATGAAAAGTCTTGGAGCTAGTTCCTGGTGTTCTGTATATCAGAGAACCCATCATTTGTGTTGAGAAAACAAACTTTATCTTGCAGTTTATTTTAGTCATTTTCCTACATGTTCACTTTAATATTTTTCTGATGTTTTGCCCTCATCCACTTGTACTTTTCTGGATGTATAAACCCACTCCTTTTAGTTTATATCAAACCAAACAAAGCAAAGAGAAATTCTTTCCAGAAAAATACCATGTAGAAAGAACCCTTCTCTTACTTCAACACTCCACCCAAGCTGGAGTTTGCAAATAGAATTTGCATAGCCATGAGATGCTGAAACATAGAACTATTACACTTAAAAAAAGAATAGTAACATGGACACATGATAGTCTGCAGTATGTTTTCAATGTTCACTTCAGTCAGTGTATAGTTTAGAAGGTTGGAAAACTGCTGCTTTTAGGCATTACATGGGAATGAATAATTCTTTTGAATAATACAGAGACACATCTGTCTCTGTATTTGGTCCACTTGTTTCAAACATAGCTACCTCACATTTTACTATTCTAATTTCTGCACTGTCTGGTGATATCAAAGAAATTTGCTCACTGAGTTGACTCAGTGAAGAAGTTTTTCCTACCTAAGATGATCATTCTGGAAACTCATGCCACACAAGCTGCTGTCATGAATCATACCACAAAGTTAGGTTTGTGGAAGTGCCCTTGTAACCAAGACATAAACAAATAGTGAGTGTGGAAGAAGAGTGAAGAGGGAAGATAAGCATCTTCCCCAATAAATCACAGTTTTAGAGACTAATTTGTAGAATCAAACACATAGGCCTTTTTAAGTGTATGAGTAAAAATTGTCTTGGTGTCATTCACCAGCATAATTCAAGTAGAAATTTTTTTAAGGCAATAGATCAAGATTAATCAGAGTGAGTATTAAATATAAGAATTTCATGTGGCTAATCTATCAAGGTCAACAGATATGTGATTTAGTCTGTTATGAAACAAAACAAAAATGTCATGGACATTGTGTTGTTATCAAAAACTTTTAATAGCTATTAACAAAGAGCACTGGTCACCTACAAAGGAATCAAAGTACGTTTGTTGCTGACAAGTAATAAATATTATGGTTAACCACCTGCTAGTGACATACAATGTAATGATTGCTTTCTGATGTGTGAACTTGCCCAGTTAGCTGCAGGTTTCTTTTCATTAATTGTTTGCTAAACTCTCAGGTTTTTTGTGACCCTTTGAGATAGAGAGCTTAACTCTTGCAGCAGTCAAGAGCTGGAAAGCCACGAGTTCCTGGTGTCCCATAGGGATTCAATTCAGTATCTTTTGATGAAATTACTCCTATTCCATAGTGCCTGTTTTTGTACATATTCAACTTTGATGGCTTCAGTAGAAGTTAGGATAGTTAAACCACTTTGTATGTTGTTTCCTATGATTTAAAAACTTGGAACATTCTCCCTGTTCTTCCATAGAGGCAGAAGGGATTTCATCCCAACACAATAAAGGAGTTTCTGCCCTGGTTTTGATGTCCAGGCTCATGACAGACAGGCATGAAGAGACATAGTGAAATTAACTCTTCCCATCCCTGATTCACTGTTATTGTCATGTTACCATCTGTGTATTTCAGCCAAATACTTGATGTCCTGGTAATAAGTGGTGCTTGTAGAAAGAACACCCACTGTTCCTCATATATTTGTTGTTCTTTTCTCTAGTACCTGGGACTTGAAGTAGTTTTACCAAACTTCTTATCAGTAGTTTATCTGATCCAGTATGTTTTGAAGTTCTTTGTTATGAATGATCACAATGTGAAGAGTATTGTTCGTCCTGGGTCAGTGTTGGTACTGGCACCGTCTAACATCCTTGTTGGCAACATGGGCAGTGGGATTGAGGGCACCTTCAGCAAGTTTGCCAATGACACACTGGAAGGAAAGTTCACCAGCCAGAGGGATCTTGACAGGCTTGAGAGATTGGGCCTGTGCATTCCTTAGGGAGTTCAACAACGCCAAGTGCAAGGTTCTGCCTATGGATCAGGGAAGTGCCAGGCACAAATACAGCCTGGGCAGAGATTGGATTGCAAGCAGTCCTGCAGAGAAGGACTTGAGAGTATTGGTGGATGAGAAGTCTGACATGACCTGACAATGTGCGCTTCATCCCAGAAAGCCAAACATGTCCTGGGCTGCATCCTGCGTGGCCAGCAGGTCGGGGGTGGGTGATTCTCCGCCTCTATTCTGCTCTCCTGAGTTGTCACCTGGAGGTCTGCATCCAGCTCTGGAATCCCCAACACAAAAAGGATGTGGACCTGTTGTAACAAGTGCAGAAGAAGGCCACAAAGATAGTCAGAGGGCTGGAACACTTCTTCTATGAAGATAAGCTGGAAGGTGGGGCAGTGCAGCCTGGAGAAGGTTTGGGAACACCTTTCAGTACCTAAAGAGGGCCTATAAAAAGGTTGGAGAAGGGCTTTTGACAAGAGCATGTAGTTAAAGGACAAGAGGTGATGGCTTTAAACTGAAGAGGGTAGGTTTAGATTAGATATTAGGAAGGATTTCTTTACTCTGTATATGGTGAGACACTGGCACAGGTTGCCCAGGGAAGTTGTTGGGATGCCCCATCCTCCAAAGTGTTCAAAACCATGTTGGATGGGGCTTTGGGCAACCAGACATAGTGGAAAACCATAGTGACCATTTCAGAGGGAGATCTTTAGGGTCCCTTCCAACCCAAACCATTCTATGATTCTGTGAGCATTTTCTTATTCAGGCTTTATTAGGATAGAGAACTTTTGTGTCCATATGACAAACTGCCAAAGTGCTCAGAAACTGCCCTGTCATTTTGTTCTGTGAGAGAAATAAATGGAAATTAGACCCAAGTGATTTGTCAAGCCAGAGCTAATTGCTGGGTATATCCATTTCAGAGGTGTTAATAGCTACTGTAAAGGATACTTCATATAAAAGGAACTGAGAAAAAAGCTCAAACAGCTGGTAGGACCCTGTTTTATTTGTTTTTTGAAAAAGTTATTTTGAAGTCCCCCTAAGACCCTTAGTTTAACAATCATTCCATCTTAGGCAGATGGGCAGACTCTTAGGCACAACTGAGAGCAGGACTACATGTGAGAAGGGTGTGCTGCTACTCAGATCTCCTGTACAACAAGGCTGAGGGCTGATCAACTGGGCAGATTTCTAATCATCTGATTACCTACTTTAAAAGGCATATGTTAGGACTGCATCTTTTCTTCACTAACTTAATATCTTTGTGTCTCACTTTAAGTCCATTTTATAGAGTAAAGAACATGTTTAGAGTAATTTTAATTCAGTTCTACCTTAAACTGATGTTTTATCATCCTTATCTCCTTGAATAGCCTGGCTCTTAGACCCTTTCAAATGCCTTTTGACTGCTGCTCTTTCTAATAAACAATTTTAACTAATAACTTAGCTGTTAGATATTGTTGTGATCAACTGCTGTAACTGCTGGGCCTTATCTGTGGGTAGGTTACTACCAGCCATTCACACTTTTCTGGATTCCCAAAAAGCCAATTATTCTGTGCTAATATTTTCTGAAGGCTAAAGGTCTGAATCTGAAAAACTTGGTAGTTGCTACACTTGTTGCTTTGGGGGTGATAAGATTTTTATTGACGACACCATCCCCCTGTCAAATAGAAAGGAAAAAGACAATACTTTCTTTAGAGTCTCATTTAAAGCATAGTTTTAGTACTTGTTTTCTGCTGTATTTGTGATAGTTGACAACACAAATCTGTGAAACTTTTTAAAATTACTCTTTTAAAGATGTTCTGACTCTTACACTACCAAAGTTATATTTGAAAATATCTGCTTAAAGAAAAAATAAACCAAGGGTAATAGGATATTCCAAGGAAATGACTGGCCTCACCTTCCCTTAAAAAATTACTGATTCATTCTTCAATAGCATTTTTAATAATTTTCTTTCTGCTCGCCTCTGCATACTGGCCATTATCAGCAATGTCACACATTTTGTGAAGATTTCATAACAGAGACATATCACTGCTGCAAAATAATTACACAAGTAAACCATATTTTCACTGCTGCAAAATAATTACACAAGTAAACCATATTTATGCAGTTTGTGTCACGAGAATCCTATTTTTAATTTATACTGCTGAATTAGTTTTGTCTTGGCAGTGTACTGTATAGCTTCAGGGTGCAATGGAAAAACAAAATGTTAAGCTGGGAAAACGCTGTATTCCCCACTAGTTCCAGATGCCCCAAAACAATAGATAGAAATCCTGCTTAGTTGAACTTTCTGAGAGACTTCACGTTTTCAGAGGACAAAGCTTCAGATAAACAGGAGATCAAACTGCCTCTGTATTTCCAGTCACCTGTAGCCTATAAAAAAAAGAAAATTTTCTTGTTTTAACTACTTCAGAAAATTTGAAGTTAACATGATGTTATTAACACTATAACACTATTATAGTGTTAGTCTGCCCTGGAATTATAAAATGCCAACTATTTCAATGGTCTCTTTTAAGAGCCCACAATTACATAGGCATTGAATAATCTACTCTCTTCTTACTATGGATTATAGTGGAATACTTTGCCAAAATCTTGTATGTTGTTTCATTCAGATAACTGGGGATAATTATCATGCTCATTTTAAAATAACTGGCTAGAAAAGTAGTGCAATTTTGTAAGTTTATCTTAATGACAGGTAAACTTATTCTTTAATGAAGATTAGTGGTATAGAATGAAGCTTTCATTTTAATAGCTTTTACAGCATCGTAAAACTGCAGAAGTTTTTCATTTTTAAATTTTTCCCTTTTCCACTTTGGCTTCCTAAATTGAGTCTTAAAGTTGTAACCAGGTTTCAGGCATCTGCTGACACCATCATTTGCAAAGTCATTTAATAAAGAGAATTCCTTTCCAAAGTATACTGAGATTACATTATCATTTTCACCAAAAAAACCAAAAAACCAAAAAAACCAAAAAAACCACCTTAAATTAGAATGAGCATTTCTTAGTGTTGTTTCTTTGGAATAGAAATGCCATCACAAATGACAGAGCACCAAACTCTCTTATTTTCTGGCCCCGATGATCATTTATGATGCTGTAGTTACAGTGTGATTTAAAGCAGTTAAAAGGCTATAGCTTACATCAGTGTTCTGGAGTCCAAAGACATGGGACACAAATCCCGCATGATTTTGTGCCATGTCATGTTGTCCTTCCTGTTCACCTATTCCTCTGCCCCAAATCAAAGTTTACTTAAGAAAATCCAAGTCCTTCATTTCTGGATTTCCCAGTCACAGGGAGCTGTGTATTTTAGAGTCTGCAAATTCAGAACAGACTCTCTTCTGTTTAGCTTGAAAATTCCCCATTTAAAAATTCTTCACTGAGCCAGGAATACTGGTGACAGGGAGAATTCTGCACTGAGGCATGGATGCCAGCAAAACTCCGCTTGCTATATCACTGTAAGGTTGGAGAATCCCTGGTGTTCAAACAGTCAATTACTCAGGGAATTCTCCCTCTTCTTATAAAAGATGCCTCTTCTCATTCTTAAGATAGGTGGGGGAAAAGAAGGCTTTGGCATAAAGTTAACTTACAGCACTGGGGATGGATGGAAGTTGCTAAAAAAATCAGGTAACTTTGTTAACAGGAGGCTTGGCAATTGTTGGCTGTGGAGCCTGACATAATTGGAAGGGAGATCCAGGGTTCAGAATAAGATTCATTTGCAAATGAAAGAAGTACCCATCTTAGTAAACTTCTCAAATGATCTTTTGGGCTGACTGAGCTGTCAGAAGCTGAGCTGCAAGAATATTGCAAATCAGTTGCTATCACCACCAAAAGTGCTTTGTCAAATAGACATGAATTTCTTGTGACAGCTTAAATCAGAGATACAGACAGTGTGCCTGTTATCATCACATGGATTGTGAGATGCGAATATGGACGCTTCAATTCTGAACAAAAAGCAAAAAGCCATCAATTAGTGGAAGTTTAGATAGTTCTCCAGTAACAGCTGAAGACTTTTTAAAAGATTCTCTGCCCTCCACTGAGGAGATTGCTACCCATAGTTTATGTGGAATCACCTTTCAAATCCACAAATACATTGTATCATTGGAAGTAGATATGGAACAGAAATAAAAGAAACAAAATCTTTGGAAAATTAAAGAGGAATATTAAAATTTTGCCATGCCAAAAATCCAGAATGAGGAAATCAGGTGAAGAGAACAGTGCTAGAAAGAATAAAAAGCAATGGGGAGAAAATATGTCAATAGTTATAGAAACATGGGGGAGATGATCAAGAATGGGATCTAACACTTTCACAGAGGGTATTTTCTGTATTCCATCCTAGACAAAGGATACAATTCCATATCATATATGGATATATGAATAGATGAATACCCACTGAAGAAAAGTGCCAAGTAGACCCAAAGGCTCCATTGTTTCCTTCAGAGGAATGCACAGTTGGGAAGGCTTCAAGGACTTCTTTGATACCTATCAATGTGCATTACATTATAAATCTTACGTTAAAAAAAAAAAAAAAGAAAAGAAAAGAATAATAATAAAAAGTTGGCATGTTCCTACAGTATTTATCCTTTTCCTCATCTTGATAACAATGTATAAGAGTTGGAAACTGTGAGATACATAATTACTTGAAACCCACACTCAGTTTGTGTACATTCTGACTTGTGCGCTGACTTCAGTATGATCTTAGGTATTCAGCACTTCGTAGAATTTTATCTGTAAACAGCTGCAGAAGCTCCTGCTTTACATAAACAAAAAACTACTTATCATAGTTGCAGAAAGTCATGGGTTTCTTTCTAAACAAGCAAACAAAAAATGCCTGTGCATAATGCAGTATTTGGAAAGACACTTGGACATTACTCACTTTTCAAAACATCTGATTTAGAGATTTCACATGAAACAAGCTTCACCCCCCCCAAAAATGTGTCAAAGGACACAGTGAAATTAGAGTCCTTATTCCTCATTTTCTCTATATGGACCAAACAGAACAGATAATATTTTCAAGAGCTCACTCACTTCTTTGTGCTCTTGTTTGTAGCTCAGATTGCTTGTGCTTAATTAATTTCTTGTACCAATTCATCTTCCAGTATATCATTTGAACACCTAAACCAAACATTCTAACAGAAAGAAAAAAAATTGGAGAGCTTAATAAACAGAAAACTTTTCTTTTCTGAAAGAGAATCATCAAGGCATACATGTGATTATTTTTTATTCTACAACAATTTTTACTACTTTGTTTTATATAGTTTTGGGGTATACAAGTGGGTGGGGTATACTCTTCTGTAGAAGAATAGAATTAGAGGCTTCTTTTGTGTTTAACAGGTGTGACTCCTTGTGATGATAGTAAAACTGTATTCCAGCACTGGCAAGCAGTGTTCACACTTCGTCTTCAACTCATTTGTGTAGCACATTTCCAGTTTAGCTGTAGCTTGAGACACTGCATTTTCATATTGTATTGTCTTGGAAGTATATATGAATATCACCTCTTAAATCATAAACCTTAAATGATTCTTTGATATATAAAAATAGAAAAAAAATAATTTAAAACTTTTAGTATGTAACAATATTTTCTTTCTATCTTCTTATTGGAGTAATGTTCCTGGTTGGCCTTTTGTTCTGATAATTGCTTTGTCCTTTGAGCATTGTCACAATAATTTTTATATACATACAAGAATAATTATATCTTTAGACTCAGTGTATTATGTAGATTAGAAAGACTCTTTCAACTGAAATAAACTATTACAGAGCCATAAAAGTTGTTGGAGCTTTCATTTCAGGTATGATTTCCGAGAAAAGTCTAGATCAGACTATGCAATATGTAACTCTGGCCATACCTGAACCTCCACACACCAGTTTTCCACTGGTGATATAGGCCTTGATCATAGAAAGCAGATGGATTCCTTTCCCCCATTGCTTAAGAAACCTGAAATCAGAGGAGTTCCACACCTATGTGATTTCCACAAAGTTCACAGCTGGTTTGCAGTGCCAATGTTTTCTGTGCACAGTTCTTCTGTCAGATCTGCAGTATCAGACTTCACAAGGTCGGCAGTGGGGACTTTGTGATTCACTTTGTTTTTGTTTGTTCCGATTTTCTTTTGTTTCTGCTGTCTGGGAAAGCAAGAGCCAAATTCTTTTTCCTCCTTTCTCCAGGATGTTGGTTTGTTTGATAAACAGATTCAAAGGTCAGGCAATATCCTTGATTCTGCAGTGAGTGTCTTGTGCACCTTTGATCTTGCACAGCAACAACAACGATGATGATGGTGATGATGATGATGGCTCAACTTGACTCTTAAGAGCATGATTTCCTTGGTTGAAATGATGGGGATATGCCTTGAGAAGGGTCTGCATGCTGTGTTTTCCCACCTCCCAACAATGCATCTGGGACAAAAAGAAAAGTAAGGGGAAGAGAAAATCTGTGAAGAACCACAGGAGGCTAGTGTAGGTGGTCATATTTCTCCTGCTGCTGCAAATTTGCCTTGATTGGCCAGGACAAATCTACCCCAGAAAGAAGCTTGGTTTAATGTTCTACAAGAAATGCAGACAGTTTGGTAAAGCAGTAGAAATTTGCTTTTGTTTTATTTGTCACTGTTGAAGTTCCAGAGGGAAGCATTTGACATGGTACTGAGTTTTAAGGACCTTAGTAAATCTAAAGACTAATTATCCCTGAAAAAAACCTGTTAGTATTGATTTAAGCATGTTATCAGATCCCTTCTTCATTTTACAAAGTAGACTTGTGCAGACTTGTTTTTGGGTGAGAGGTCTATTTCATAGAAAGCTCCAGGCTAAATTTGCTTCTGGAGCCATCAGGCCACACTGATGCTTCTCATGCTTAACTTTCTGCTCTCACCACAGCACCTGCAAAATCATAATCAGCAGATTTAATTTGACTGGACAAGATAAGTAAGTCAAAACTATCATTGCTCAAGCAAAGTTTTTGAGTATCCTTCACTGCAGAGAAGCTGCCTCTATTTCATGAGTAATGGTGCTCAATTCTGTCAGAATTTTTCATTTGTGGGAGAGGAGCAGAAGTGCAAAGAGGGTCACATCTTCATTACCAGCACTTTTTGCTGGAATAATAGAAGTTTTGGGGGCACTTCTGATTCCCTTTAATGTTTGAGACTCATCTCCTTTTTTAATTCTGGCAGTGTTAAGGAGGTGTTAGGTCCCACACTGGCAGTAGTTTTCAATGCTTTACTAAGGATCATAAAGTGTTGACTTGAAGCACACGATTTCCTTACTATCTAGTGATAATCCATTGTTAGTTATGACCCAATACTCCTCTTATTACCTGGTGTTTTTTTCACTTCAGTTTTGAGGCTGTACGGGAACAGTTAACACACTGTCTTTTGGCCAGAGTGCTCCCTGACCCACATTATTTTGTTTGTGGATAGAAAAAAACCCCTCTAGTATCTCTTCCTGGAAGTGGATTAAGATCTGTGCTGATGTTATTAAGCCTCTCACTGCCTTGGATCACAAATTCATTTTGTTTATTTTGCTACTAAAATAGTATGAGGTGCCCTTTGGAGGGTAGTATTCTTGTCTGGCTGAGCATTTCCGGTGGCCAGATTGTCACCTTACTGAGATCCATAGAGTACCTGCTGGCTTCCCTTTGTTTAATGTGTATGAGTTTATTAGATTATTAGGGAGTACACAGTCATTGTCATTTTTACCCCTTTTCCACCCTTGGTGATCAAGCTGGCTTTATTAGTAGCAGGAGAAAGTGATTGTGATGGATGAGGGCCAGCAGTTGAACAAGGTAAGAACAAGGTGGTACAACAACTGGAAGAGATAATGGTTTCTGACTAATTTGACTGAATAATTCTGACTGATTTCAGATTTTGGACACCTAGCTTCTCATTCTCTGGTGACTCTCCTGTCATCAGAGATAAATAGAATTGCCTGTTCAAGGATGGCAAGGCTATATTTTTTGGGGGGTGATCAATCTCATTCAATTCTGACATGAGGGACAGAGATCACAATGCAATGGGGAGCAGACAACTAGTACAAAGTAGATCGTGAAGGTGTCATAAATCAGAAGAACAGTGCAGTTCTGTTATCTCTTATACACTCTGGTCATTTTATATAGACTACTCTGTTGGAAAACTTAATGTCTGACAATTTGGAACCACTGCAGAAAAAATTAGTAGTTTTGCTTATTAAGAAGCATTTCTTTCCCAGATACGTAGTAAGTCTACCTTATGGCTGGCACTGTGTGCCTTCTGGGTTCTGGAGTAATTTTTTACTCTTAGTTGTGATCTGGAAAACTATCAATGACCAGAGTTCTGCTTCGCTGAGATATTTACTCCAGCTCCATGATATACTGAATGATCTGAGGCCCGGTGAGGTGCCTGGCTTGAAACCCATAATTTTTTAGTGTTTGCAGACCCCTTAAAGCTTTTTGAGAGACAAAGACCTTGTTTTTTCTTTGGACTCACCAGAAGTAGTGTATGGATTCACTGGCATATCTAAATTTAAAGTGAATTGGGACTGAATGATCTAAGAAATGAGTCAGTCTTCTAGAGGGCCCTGGGCTATTGGATCTTCTTTCCTTGGCTTGTAGTTGGTACTATATTTCAGGGATTTTTAAATTACCCTTTTTTCCCTTGCTTGTAAAAACTGACTGTTGCTTGAGCAGGGATTTGAGATTTGATATTCTAGAAATTATTAATAAAGTCAGGTTTTTAGAACTTCTTTTATACACATACATTCATATATACATACATGCACATATGCAAATATATATGTATAAAAATATGCACATATATACACACACACACACACATGCAGGTTTACATGTTTACATTGTTTGTGAAAGGCTTTTGATAGTTGTGCTTATTTTTTAGTGGAATGCCTGGGTTTTTGGATAACATGGACAAGAATGAACCTGCCTTTTAACCTAACAGGGAGAGAGGATCATAGTTTGCAATTCTGGACTGCAAAACAGTCTCAGAGTGCTAACTGGAGAGTCAAGAAATAATCCTATTAGAAGGCTTCAATAATGTCAGAGGCTAGGAAAATGTAAAAAAAAAAAAAAAAAAGATATGCATTGTTTCTATACAGCAAATATACCTAATAGAGAGAAAACACATCTTAATGACTGTCTTTCTGAGAATTTTTTTTTCCTTTTGTAATAAAAAATTCCTTATTCATGGTCTCAAACCCTTAATCAAAAAGCGAAAGTAACTGAATCTCTACAAACAGGAATTTAGTTCACCTACAGCTGAAACTGTTCCTTTTCAATGCCATCTCAAACAAAAGGAACGCAATCAGGCTGCATGGTCATGAAGCAATTTGTTACAGCTGCACAACTTTAGTAGTGGAAATGGGTATTTCTTTCCAAATATGATGCTTCCTTCTCTGAAAATAAAACTGGGGGACAAGGGGGAATTTACTAGGCCTAATTTACTCAGAAATGCAACTGAGTTTCCTAAAATTTACTTTTGTGGCTTCAGGACAAGTTTATTTTGTTGACATTTTTTTCAGTAAACTACTTTAAGTGTATAAAGTGTATAGCTTAAGATTTGAGATTATCTAGAAGTTTCCAACCAGGAATTTGTACTGACCTAAATACATTGTGGGGTTTTTTTTTCCTAAACCCATTTAACTCAAGCCAATGCAACTCCTTTGTACAAAAAATCTTTGTATAATCACTGAACAAGAACAGGCATTAATAAGTACCCAGGCAAGGTGCAATATCCTTTAGAAATCTTTTCCTTCCAAAACAAATGGAGACAGATTACCAGTGTGATCAGAAAGAGAAAAAGAGAAGTAAAATAAAGAACACATACAGAAGCCAGGATTCTGCCTATAGAAAATACCTACAGTACTATCTCAATCCCAGCTGCAAATGTCTGCAATATTATTCTGTCCCCATTTAAATCACTGGGAGGGATGGATGAATACTAATCAAAGCAACAAAGAGTTCTCTTCAAATCAAATTTTGAAGTTGTGTTGGAAAGGTTTAGGTTAGATATTCGAAAAGAGATCTTCATCCGGAGGGTGTTTGGGCACTGGAACAGTCCCAGGAAGTGGCCACAGCACCAAGCCTGACAGACTTCCAGAAGCATTTGGGAAATATTCTCAGGCACATGGTGTGACTCTTGGGGATCATCCTGTGCTGGGCCAGGACTTGGACTAGATGATCCTTGTGAGTCAGTTCCAAATTAGGATACTCTGTGAGTCCATGAAAATCTCCTGAAGCTTCTTGACTTTTCAAAAAGGCGGTGTTAAAAGGGTCCTGATTAATTGCTACGCTGAATGATAATAAATAAAAGTAATTAAAAAGAAAAAAAAAAAAAAAAACAAGCATGGGAGGAAAATAATAATTTCCCCCAAAATGCAACACCCAGCCCCAACAACAATCATTTCTGGTTTTAGTCCCCTATATGAAATTTTACAAAAGTTTGGCCTGCTGTATTATGTCCACTCCAAACTGATCTGCAGTTGCAAACCTCTGCCTGCACCTTTATTTTGGCATAGAAGTAGTTTGGTTTCCATTTGGTTAAAGGAATTGATGTAACACAAACTGAAATAAACTCAGCCTGGACCAGATTAAGCCTGATCTCACCACTTCTTGCACAAGATAATTTGTAACACTTAAGAAAATGGTTCCCCCTCACAGTTGGGATAATAATTCTTGGGAGAACAGTAACCACAAAACTGAAAGCAAGCTCCTTAGACAGACCTTCTCTGCAGAGGCAAGAAGCCATCCTATCTTAGAAGGAAATAAACTCCAGAAAGGGCCTTCTCTCCACAAGAAAATGCTCTGTCTTGTCACTGCCAGCCCACATTACTGAGCATTGGTGGGTTTCTTGGTTTCTTTTTTTTATGTGTGGTGACTATGAACATTCACTCTGTATTCTGGAATAGTGGTGTGGTTAATGCTAATTTCCCAAAGACTTAATGTCTTTTTAAATAATTTGAGCATTTTTAGAGTTTGGCACTTAGTTTCTGCCTTCAACACACAAAAGCAGCTACAGTGTGCATGATTTTTCACCCAGAATTACATGTGCTTGCAGTTTAAGAGCCACAACTATCTCCTTCTTTTTTTCTCCCCTCAGATGCAGTCAATTATTTAAAAAATATCAAATTTAAAATTGAAATTAAAATAACGGCATAAAAGTAATGAAAATTAAAGTCTAATCAAGACAATACTACTTGGAATGCAAAGCATTTTTGCCTTTTCTCTCTCTCTCTCATATACATATATATGTATGCATGTGTAGTACATGTATGGTATAGAAGAATGTGTAACAGCCTTTACTTGTTACTTGTGAGTTTTTGACTCTCCAGTATGAGGATGCTGATGACATACTGTGGGTTCAGCAGGGGGCAACCAAGATGGTCAGGGACTGCTGCCTGTGATGTGCAGGGAGAGACTTTCTTCAATTAGCAGAAAAGAAAGCTACAAGGGGATCTTCCTGCTTTCCCAACCCCCCATCATGGCAGCAGACCCAGACCTTTTTCAGTGGTATACAGGGACAGGAAAAGTGGAAACAGACACAAATCAGATAAGTGGAAATACTGTTTAGATATTAGGAAAATCTTTTTCACCATGAAGGTGGTCAAGCTTTGGAACAGGTGCCCAGAGGGGGTGGGAAATCTCCATCCTTCTGGGAGAGCCTGAATTTGGCTGGACAAAGCTCCAACAAACCTGCTCTTGGTTGAGTACTGGGCTAAGCAGACACCCCTTCTGATCTAAATTATTCTGTGATTTTGTGGTTTTAATGATGCGTGACACACTACTCTATGCATATTCTAAGCCATAGTAATTAAGCAGTTCCAGCCACCTCCTCTCTTCTTGAAAAGTTTTTTAAAATCCCCAAAACTGGAAAAAAGATTGTGACTCTTCACTACACAGTAAAGCTGACCCAGGCAAAATTATGCACAATGGTTGTCAACATACAGCATGGGATCATTATATTTAGAAGTATGGTTATTATTTTTAAAACTCCTGTTATGAGTCATATCTATTAAAGTAACTTTTATCAGTCTGTTACTGAGACAGGTGATGGCCTCATTCAAGTTATCTGGCCAAGGGTTCTTTCATGAAATACTTTTTTCTTTCAGAAGACATCTTTCTTTTTCTTTCCAATTAAAAAGCTGGCCTATGGAATTTTGACATATCTGTTGAAATAGTACATTTAGTGTACTTTGCATTCCTTAAGTGTTGTTCATGCTTGTAGTCCCTGGAAACCATGGGAGTTTGGGTTGCACTGTGGCCTAAGAATATCAATTTGAACATTTTGCAAGCATAGATTCTTGCCTTTTATATTTTCATTGCAATTTCCTGTTTAAACTAGAATCATGGCAGGTTTTCTAAAGAAGATAAAGCTATTTCTTGTGGCATATGTATATTAGAATGGTCTTTAGTAGTATGGAAACTGGGCTATAAATGTATTGAGTAAAACTTTTTGACCTTCAGGATTTGCCAAATGGCTATGCTGGATTTCATAGACTAGTACCTTTAACTTCCTAATTTCTTCACCTAAGAATAACAATATGATCAGAGCAAAAATTGGAATTTACCATGAGTAAGTTATATAACTTTTCCAGGGAATTCAAGGCCCATGGGTGCTTTCAGCCTCTATGCTAAAACACATTTTAAATACCTAGGGTCTTAAATAGTTTTTTTTGCTTTGTTTTTTGTTGGGGCTTAAATGTGGCTTCATTTTTGTGTCCAAGGTTTTGCAGATAACTGACGATGCATAAATTTTTCTGTGAACCATTTTTTTTGTTTCATGGATTTGCATATAGCAAACTTTACCTTCACTTTAAAAAGAACAAAGCTTTACTGTTGAAGAATATGGTCCATTTTTTCTGTGAGATGGGAGAAAAGAATAATCAGAAAAGTATATTGATGTAATCTCTGCATGTGAGAAAACTTAAGCATATTCAATGTTGGAGGGGCAAGAGCAGGTAACACAAGAACAGCCACTATTCAGCAGGTTTCTCAAGGACAGCAGGGGGTACTGCAAACTCAGGTTTGTCTGAGCAGCTCAGAGCAAAAAAAAAACCTCCACTGTTACAGAGAACTGCTTTTCTGTGGGTTTAAGTCCATCTTGACAAGTGTTGGTGAAGATACCAATCCCTAAAAAATACTGTCCTCTATTTATTTGCAGGACAGCTGTTGCACTAAACTCCTGTCTATACTGGCTATCTTGACAGCATGCCTGAGAATCCTTTGGGAATAGTTAAATCTCTGCAGAACTTTGGCCTCTCTTGCTGTGTATGTCAGAGAGTTCAAAACTTTATGTGTTAAGTCTCTTTTTTTGGCTCCTTCAACTCTCATATCGCCTAGATGGAACAGAAAGCACCAAATGAACAAAGTAGCCTTGTTGTTCTGGCTTGACTCAGATTAGTAAATTATACCTCACTTGCAGTACTTAACAAATAGCACCCACACATAAATGCTAACTTTATTCTCTCTGCATTGCTTTCTTGAAATATGAGTTTATTAAATCAAGCTTTGCCTTTCTATTTACATTTACAAAATACACCTCATGGATACATAGCCAAGAACTTGTAAAGTACATCTGTTTTCTGTAAATGACTTGTACAATCAGGTGTTCCATCTTATTCTGAAAGGGGTGCATATATGTGGCATGAAATTATTTATAAAATAATAAAATTACAAGCTCAACTGGGTACTATTCAGTATTAACTCTATAGTACATTTTTTATTTAGTATATGCCTCACTGTAACTTCAAAAAGGAAGGCTAATAAAAAATAGGAATCTAAACAGAAAGTTTCCTTAGAAAAGTTGCTAACCTAAGTACAGTCAAAGAGTATTAGTACAGAATTAAATTTATTTTGATTCTGACTCTAGCTCTGCTGGAACCTCCTTTAGAATCATAGGATAGCATGGCATCATCTTATTTTTCCTTTCATTTATAGGTCAAGCATATAAGTTGTTTGACATGAGACATCAAGCACTTCAATTCCAATTTTTGTTTTGATTCAAAACTCAATGTAGGTAGTAATTAATGAACTTTTATAGAGATATTTGATTTTTAGGATTTCTAAACTCCTGAAGATGTTCTTTCATAAGTTGTGTGATAGAAAAATATGATTTTTAGCACTCTGGCTAGGGTTGTTATAAATTATACTTTCAACCTGAGATAAATAAGTGGTCTGATATTTACACAATAAATTGCAATTGTTTTGTATATTAAATATAAAATTGGATTCCTACAGGCAAAATGCTTCACTTAATTCAGAGGACAATGAGAATTAAAATTCATGGGTCATAAGTTCCTTGACCATTACCTGAGGGCTTTTGATGTAAACTGAGCTCAGGAAATGTAGGTGGATAAGTAATTGCACTACAAATTTCATAGAAGTGATTTTGTCAGCAGGGATCCTTCCTCTGTGTACTAAGAAAACTCCCCAGAGGTGGGAGGATTTTCTGTGATCAGTGGGTCAAGGGATACAGTCAACAGCCAAGCAAGATTTCTTCACCTGATGAATGAGGGACAAGAAGCCTTGAAGTCAGAGACATTGCGGAATCGCAGGGATTCATTCTTATCTCACCTCTGCCTGCGGGAAAAACCCTCTAATTGTATCAGATCTGAAAAAGAAAACAAATGAAAGTAATACAGGAAATTATAAGTGGTATTTCTTTCTTTTTTTTTTTTTTTAAAGGTACTCTAAGAATAGCTACCTGGCCATGCAGAGCTAAACTAATTCTATCTATACCTGGAAGTGTATTTTTATATATAATTATATTATTATATATAATTCTATTACCATCCCTAAAAATGTTCAAGAAACAATTCAGCGTGGCACTTAGTGCTCTGGTTTAGTTGATATGGTGGTGTTTGATCAATAGTTGGACTTGGTGATCTTGGATACTTTCCAACCTTAATGATTCTATACATAGGAATTTGGAGGAAAGAGCTGCCCTGATTGCTTCAGAGGTGGAGCAGCTAAAGAGACAGTGTCATGGCTTCAAGCCTGACAATATATAAAATGGAAATGTTGTTCCACAACATATAAAGTGGAAATGTTAAGCTTTCAAAATGAAGTTGGCCTTATTCAGTGAATGTCAAAATTAAGGCTACAAAAAGCATAGATTAATCCTGAAGTACCACACCTTTTAACCAGTGGTCTGTAAACTACTGATGGACGACAAAGCTTATTCCTGTATGTACTGCAAAGAACCAAAATGGTCAAACCCAAACTTCGTGTTTATTTACTTAGATAAAGCAATCATGGGAGTGCTGAAAAAGGTAGTCCTGGGATTTTTTCAAGAAGCTTAGGTGGATCTTTAACTAATACATAAAAAAGCACCTTTATGATGATACTTCATGTAGTATCTTTGTGACACAATTAGGGGGAGAAATAGAACTCCTGGAACCAATCCAGTGCATTAGAAAGAGTAGCTGTTTGCTCAATGCAATAAAATAATTACATAAAAAATATTATGTGATAGCCTGCTTTCTGCTATACATAGAGGGCCAGAGTTAATTCTGACATTTTTAGTATTTATTACATAGGCAACTTAACTTAATTAACATTGTTTTGACTGTAGCAAAATTATGAACGACTGAGAGCAGAAATTTGAAACAGAGTATTAGAGTTGTGTATAAACTTGTTTGTCACAGCCCTGTAGGAAAGAGAAGAAAGAAAAGGAAAGAAACAAAGAGAAAAAAACAAGTATCTGATATAGCTGTTCAGTTGGTAAACTACATTTACCACCCAACTGATACTCTTTAACTTGTAAGGGATCTAAATCTTAATTAATTTCTGAAACTGGTTCCTGTATGACTGTGGTGGTTTAACATTGGCTAGGTACCAGGTGCCCACTAAAGCCGCTCTATCACTTCCCTCCTCTACTGGACAAGGGAAAAAAAATAAAATGAAAGGCTCATGCATGAGCTGAGGTACAGACAGGGAGAAATCACTCACTGATCAATGAAATGGGCAAAACAAACTTGACTAGGGGAAATTAATTGAATTTGTTACCAATCAAAATCAGGGTAGGCTAATACAAGGAAAACAAATCTTAGAAACACTTTCCCCCCGCCTCTCCTTCCTTCAAATATCCCACAGTAGCTCAGTTGGTTAGAGCATAGTGCTAATAATGCCAAGGTTGTGGGTACAACCACTTACTGACTTAAGAGCGAGGACCTTCTGGGACCCTTCCAACTCAGAATATTCAGTAGATTATATCTGTAGGTAACTTTACTCCTGATTTTCTACCTTCTCCTCCCCAGCAGTGCAGGGAGACAAGGAATGGTGGTTCCAGTCAGTTCATCACATGTTGCTTCTGCTGCTGCTTTCTCATCCTAAGGGAGATGAATCCTTTCCCTGCTCCAGTGTGGGGTCCCTTCCACTGGAGACAGTTCTTTACAAACCTTTCCACTGTGGGTCTTTCCCACAGGCTATCATTCTTCAGGAACTGCCCCAACGTATGCCCCTTCCACAGAGTGCTGTCCTTCAGGAACAGCCTGCTCCAGTGCAGGTTTCCCATGGTTACAAGTCTTGCCCAGAAAACCTGCTCCAGCATGGGGTCCTCTCTGTTTTCCATGCATATATCTCAAATCTTATCTGAGGGAGTTCTCTATAAAATTACCCATTTAGCAGTGCTAACTTGAAACTTTAAAATAAAAACTTAAGGTAAAATGATACTTTTTGGTCAGATATCCACTAGCAGCTAAGCTAGAAAGCAGCTCACTTTACAGAGATCATGAAATAATTGTGGATGAGTAAGTGCTGTGATCATATTTACCTGGGCTAAATTGGAAAAAGTAGCTGCGAGCCAAAGTGTCTCAGGTCCCATCACCCATATAACATAAAGCCCTCATTCCAGCTGTTGGTGTATTTTTGCATGTAATGCAAGGAATACATCTTATAAACATCTTTTTCTGTAGGACTAAGCTGCATTACATTCTGAAAATCTGTGTGTCAAAGTTGACTCTTGATTAAGCCAGTATATACCAATGAGCTTGTTTTTGATTTAAAACAGTACAAGTAATGGAAGAACCCACCCTACTTCTCTACACACCCTACAGTGATTGCAATCTCATTGCTAGATCTCTGTCTGTAAGAGACAGCGCACATTTCTAGTGAGAATACTTCCCATATTTACACCTATTACAAGCCCTTCCAAATAATTTGTCTGCAGATTTTGACATTAACACAATTTCTTCTATAAATTATGCCATGATGAGAACATTTGTATAGTTCATAGCACATGACCTTCACATACCTCTGTAGTACTGTGAACTGATGTCAAGAAATGTGGGGTTTAATCTGACTAAACAAGTTGTTTTCTTAAACACTGTTTTGTTTTGTCTTTTGGAATCAGATAATTTCGCTCTTGAATCAGTGGAAAATTCTAGTGAATTTAAGTGGAACTTGGACTGAAGCTTTAGCATAAGCATGTTCTTTTTTTATTGTATTCCTTTTGGATTAAAATGGGAATAAGTATAAGAATAAAACACACAGTAGAGTGAACATTATATAAAAGGAACCTTTGAACTCAGATGTTTCGCAGTTTACTCAAAGGTATTTACAATAATGTACATAGCAGGCAATGGGACGGGGAGTTTTTTGTAACATTTTTGTAACATGGCAGAGAACATAGAATAGAGACATAGATTAACAGTCTGCCTTTGCTAGAAGGGGCAGGTGATGATTTTAGGCTTTTCTAGTCAAGGAACCTGGAAATAGATAATCAGACATCTAACCTTCATCTCTCAGGCTATAAACTTAGCCTGTGCTTTACTCTCCACATCATAGTACAGTTTGAATGTTTCTGGCATCCTTTTGAAGGAAGCATCAGAATTGCTAGATTGTCTTAGTAGGAAAGCCGCAGGTCCAGACTATTTCCCCAAGGAATGCACTGGTGGCAACTGGCAGGATCCCAGCTGATGTGCCTCAAAAGTGAGCATCCTCTAGAAAATTCAAAATGTGGAAAGAACTGATCCAGAGCTCAAGCACATTAAAGGAAGAGGAAACATGCTAAAAATCTCCAGTACAGCAGTTATATAGCTTGCTAGGAGTAAAGTGACTATAGGTGAATACTGAAATAAGAGAATGCTTTAACATGGACTTCAAAAATATCATGGTGATCTCCATTAGTGAAGAAAGTCTCTATAAGCATGTGATCCCAGCCATGCATGTCTTATTCCTGCAAGTAGGCCCTTTTCTAGCTAGTCTCCTCTCAAATGGTTATGCTCCTGTGATTTTTCTCTGTGTATAAAGACTTGGCCTATCGTTTGAGTTCTGAATTCACTGCTGGTGAGTATTTAAAAGTCTCTATCACAAGACCAAGGATTTAATTGTCACTTCTTATCAGTCACTTCAGAGAGACTGAAGCATGTGGGAGTAAAGGTTTATATGTCATCCCTTCCCATGGATAACTGAAGGACCTCCAAATCTCCACAACCATTGCTATAACATTGTTCAGCTACTAAAAATTACACTATCTTTAAGAGGAAAAAGTAGAATTCCCTTCATGTTCCTAACTTGTTATCTTCTGAATAAAATACTTGTTTCCCCAGATGAGGTTTCTCTTAAGAGATAAGACATCTTTCCTTTTTTTCCTTCTGTATCTAATAATTTCATCATCCATTATGTAGTCCATCTGCCCTCTTGTGGTTTCCTTTTTGATCTTTCCACTTTTACTTTGCATTTTTCAGAGACTTCTTGACTATTTTATATTTCCTGTTCTCTAAGTATGGGATGAGCTCACAAGTCAAGTTTCACCTCACAATGTATTTTTCTAGTCTGAGTAATTCTGAAATCCATTTTTAGTGTTAGATGAAGCTGGGAATTAGTTGCAGCCTGGAAAGACTCCAGTGTCATGAACAGTACAGTCAGTTCTTTTAGGACGTTTCCAAGTTTCTCTCACAGTCTAAGGGGAAAGTCCTTTCTCCTAACTCCCTGTTCTAAATGGATTTTTAATGCTTTTTCCTCAGCTGACTTTTTCTTGGAGACAGGGCCTTTCACTAAGAAGTAGCCTGCACTACCCTTAGCCTGGTGAGCACTGTTCTATGCATTAACATTATTGATGTCAATAGGGCTATTTGTTAAACATCGCTTTTTAAGCTTTATGTTCACCTTGGAAAGTCGAACTCTGTCAGGAAATAGGAAGAGGTCTCTGTGGTGTGTGGTTGTATCATGTGATGTAAGATGCTCACTGATGAGAAGGTGGAAAAACTTCGTCCTCATTATCCTTTATTCTTCAAATGGAGTGACTGCTGAAGTTCAAATCCTACCGTCATCCTGAAAGGATGTATTTGAGAATATGGGTTCTTCCCAGTATATCATTATCTGGTGCTCAACACAGATTACTGAAAGGAAATCTAGGATTTGATTCCTGGTTGTTCGTGTTTTGGACCTTTTTAAAATGCTTTTCACATCTGTCCTCCCAGATGGGGCAGCTGAGGTGTGTGTGGCAGGTGCCTGGCAGGAGTCAGGGGTACTCTAGAGCTCTTCAGAAGGGACAAGGTCTCTCACTGGTACTCTTATAAGAACTGCATGGTGCAAGTTTTTAAAACAAGCTTCTGGACTGCCTAAGGTGTGTACTAGAATTTGCTGAATAATGTACAAAGGTTTACCTTATTTGACATTTATGTTCTTCTTCTTTTGGTTTCCAGGAACTTTTCTTGTTATCTACTTCTCAACCTCCTGTTTGACAGAAAAACCACATACAATGCCATGAACCCCTTCCCATTCTTTTTGGCTCCTTTGAGACTCACAAAATGACCCTGAACCTTGCTTAATGAGACCTGAGAAGTGTACGTGTGGGGAAAGTTCAGTGCTGAAAACACCAAGTGTTTGTCAAAGATTGCCAAGACAGAGTATAGAAAGTGAGGGAAAAAAAAAAAAAAAGGACCACTGCTTCATTTTTATATTCCTTAGCTTGAAAAGAACAACTTAATATTATTGGTAAAAGTGCCCCACAGGCATCTCTAAGCCTATATGAGCTCTGAAAATTGAGGAAGCTGGAAGCTGCTTCCAGGAAGCCTCAGGGTATATGTATAGAGAGAGCTGCAGTCAGACAGAGGGTACTCATCCCACACTAAGTTTAATGGCTGCAAACCAGCTGTGAGCAAGAGCCAGGTACAGCTATTTTAGCACTGTCCTGAGCTTCAGCTAACATTCCATCTGCCTCTAGGACAGCAGGCTCTTGTGTGAAGAGAGAATTGTTTCCTTTTAGAAATCCCTCCCTTAGTCACTGAAAACTAAATTATCACCATTTGTAACTATTTCACTAATCCAATGCCTGTCTGTTCTTTCTTTTCCCCACATTTTTCTATCTTATTTCTTTTCTTATTTTTATTTCATTCATTGTCTTCTTTCTTTTACTGTATTCTTCTGTTATTGCTGTATTTTTTTTCCTTATTCTCATTCTACCGTTCCAGTCATGCCCTCTCACAATGTCCAAAGTACTCACCATGCTGACAAAAA
>CM031858.1:33909121-33974293 GCA_018697195.1 Certhia americana
TTCTTTCTTTCTTTCTTTCTTCCACTTTGGTTTCACTAAATGTATTTCAAAGGCTATCATAGAATTATTAAGAATTATTGTCTGCTAAAGAACAGAAGAGTAGGATCTTTAGGATCTTCTTCATCTACATAGAAAGATTACTTACTGCAATGTTCCTTTCTCACCATGGTATTTGTGTGTTGGTTTGCAACTAAATATGTAAGGGCTTCTGAAAACAGAGAAATAATAAGGAAATAATTGTGTTTATAGTTATCCCTTGCTTTATTAATGAGCTTAAATTATTTTCAGCTAAACAAAACCCAGTTCCTCAAAAGATGGTGCCTTGCCTTTCAAGACCTGAAATGAGGATTAATAGATCTACAATACCATAACTCAAACTTAGTTTAAGAAATCATAGGTATCTGCTATCTTTGATTGTTTATTGTTCAGGATGAGAAATTGTATATTAAGACTCAGAAGGAGAGAACACAGTTATTACTCCTGCCTTTTTTCCACACAGCAAAAAATAAACTGATGTCATCAGGCTATATACCCTTATAAACAGAGCTCCTCTGGTGTGAGCTATGAAGTGCAACCAGTTATATCTACAGACAGATGCTCCAGTTTTGGAGGAGTAGGGGAAAGAAATGTATTGTCTGTGGAACCAGTAAACCAAACCAAAACAAATCCTATCCTGCAGACTCTCAGAAATTAGTTGGTACTTTAAAGCTTACTTGTTTTCATCTGATATTAGGGGGTACAGATGACCAAAAGAAAGTAATTTAATTTTTTCAGTTTGTCCTGAAAGCCTGAGTAACTTAACTTTTGACTGAAGTAGAAGATTTTCCATTCATTTTAAACTTGCCTCCAAAATGGCTTCAGTTAATATTTTAAACATTTTTAATATACACTTAACCAGAAGAATATAAGCCTGCAAAGGTTTCAGCATTCATGAGAATAAATTTGGTCAGCAAGAGTTACTCAATGCTACACAAAAGTTAATGTAATAATAAAAATTCTGGGCTAAATTCTGTGATGAAGTAACTGGCACAGTTTAGTCAATTCTGTAAAAACTCACCAGGGGTTACTACCATGCAAACCTACCCTGGCTTTGTTTCTTTTAAAGCAACAGTCTTCATGTGGTTTCTGTGAAATGTAACACTTTTTTTAAGCAAAAGTAAATTGTAGTAAAATTTAATTTGTTCTATGATATAACACTAACATTTAGTTACTAAAAGGTTAGTTTTCCTAAGTCATTGCAGAGGAGTAAACTGGAATTCCAGGTGTAGGCTGTGTTTTTTGAGAAATATCTGGGGTAAAAGAAATAAGTATTATAAAGTGGAGCAATTTATTGTTTTGCATTGTTCTTAAGACTGTGTATGAAAAATCAAAGGCTTTTGAACTGCTTATATTCTGGCTTTGTTTTTCAACTGCAGTATTTCTGAGTTTAAGTAGAAGTAATATTTGCTAAGAAAACACAAGCAGCAAATGGTTCTCTTGTGTTGCTTATTATACTCACATAGAGTCACAAATACTATGAGATTGTAATATCATAGTTTAAAACAGATTGAGTTTTTCTGACTGAGGATACAAAGAGTTGATGTTTGTGGTGTAGGAGTGTTCAGTTAACGAACTCCACTGTCATTACTCTAGTGTGAACTCTGGTAATGAACATTTGTGCCACCAGGTGTTAAAATTCTAACAAATAGAGCAGATTCATAAGACTAATACAGAATTAATATGATCTACTTGCAGCAAAAGTGTTGCCCTCACAAGACCTATGTATAGTGAGATGAGGCTAGGCCATTATATCTGGAATTCAGCTGACCTCGAGCTAGCAAAATCACAAACAGCCTTCATTGGGACCCCAACAAGTAGCAGAGTGCAATACTGTCAGAACCCAATCTCATTCATATTATGCATATCAAAGTGAATTTAGAATAGCGAAATCAAACCCAGGTAACTGTAAGCCAGTTTTCATCAGCTTGCTCTGTTAAGAATATTAAAGACTGTCATCTAATACTTCAGATCGGTATCTCTGACTTTTGCAGGACGGCAATAATATGCAACAAAAGACCTTTAAATTTTGCTAGCATCTAGTCTATGGCAAGTACTGTTCTTTAAATTTGCACATGTGAAGTTGTAAGCTAACTAAATGTTGAAAACTCCTATTGTTTTTAGGAGAAACTGGACTACCACAGTGCTCATGTTCAATTGTGAGTACATATTTTTGTAGTAAGATATAGAAATTAAAAAATAGAGGATAGTAACTGAAGAGAATATGGGCTGTGTTTTGGTTTTTTTGGCTTTTAAAAATTATTATTGAGATTTAAAAGCACCTCGAAGAACATGATTGAAAAACTCTTTGAGAGTTTTGTGTCACTTCTAGTAGTATAAAAAACAAGTCTGATAGCTTAAAGAAGCCAAGTTGTATCCTAGTGTAACAATCAGTTGAGTCTTCTGCTTGTGGTTTGAACCTTGCCCTGATGCTGATGCAAATGTTGCTACATATACTGACCTGTCATTAAAACAAAGTTCCCATATATCCTTTTCTCTTTTGTTTAAGGCACTTCCTAATTCCCAGCACTTCATGGAAGTTTGTACTTCCATCACACCTCCTTGTAACCTTTCTGTTCTTCCAAATGACTTTGTTCCTTCTTCAGTCCAAGAGCTAGAGATGAAGGAGGACCTTCTAAACCCATACTGGATGGGCCAATCAAGTTATTAGGTAAGTTAATATTTTCAGCTCAGCTCTATCTACCTATTCAGATGATCATGGAACATTTCCAAAAGACTGGCACTGGAATGGTTAAACTGTACTTAGTCTGTATTCAATTAGCTTTAAAACAAGTGTTGTATTGAAACTAAGTATTTCCATCAATGTAATTTTTAAATCTCACTATCTGAAAATGCACAGGTACGTTCAGCAAACATAGTGGAACTGCATTTCTGCAGTAGCTTTTTTTCACTACTGCTGTAGTGTTCTGGGTTCCCCCTTCTGTTCAGAGATCTAAAAGGTTGGCAGTAGTGCTTCTTGTGAGTACAATAAAAATGTAGGCAACCATTAAAATGCTATTATCAAATCTTGTCCAGAAGAATCCATTACACCCTAACTCAGAGGTTAGGCTGGGTGTAGCCTCTCTGGCCACAGCACTTGTTGTCCTAGTGACTTAAACCAGCAAAGCAGGTCCTTTCTATATATCCTTCAAATGCATGGCCAGTGCTGTTGAAAGATTTGTGTCTCATCCACATAGAGATGAGACATATTTTAAAGCAAACTGAAGGATAGCAGGGAGCACAAGTCTTGTAAATCCTAGAGCACAGAGGTGTCCTTGAAAAAGTCATCCTCAAGGGGAATGTGGTTGCTAGCAGCTTCAGCAGAGAAATCACAAATGGAATGGGCCTCATTAAAACAGTTCTTTTGTCATTTTGAGGTCAGGTTGTGGCTAAAGTATATTGAAAAGGAAGGGAGAGTTTTCCTTGTGTCATCCCAAGAGGAACCCTGGAACAAATGCCTTGCCTATACAGGGAGGAAGAGGAGGAGCTTACATCTGTCTCATGCAAAGGAGCAAGAATAACATTTTTTTTCCCATCATCAATATTAATTCTTGTAGTAGAAAATAGGTCATATTGGCAGTGCAGCAAAACAAACCTCCTTATGTGACTTACACTTTTCTCTTCTGGCAACCATAGTCTCAAGAACACCAGTCTTTGACTTTCTCCAGCTGTTGCATTCACACAAAGAAGCAGTATAAATGAAAGTGTTATTGCTGCCAATCATCAGACCCTCTGAAGGATCTTCTGTCCTCTCTGAGTACCATGAGGCATAAACATTAGTCACTATTGAGTATTGTATTTTTAAAGTTGACCACTGTAAACACCACAATTTTGAATAGATAAAGACAAGTAGCAAAATAACAACAGACTAGCTACATCAAAAATGCCCTGATTAGTACAAACATGCACTACTTCAGTATTTCACATTGTGCCACCACCCCCAATGGGGAAGATAGATGCACCTCATTTATCTAAATGATAAATCCAAATTATTTTGCACACTTCCTAAGAGGATCTGACTGAGTTCCCACTCCTGTGGACCTCCCTTGATCAGTCTTTGCCCACTAGAAAAGTCAGTCAGCAACAGGCAATCTCAGGACCATATTCAGTGCTAAGTAAGAAGAAAAGGGAACCTGAGGGAAGGAGCCCAATCTAGCAACAGTTCACACCAACTGTGTCTGTCTTTCAGCTATTAGCTTTGTGACCTTGTCTTTTCCAAGGAGTTCTGTGATCTCTGAGCAGCCTGATCACTTCAGACAGGTTGGGCTGGGAGTGGATGTGATTGTGTAGACAACAAGGAACATGTTAAGAAACTCAGTGCTATTTAACTACACCATCATACTGATTTCTGAAACATGCTCACATATGCTTCAGTGTGGCCAAACAGTAAACATGCCAGAATGGTGTTGCACACCTCATTGATCAGCTTTTCTTCTACTGAAAGCGTAGTGACTGAACTTCCAGAATCACTCAGGGACACTTCAGCAACATACAGCATTGTTTCATTACTGAAAGGGTCAGATTTTGAAAAATGCACAAAACTGTAGAGGTCAGAGAGGATCATGTCTTACTGAAGATTTTTCTTCAATATGAGTCATTCAAATGGGAGGAGAGGGGACACTACTGCCTCTCAGGTGAAGTAGCATAAGCTTCAAGTCACTGCAATTGCATATCTAAACATGAATAATTCCCAGCTGCTCTTTTCCTTCATTTCACCTGGGAACATAAAAGAGTGGGATTCAGATACAATAGCATCACTGCCCACCAAAATTTCAATTTGGAAATGACTGAAGGAAATTCTGCCTGAAATATCTTTGGGTTTGTTGTATTTATCTTCTGTCCTACATCAGAGGCAGTTGGTCCCTTTGACATGGGACTTTACAAGAAGTTTAAATAGTGTACGTGGCTCCTGGGTGCATGCAAGTGTGATCTGAGGACTGACACACACAATTATTTGAAATTACTGCTTACTAGAACACTTTACTTTAACAACATATTTCTAGAAAAAGCGGACTGTGGTGCTTTTTTAACAGCTTTGCAAAATCAACACAAAGGTTTTGATTGTATGTATTTACTGCCATGCATCTGAGTCAAACTGTGCAATATGCCCAAAGCATAATAACCCTCAAAACCAAGTATGTAAATCTTCAGTGGCCTGGTCACTGTCTTAACTCCAGCTGGAGCTGTTGCTGCTTCAACAAAGTCAATCCATGGACTGGTCTTGAATATCAAATACAGTTTTGATTTTAAATTAACTAAGCCTGCAACCTGGATTACTCTCAGTCTAACTAAACTTGACTCTTCCCCCCTCCCTGTAAAGGTAAAAAAATGTCTGAAAGAGGATTTCTGCAACAATTACCTGGATCTTCTATAATACAAGCCATTGCTATGTTTCATGTTCCTATGGATGAAGAGAGAGTGCAATGCAGCCTTTGTTCCTTCAGGTGCACTTGTTGTCAATGTACAGGTACAGGTGTCAGGTACACCCTGCTGTCCATGTGCAGTCCCATCCAGAAATACGGAGAGCATTTTTCCTGTCTGTCACAGGCGTATCCTAAGTTAAATATGCTCCAGTTCCCCTGAAAGGACTAATAAATACTCAGCCTTGGTGAACTTTGGTGATCCTGCTGTACAGGAGGTAAAGAAAGAGGTAAGAAAGAAAAACAGAGGGAGAATTTGAATTTACTAAAATACAAATATGGAAAGACTTGAAAAAGTATTTTCATTCTTCATAAAAATTTAATCTATCTTTTAATCCTTTGGCCACCAGTGTGAAGCACTGTGCAGTCTTCTGAATGCAAAATGTGGAATTCCTTCCCTTCACATAGTTCTGCAGAATTGTAATGTTTTTGTCCAACCACATTCACGTACCACAGGCTGTCAGAATACTGATGGGAGATACTGACCCTCCATCCCCTGCTGGGAATAAAAAAGTGTTGCATCTAAATGGCTGTGCTATAAATAGTTAAAGCTGGAGATATTTCTCCAGGACAGCTCTTGCTGGCTGTCAGTGAGCTACCTTAGAAAAACACTTCAGGAATTGAATGTTTCCTGCTCCATTGCTGGCAGGAAAGAGGCCAGGGTCCACAAAAGAAGGATTGTCACTGGGTGGCACAACCTGGGGTGTGCAGAAAAATGCCATCCCTGGAGAGGCAGAATTTATCACCTAGTAGTTGAGCAGCTTTTCTAGAGGAAGTTGCCTATGTCGGTGTCAGAAATTTGTGCCTATTGTTTGCTCAGACACTCCACAAAGCTAAAGGGTTAATCAGCAAACTGACATGAGATTTAATTTCTTTTAAAGGAACCTAGTTTTTAAAACCCATGCCTTCTTATGGAGTGTATTATCATAAAAAAAAAAAAAAATCTAGAAGTTAATACTAAACTATAACAAGTACAAGTCCCCAGGCCCAGAACAATTACTGACCACTTGAGTTAATCTTTGTTGTTCTTCTCCTCCTCCCATTTCAGTGCTATATAAATCCACAGCTGAGTCTAGTGTAGGATACAAATTACATAGGCATTCAGACCTGTGTTATATGCTGTCTTCTTGGCAGTGAAGTTGTTTCTGTCTTGAGGGTTGAGGGAAATAAAAGGGTTTCTTCTGTTACTGAGTTCATGCACTTCTACTTCCCATAGTGCACAGTCAGAGACAGCAGTGCAGTCTGAACATTACAGGTATGCAAATATATTTTTGCACCTCAAAAGACCCTAGACAGTAAGAGCAGACTTGTGAGACAAGGACTCAAATTGAGTCTCAGGCTTCCTTGTTCACATCTTAGCTTTGTTGCAATCTTTATATTTCCTGTGCTGGGCAGGTCACTGAGAATAGGGACATTCTATCTGGAGGTGTAATTGCAGCTTGGGCTTACTTATGTAACTTTAAATTCGCTCAGTCACTCATAATTGTTTGAGAATGGCAGGTTGAACTTCAGTGCACTGCCACCATCCCTTTGGATTTGTGAATAGACATGCAATAGGTAACACTTGTGATTTAAGTGTTTTGCACTGCAATATTTACTGTTGTGCATAAAACCTAAAGAAGCGACTTTAAAGGTTTGACCTGGTGTAGGTTGCAATGTGAATAGTATTTTAGGACTACAATGGATTTGTTCAGTTTGTTCTGCAGTTCCTAACTGTGTTAGGGAAATATAAATATTATTCTTGCCCAGGCTTTTGTCTGTCTTGTCTACTTAAACAGTGACCTCTTTGGGGCAGGAAATGTCGTTTATTTAATGTTTATACAGCAAATAAGCCTTGGATCTTTGTTGTAATTTGGAACAGTTATTGAAGTTATGGAGTCACCTCTTGTCTCCATTTGATAGTATGTTGTGACATGAGTCTCCCGCATGAAGCTTTTGATGGTACATTTTGCTGAACTCTCCTCTGCACAGAGGAAACTCAGCAAAACAGAAACCATCCTCAGGTTTCTCAGATTGTGTGCTCCTTTTAATTCTCTTTTCTTTTGCATAGTTCTGAAGCAGTGCTTTGGACAGTAGGGAAAAGCATTAAAATATCAATTAATAATGTCAAATAATATTGCTCTGTTTATATTTGGTGTTCCAGGAAAAATGAACAATTTGCATCACCTTGAAACCCCACAGTGTGTGTAATGCCCATTGTCTTCTCTTCTCTACATTCTGTAACAAAGCCTTTGTTTAATCATCAAGTACCAATTGCTAACTGTCAGATTTCTATTTTGATTAGAAGAAAAAAAGTTTATGGTCAGGCCCAAAATACATGCTGTTCTGAATAGTTCCTAGTTATTTACCAGTTAAAATATTCTTTGTGTGTGTTATTGTTGTCAGCTGTGGTAGAAAAGAAAAACAAAGTGGGAAGTTTCCATTTTCACTATTTATGAGAAGAGGGATTCAAAAGTATTGGTGTCATAAATCACCAGAGACAAGTGAAATGTGTTATTCAGTACATTATAATGTTGTAACTTTGCCATTGGAAACAGTTGCTTAGCTAGGGACAGAAATCTGTGTGGGCCACAGGTTATGGTAGATGGGCAATGACAAAAGGTCTGACTTTGTGGCTGATCATTTGTGTTGCAAATGATTTAGACCAGACTCAGAGCTGGGCAGGCTTGGGTCAAATTGAATGAGCTGGTGTCCACCCATGGCTGCACCTTTTGTTGGAAGGATGGGTGAGCACAAACATTTAACAAAGTGTTTCAGATGAAACTACTGTCCAAAGCAGTGGCAAATTTGCCAGGTACTGTGTGTTTCAGCTTCAGGAAAAAACTCAAGCCGAGGCATGGCTTTAGGATGTGCGCAAGGACATGGATATCTAAAGTCAGCACAGCTGTTGGTATCAGTGTCAGCTATGCTTGCTCATAGTGGTTGCTCTGTGCATGTAATATGCTGGACATTCATTTTGTACAGAGATAGTATTTGGTACTTACAGGGATTTCCTTTTCCCAGGGATTTGTAAAGGATCTATGAACCAGTGCTTGAACTGCAGAGTAGTCCAGGATAATGAATTTCAGTTGCAAGAAAGCCAAAACTTTTTTTTTTTTTTTTTCCCCTGATGATTTTAGAAGAGCAAGATACAGTTCAGGACTGGCCATCTCTAGAGTTGTACTGTTTGTGCTGTTACTTTCAATTATTAGTTCTGTAAGGTGATGTACACTGACAAATTCAGTAACACCATCCTTACATTAATCCTTGTTCATAATACTTTTAATGAAATTCTAGAATGAGTAAACTTACTGCATGGCCAGTCCTGGATTCCATCCACTACTGTTTCTTTTGTTTTGGGGATTTTAGAAATGAGAACATAACACTGTGATATGTTAACACTGCTAGAAAGGGGCACGAAGATCGCTTACCAGGAATTTATACTGTAACTTTCTTCAGATGGTAAAGTCTGACCTTGCTGAGCTCTCTTTACTTTTCCACCAGGTTCTTATGATGTCTTTATTATTTGAAAGAGCTTATTAAGTTTGTTATGTTATTTCAAAACAGGCAGAATTAATGTATTTTAGGATCATCTGTATTTTGGAATATTCCCAAAACAACTAAAGTAAACATCTTGCTACACAAGGCTATAGAATTGTTACAAAAGGTTGACTCTGGGGTAAGTCCTTGACTCTCTTCAAAATATTGAAACAAATGATTTTGCAAAATTTGTTTTAAAGTGTTGTTCTCTGTGTGAAGCAAAGCAGCAAATTCTTTTTGTTTGCTTTTTGTTATACTTGCATTTGGAAGTGTGAAGCCAGCAGTACATTTTTTCCCCTCTGTGTTTCCTTTTCTCCTTTGTTTACTGCTTAAACTCATCCTGGAATACCAAATTTAAAAAATCTTAGGGTAGAAGGAAACATCTCACATCCAGGTTTTGCAAAATGTGATGAATTTCAGAGAAATTTTAAAGAAAATGTTACCCAGAAGAATTATTATTTAGCACATTTATTTATTAAATGTCTTAAAGTGCCATATTGATCTAAAATGGTATTGCCTACATGTAAGCTATTAAATAATTGATTACTATGAAGCTATGGCTGTTACATTTTAGAACCTTTTCTAAAAAAAAAAAAAAAAAAAAAGGGTGGGCTTTTAATTTGTTTGTTTGTTTGTTTTAAAAATAAGGCTCCTGGTGACATGCAGCCTTCATATTACCTTCTTATTTATCATGACTATGCCAGTGAGTGTATTGAGCAAACGAAATCAGACTCACCCAAAATCTGGAACAAAAGCAAAAACAGCCTTGTGGAGGGAAATAGAGCTTTAATTAGTACATTATTAAAGGGTGTTTACTGCAGCTTATTGAAACAAGTTCACACAGGAAGAGTTAACACTTGCAATGCAAGCAAATGCCAATTCCCTGTAGAAAATATATCATTACTTTACCTGTGCAAATACGATCCTTAAGGACAAAGAAGTAGGATGGAAAATTAGTTACTAACCCCCACCCTGTTCTGTATGTACTTTGCTGTTTATTCTCTTCTTGATAAATTCTACAATTTATCAAATGTGTGACCAAGGTAACCTGTCACCAACCTGACACCATGACTGTCCTCATGGGTACTACAAGACCAGAGGCAGGTAACATGCCTATGGAGAACCAAGCTAAATTGCACTGTGCCACATCATCTGTGTACTAGGAGTAAGCATCAATTACTTTTGTTTCTCATCTATTTAGGAAAATAAATGCTGCACTTCCAAACTGTGTATACATAACTATAGAACATATCTATATCAATATTAATCTATCTTTGAAGGATAAATATATAGTGCACATGTAGAAAGGTGGCATCAGTGTTGCCTACTGATTGTGTACTAATTTCTAAAGACTGATTATGCAAACCTGTATTTTTTTTAATAGAGAAAATAAGTCTCTAATACCTAAACAGCATGGGTTACCACATGCTGGAAAGATGATTCAGCAAAAATCCAAACTTCCTTCTTGTCTTAACCCATCCTGAGCCACAGAAAGCAATCCTGGGACAGCCTTTGAAAGGTGGGCATGTCCCATGCAATGACAGCATTGCTTCTCTGTGAAATTGATCTGCTAAGGCATCTAACTAAGCAGATCACCATAAAATGTTCTTTTAATATGGAGCTTAGCTAAAGTCTGCATAATTTTCAGTCATTAACTATTACCTTTTGATATATGTCTGAAGTATTTACAGTTTTTGAATGACCAAATGTTTTCAGGCTTAACAAACCCCACACTCTTCTCTAGTGCCATGGATTGTCCAGGTCTAACATTTCAAAATTTGCAAGATCCTCTCCTTATGTCTTTGAGGATATAAATAGCATTTGGTTTAATCAACATCAGCAAAGGCATGTTGAAAATATATTTGCTCTGTTACTGGCTAACTCCATTTATTTCAAGATGTTAAGCTTTCCAAAATATAAATATTTTTGGGGTTTTTTTTAAGGAGGAGAAATGTGTTCTTGTTTCTCAGTAGAGAGGAATAGTTTCAAATCAAATGTTCATTTGATTGGTGAGAAAGCAGTGAGGAAGTGAAGTTATTGCTATGATGGACTAAGGATATAGGGCAGGTTAGGCCATATATAGCAGCTGGTATAATCCAAATACCACATTTGCCTGCAAATCCACGTTTGCTTCTTTTTGTAGCACCACTTAGTAGAGAAAAGGGGAAAAGAAAACCCTAATTCTTGAGCCAAATGTGAAGAGCTTGCACTACAACAGTGACAGCGTAGCTCAGGACAGAGGGCTGGGCAATCTCGAGTCTGGCCACAGTAAATGCCAGGCCAAATCTCCTTGTAATTAAAACCATTTTGGAAGCTGCTTCCAATTACGCCAGCTGCATTCGCACCTCGCTCCTCCCCATCCCCACACCCGCTCCTGGCTGCAGAGAAGAGGAGCTGCCACTGGAGCAGCTCCATGCATCCCCAAACCCTTCAGCAGCGGCCCGGCAGGGAACTGAACCCGCAGTTCTTACCGGGGCTTTTCTAACCAAAAGGTGACTTAGGAGGCAAGCCCTCTGGTTTCCCAAAAAGCAGGCTTAAAGAGCTGTGGGGTATGTTTTCAAAGCAGGATCGCAGCCATGTGACTCATTAATGTCAATGGGAATCATGTTGTTAAAACTTTGTGCGGTCCTTTGAAAATGTATCCCTGTATGTCAGTTTTCTTTTCTAGGCAAAATTATCAAAACCAGATCATGTGGGCTGTTTTTTTAAATGAAGTTTTTCGGTATTATATGCTAATAAATCAATGGTTTAGCAGGCTTCATCTGCTCTCATTCCATCCCACTCCATCTCCACTTTCCATTTTATCATTGACTTTGATTTTATACAGAGTTATAGTAGCATATAGTTTTTGCAGACATTGCCTGGAGGAAGACAACTGCAACATTTCAGACACTGGATTGCAAATTGTGTGGAAAGCATCAATGGTGCTATAAAGGGATAATAGTATTTGTTGCATCATTTCAAATATAAAGCAGAATCAGTAAGGAAAAAGATCTATATTTAGATTCTTTCAATTACAGTTTTCATTAGCAAATTGCAAAAAATCAACCCTTGCTCGTTAAAAATAATTAGTTTGAAGGATTCAGAATTACCTTTTCATAATAACTCTGGGATCTACTAAAAACAAAATATCAGATGACAAGACTGTGTGCTTAGCAAAAAAGCAAACCAATATAATGAGATCTTTGGTTTCTTGGAAAGAATTATACTTCCTTTTATTCCATTGAATACAGATAGAATTACCCTGAAATGCTTATATGCTTAAACTGCAAGGGAGGGATGATTTGTGCATTCCTGTTAGCTGCATTTTGTATTTAGTCACTGATACGTTTTACTGGAGCAGCAGGAAGGTGCATCATTTCTGTGCTCTCAAAAGCTTTTCACGTTTAGATCACCAGCTCATGTCTGTCCTGGCAACCACATCTTCATTTAAATAAATATCTGGAATAAAATGATTGCTGTCTGTATGGATAGTGTATGACATGAATCTGTAGTTCTGTCTCTCAGCTGGAAGCTGTTCCGTGCAGTAATTGCTCTTTTGCAAGTCTCAGCAAAGACACAGGGCTGGAATTGCACTCTCTTTTCCTCTCTAAAGTCACTGTTGTGGACTTTGGGGTTAATATTGCTAAGAATGCTTACATACTGCCACTTTGTGACTGTACATGGTGACTGGTAGTCCATCAGCAGGAATGTCTCTTAGATAACATGAACTGAAAATAACAGAGAACTCTCTCCATGATTGCAAAATAAGGGAATAAGGAACTGCCAGAATTCTCCACCTACCCAGAATAACGTAGATGGAAGTACTGCTAGAGAGCATAAAATAGTGCACCCATACCTTCTCACTTTTATCCTCATTCTTCCTTTCCATAAAGAAATCACAGTTTTGTCCAGTCTCCTATGTTCCTTACCAAATTTCTGATAATGTTGAGTGTTAACTTCTGTTATGCCTTAGCTTAAAAGGTTAGGATTATTTTATTCAGTGATAATTCCATGTGATGATGGTCTTCTATGTTCCAAGAGCTTAAAACCTGCTCTTTTTCTTTTATGACTTCACTGAATGTGGCATAGTGCCACATTGAAAAGTGGATATCTGCATTATAACACCAAATGTGAGGTTGCAACAAGGGTTACTTTGAGAGAGACAAGTTCCAGCACATTTTCCAGTAGTCACATTTCATCCTTTTTACTTTTTTTTTTTCCTCCTGGCATGCAAAAGCCTTTTAATATGCTTGTCTTGAAGCATTTGGGAAAGTTTAACTTGTGGACTCTCTTGCGTTGTAAGTCATTTTGGGGGAAGACAGAACTCTGTTCTGTACCTGATAATCAGTAGTCATCTAAAGTATAATACTTGGGAAAAAGCTTGACATGCAAAAGTTACTTTAATTTGTTGTTTTTCCTGATGGTGAGCAGCAGTTACTTGAATGTAAACCCTAAAAATGAGAGAAAATGAGATCAGATGCCTTTAGATTCAGCATAAACAGCAATATGAGACTTGAAAAAAAAAAACCCCTTGAAACTCAGCTCGAGTTCAACCAAGTAGGGTTTGTATGCCTTTCTCTCATCATTCTCGTATTATTGGTAGGGAAATAATTTTTCAGTTTCCACTTCTCTACAGCTCAAGGCACTCTAGAAACACGGTTGTGCTCTATAAACTATGCAGGTGGAAAAACTGGCACATGGAGAGTTTTGTCTTCTGTCATGCTGCCCTGAAGTCCCACCTATCCCTGGTGCCCTTGTTAGCATTATGGTTCTTCCCTTCCTCTACTTGCAAGCCATTAATTTTGTTCTCTGCAGAACACTGAAAGCTCCTACAGAGAGATTTTAAAAGTATTTAGGTTTGGATACCATGGTGATAAATGTATTATAAAACTTGAGTGAGAGAAAGAGTGCTATGTCTCTAAAAGTTAGGATTTGGGGGTGTTTTACAAGGTACCAACAAAAGAAATTGTAATAGATTTCTATGCACAAGGGTAGCAAAGTCACTTTACTAAACTAAGTTGATATACTATGAATCTCATTACATTTATGTTATAATTAAGTAATCTTAATAAAACACTTTCCACATTTTGAGAATGAGAGATTTCTATTTCTATGATGATAATTCTAGATAGTTTTATATATTCTTTTCATGAGAACATGAAGAGGGAGCTTTAGAAATGACAAAAGAATGTATATTTTTTTTGCTGAACTCTGTTATCCAGTACATTTTCATTCTTTCACCAGGTGGACATGCTGCCTTACTGCCTGCTTTTCCAAGGATGTGTATCTTCAGTGTCCAGAACTCGAGGTAAAGCAAAGTATGTGATCTGCAGTAAAATATTGGACTAGCCATGTTCTGTCTAATTAAGCCTAGTTCATAAAATCCAGTTTCCTTTCCTTTCCTTTTTTTCCATCTTCCCTAATGGGCTGCTGCTTCTCACATATTCTTCCTCTTGACATAACAAGAAGTAGGCACCATCTTACGTATTTATTATTTACATAACTTCATATATATTTGAAGTTTGTTTTCCATTTTTCTATCTTTTGAAGGTAGTAAAACATCTTTTGTGCTTATCCCCTGAAGACTTAATTCCTGCTAAGATCTGGAAGCATGCTGACAAGCTCATTTTCTGATCATTTTGGTGTTTTCCCTTGAATCTGGGTACATAACAAACAAATTACTCCTAATAACGTGTGACTGAGGTGATACAGAAATTAAATAAAAGGGTTGAGGACCATCTCAACTTGGTGACCCAAGTGCTTATCCTATCACAGAGTAAGAATCTATGCACAGGTTCTTAACCTGTCCCAGGGTCCTCTTTTCAGAGTGCAGCTGGAGAGTGATCACTGGACCTGTGATCACTGCATTGACAGAAGGAGATCTGTGCCCTGGATCCATTACATGGATTGCTTTGGAGGTTTCAGGATTATCTTAGAAGAACTGAATTGCTCACGTAGCTGCATGAGCAGTTGGAACTGGAGATGCCAGCTAGACTGATCAAAAGCATGAACCAGACCAGCAGGTGGAAAGAGTGACACAAAACTGTTTAGTGATAATCCATTAGTTCTGTATTCTAGCCTATTACGGAAAGAATTGTAATAGGTGCTGAGTTAAGTCAATTTGTTTACAGAGAAAATAACCAAAAGGGAAAAATAACTCAAGATCAGTCATTCCTTTGGCAAATTCAGTTTAACCTCAATTAATGGAAAACGTGAAAAAGCCTGATGTGCTCCCACACCTTGAAGCTTTGCAACCCACAGACCCACAGGTCTGCCAAGGTTTTGGCACTTTGCCTGGACTAATAAACTCTCTGACAAGCATGAGCACTGGGGATCTGTGTGCTGAGATACCCTTGTGGCTCATGTCTGGCAGAGCTTAATGAGTCAGGTTCAGCATCGTGTGAGAGCAGCTGCACTACTGTTGGACCTGGTCCCAGAACTGGCTCAAAGTTTCTCAACAGCATAATGACTCAGACTTGAAGTGGTGGGTGAGAAATTTTGGAGCAGGTAAAGGAGAATGGGGGAGGAGAACGGTATTGGAACCGTTATTAGGGATTTCATAGTGCTGTTCATGGAGAAGCTACAAAATTTTGCATTATGATTTTGCTGAGGTAAAATGGACTGAGTGGAGTTAGCCGTGCTTTGAACTGATGAGTCCATTAAAGATCTGACATGTTTTGGAGATTACAAAGAGCTTTCTCTTTTTACCTTTATTGCTGGAACTCCCTTGTAGTTTTGTTTTGTGAGTGTGAAGCCTCCTTGTCCTGGGTCTGCCTTTTGGAAGGATCATGGACTCTCTCTTCTCCCTTCTCATGCTGGCTCTGAGCCCACCCTACAAAGGCAAGCACTTCTCTGATTTGGGAGGAAGTCCAGGAAAGATACTAGGGGAAAGCAAGTCTTGATTTTGAAGCCATTGTTGTGATCCTGGAAAAGCCCTGGAAGGCTTGCTGGGTCACAGGTCCTGCTGATCCTGGGTGAATATCTTGGTCCAGCCTCAGCCCATCACTGTCGCCAGGGAGGTGCCTCATGCCCAGGGCTAGGGCTGCTTCCACTGCCCTGTCACTGCTTTGCTTCCTGCTGGGATGGTGGGATGGAACTAAACAAGCTTCAGTAACTTATTGCTTGAGCTGCTTATTCTTATCCCTCTGTAGCTACAAGGTAACTCTAGACTGTATGCCTTGCATTGGTTGAAAATATTTTTTAACTAGAAACTAATTCATTTTAAAACCTTTATCTAAATCAAAGTGGAAAAAATATGGAGTCAAATTAAGGATTCTCTCAGATTTTGGTAACTACAATATTTGCGATATTTCTAGACACTCATGAAATCAGACATGGTAGCGTTACATTTTTTATTGAGTCAAACTTTTACTTTTCTTTTCCCCCATATTTTACTTCCTCTGCAAGACTTCTTTCCCACCCATAATTTTAATTTATTTTTTTTAACCTAGATTTCATTGACTGTGTCTGTGTGTATTAATTCTTCTCCAAATATTTTTAATGTGTATTTTTTATCAGTTTAGTCTGGTTATATAATTTTTTTTTTCATCTCTAAGTAGTAACTAAAGTAAGTAAGTAAATAAATAAAGGTGGGGAACAACCATTGTAGCAAAATTGGTTTCACTACTTGCACAAATATGTTGCAAAGTAATTAGTATTGCTGCAAAAAATTTGTTGAGCAAGTCTCAGAGTCCCTGTAGCTGCAGAAAGCAGGTAAATGAAACTGAGCCCTTTGGAAAAGGTGAACACAAGGTCAGCAGGCCTTGGAAATCCCACTTGGACTCCATAAGGAATGGAGTTTAGGATGAAATGTCACTTAACCTGTAGATATTACATTGGTTTGTATTTTCACATGTTGCGGTTTTTTTTTTTTTTTTACTTTTGTTGCTGTCTCCTTTGTTTCTTCTCACTTTCTTCCATTTCCTATTTCTCGTGCAGTTTGCTCCTTTGTTCCATTGGCTGCCTTTCTTCACCTTGCTTTCCTGGCTGATCATTGCCAGAGATAAAGGCCCACATGAAGCTTGATACAAACACAAAGGAACATTGATTTTGTTATTAGTCACTGAGGTATGAATATATTCCACTTCTCATGAAGACAATTTTCACACATCTGACTCAGTGGGGGACAATGCTGCAAGTAATTGAAATAATGCGAGTGTTGGTCCAATTGCTGTGTGAATTAAGCTGCACAATTTCACTTACTTTATTTTCTATTCCAGTTTTTCTTTGTGTGTGTGAGTGTGTCTGTTAATTTTACCGATCTGGTTTTGTTTCAGGTGCCTCTGAGTACTGTTTTCATGAATGGTGTTATTACATTTAAGTTCTTTCCCCATATTTCATGAAAACTACCAGCCAAAAGATCAAAAGCTTTTCTGTGAAAAACAGATTGTTTAAACAGCTGAAATACTTCTTACATGTGTCTGCATCTACTGTAGATTTCTATGAAGTACTAAGAATCACACATTTAGGCATCTGCCATCTTCGAAGTGATTTCTGAGTAATGGATGTGAACAAGTCAGCTCTTCAGATGGCAACTTTCCATAACTGTATTCAATTTTGGGAGTGCTGTTATTTGATACTGCTTCTTTTTCTGGTAAATTTTATTTCCAAATTTCATTTTCATTATGTTTCTTTTTATACCATTTCCATTATTTATCCCAAAGGAGAAACCAAGACAAGTACTTTTGAAATAAGAGTAACACAGAAACTACATTTGTATTCTTTTAAAGCTGGGGTTTTATCCTCTCACACAAATCACAGAAATCCATAGCAATAGGCTCATCTGAGTTCAAGATGAATGGAAAAACATTCCCCCGACTTCAGAAAGATTTGAATCAGGACTTGCACTGTGTTCTTTGGAGTAGCAATGAAACATTTGTGCTTTAAAATATTTCTGTAAATTTTCTTTTCTTGCATTTGTCCTTAAGTTTTCTGTCTGAATGTTTGGCTTCAGAAGGTTCTAGAAGGTGAATTGTATATGAAGTTCACTTCAACAATTTTATGTTTACTACATTTTGGTTTTTTCACTTATTGCCTGCCTAGATACGTATAATATAAACTACTGTTTACATTATTTTTTACCCCAAGATGTCTGGTATTTTCTAATCATGTCTTGTAGTTAGTTTTCTCTTTGAAGCTCACATCTCTGACATTTTCAAGGTATCTTTATATGAGATATTTCCATGTGCTTTTTTTGCTTCCAGTTTTAAATTCCATCTAATTTTGCAATACCTTTATTGAGATGGCATTCATACTACTGATTTATTTGCAGAAGAGCGTGAACTCCTGATATAAATAATGGCATCATTTATGTGGCAGTATTTCTCTCACCTTTCTTTATACCCTCTTATATTTTGTTTCCTTTTTTGACCTTATCTGAGCATTGAAGTTATTTGCCTGTCCAGGGGAATGTCTGTGTCCCTGTATTTAAATAAAACTGTCAATTTAGAACCTGTAGTCTTTAGGGAATTATTTTAAATTCTGTCTACCCACAGATAGTGGGCTGTCTTCCAAAATTCCTTGATTGTTCTTTTATTTACTGCTTAAGAGGCTGTAAAATAGGTTTAAAGTTTCTCACAAGAACTGGTCAATAAACCTCCTGAGCTGGTGGGAAGAACTTACTCCAGAGAGAGGAAGAATGTTTTATTCTCTGTAGGTTAAGAAGTTTTCTAACGGTGTTATGTATGAGGGTGGTAGTGCTGTACTCAGTTCTAATTCAGTGTACTCTTCTCTCAGATGTTAAAATAAACATTGTTTTAGGTCAGCAATAGCTCATATTTTAAAAGTTTGCTTGCAGTGGGGGAATGGAAGAAGTAAAGACACCTGGATGTGAAAGTTTTCATACGTCTACAGATCTCTAATTAAAACAAAACAAACAAAAAATTTAATTTTTCTTTTCCAAGAGTATTCAGGAAACAAATTCTGTCCAGCTGAAATCGCGTTTCTGGAGGGAATTTCTGTTCCCAATGCCTAATATAGGAGTACACACCAATTTCTTCTCATAAAGCAGGAATTTTGTCTTTAACACTTCTTTGTTTAAAGAACAAGCTTCTTTGTCATGTATGTGTTTGCTTACTCTGGTCTTTTAAGGATTAACAACCTTCCTCAGTGCCAATGGCAAGACTTTTCCTGATAAGGTTGGCATTTGGCAATACCCTTCAGGTTGTTCAATGTTGTTGGAGATTTCTTGAAGGCAAAGGAGGAAAAAATCAACCTTTCCAACAGTGTAGGATCAAACTGGGATAATGAAGAGTATTGCTTCCATGGTTTTATCTGAAGGTCGGAATTTAGCTGATGTGTTGCAATGTAATTAGTTACTGACATTCTGAAAATAGTAACAGATGCTTTACCACTTCTTTAACCAAGAGATTTTGGCTGGAAACAGGTTGCTTTAAGAACAAAAGAATATGAAACTTCTTAGAAGCTAATTTCTTTTTTCTGGCAGAAAGAAAATCAGTGGCATTTTATCTTGGATCTGCTATTAATGACTGGTGGGTCAGCTTCATTTAAAATTAGGGTTGCCTGGGTTCTTATAACTTGGCCATAAGTTTTGGAGGACATCTGCAAATCATTGAATGAATCAGAAAAGTACAAATTCACAGCAGCTCTACTCTCTTGAGTTGTGTTTGATATTTCCTGTTTTTAAGGTTTCCTTGGTATCTAACACATAGCCTGCTAAACTTCAGCTATTCCCAGTGACTCAGATCTGCAGACCTTTGATCAATTTATCTTGTCATGATTAACCAAATTCTATACTGGAAGGAGGATGCTACCTTTTTTTTTAAAATAAAAATATTACACAAACATCCTCTCTAATTCTGTGCAGACCCCAGTTTCTGGTGTGTCCTGTATTCTTAGTGCAGGACCCTTTCTCCCCATTAACCCGAGTCCTATCAATGACATGAGGGGTTTTTTTTGAACCTAAGGTACTCTCAATTATGGGTTGGAATTGGAGTAGTGACTAAATTGTACTACTTCTTTTTCTTTTTTTAATTGAGTGCCTATTTTCTTTCAATTAACTTTATTTAAACATTTTGATATATTCTCTGGAAAGAAAAACAAAGGGGGAAACATAAAAAAATTATATAGTTATGCCATGGTGAATTCAACCAGTTACTATTTACAAAGTAAGCCAACTTAGTTCTTGTTCCTTAGCCTCCAAGTGGAAGGATTTTAACTCTTTAGACCTGCAAATGTTCTTAATGAACATGGAGACCCCTGTACAACTTCATTATGGTTCTGTTCAGAGATTTTGAAACTTCAGGGTTCTGTGGATCATAAGCAAGGAACATATCTATGAAGCATCATATGCATGAGAAAGGTAGATTGCTACAAGTGGATAAACTAAAAATAATTCCATTATATATGCACATTTAGTCTATCTGTTAATCTGTGTTCTGCTACAACAAATCCACCCTGAAATGTGAAACAGAAGAAGTAGCTGCATCTGTGCTAGACCTGATCCTCCTTGACGCCTACACACATGTTCATTTCAATTGTCGAAATCCTTGATTCAGTTGGAATCATTCCATTCTCTGGTCCCCTAACACCAGTACAGACCAGTATATACTTTCCTGGCTGTGTGCATCTATGCATTCAATGTCTCTCTCTTTCCAGGTGTGCCTATGGACTCTTATATTTTTATTCATTTTGTTGAGCATGCTTGGTATGTAATAATTCAATAATCAGATTATGTAAAAAAACATATTCTAATCTTTCTTAAAATGAACAATGCACTAGTGCCCACACCACTCTGAATACCAAATTTAAAAATAGTTTCTATACATCCTATAATGAATCTTTTCACAGCTATTATGAATTTTTTAGATTACTATTTTAACAATGCTACTCTCCAGAATGGGGCATTAGCCCAAAATGCAGAAGTTTCGTAAAGCTAAGAAAACACTGGGTTATTCTGTAAGTCAGGGCTATTGAACAACTAGGTTAGTGATGTGTTAGCTGCACATCACTACAAGAGCTTTCAATTGCACAGGTCATATCAGGGACACTTGTCTGATCCAAAATGCATGCCAACACTAAGCCTTTATTCCATTGGGTATTCAGTTCCCAGGAACCCAGTGTGCCAGAGGAACTTCGGCTCCATCCTCCTCTCTCCCAAGTTAGATGTAGATGGTGAAGAGGTCACTGATCAGCAATCTTCCTGCTTCCCAGTTATTACAGCCATCCCACATGGGTATGACACTAGAAATCCCCTTTACTTAGAAGCCTATGATCTAGTCAGCAAAATGTTATTCATCCATCTATAGATATTTTCAGTAAAAGTATCCAGAATCAGATCTTACTTAATCTTACTTTTCATTGTAAAGTCTGGGGCAGTCTTCTTATCTCATATATGGCCCCTTCGGTCTACCAAACTTTATCTCAGTAGTTGCTAGATTTTCCTTCACATCCCTTTTATCTCTAACCTTTTTTATTTACTTGATTTTTAATTTTATTAGAGTATTGTCTTAGGACTAAAACATAAGGATGATATAAGCAGAAAGTGTTTTCAAGAAAGTGTTTTTTCCAGCTGTTCCTAAGCATCACTGCATTTCTTACCGAAAAAATGATCTCTCAGCCATCCATGGCTTTGTCTCCTATTTTCTTCTCGTGGTGACACTTTCTGATACAGCTCTCTGTAGACAAACAGGTGAGTAATAAGGAATCTTTAAAATATTGATAATAAAGAAGCTGATAGATTTCCTCAATTCTCCCCTTTTTCTTCTTCCCTTTGTCTTCATGTAGAGAAAAGAATTGGATAGGGTTGGTTCTTTGGAGAATTCCTGATTCTTTATCTCTGCTTAGCGTAACTGGGGTATCTGGTGCTGTCTTCAAATTACTTTTTCATGGGAAAATGTTTCCCCAGGTTTAATATGAAATTTTTCAGAGCTTCTGTCAGGTCTTATGAAGGCCTTACAACTTAGTAGGGTCCCCTTACTACATCTCAGTTTATTATTCTTGAGTGTTGTGTTGCAGAGTGCATGCAGTCAAAGAGGTAACACATTAATAGGCATTATTGATAACATCTGGACACATTGAAAATATTTTTTTTTTATTTCTAGTTTACCATTCCCTTATTGGGATAACACACTTCTGTTTTTTTTTATTGTTCCTTATTCATTTAATCAACAGTGCATATGGACATTTCTTCAGTATTAGGCTTTTCATTTTCCTGTGATCAGTTGAAATGGTCAATTGTATTGGCATATGCCAAGACAAATCCCCCATTCCTATCAAAAGCCAGACAGTAAAGATGTTGGAAAGTAGCTGAAGAAACCTAATGCTCAAAGTATTAAACCAGGAAACTGGGAAGACCTACACATGTTCTGAATGCTGAGCAGTCTGGCTAGAGTGCCCAACAACCTTCTGGACTGCCATTTCTGGTCCCTGCCCAACAGCAGCATGTGCTGCACATCACTCAGTTTGTGCTAATCTATTCACAGGCTGATAATCCCAGCCACATGGGCACCCACAGTTTTGGAGATGTGCACTGACTCTTTTATTGTGAATTGATCTGCAAATCCACCATCGCTCTAATTCTCGTCTAATTAGCAGTAATCAGTCAATTCTTGTTTGGCACATGGGCTCTTGTTTCCAGCCCATAAGAACTGACTCAGCAGAGCTGCTGTGCAGTTCTGATGTTTTTGCTTGCTTTTCCTGTTTATTTTTTTTTAAATTATTTTTATTTGTTTTTGCATGTTTATATTCTGAGAAAAGATTTTTTTAATTCAACTATTCGAGTCTGAAGAGATGTGAAACATTTTTACCTGTTTCCCTCTGCTTGAAAAAGCACTTTGGAACGATGCCCATGTTTTGTGAAGTCTTCCTTTCCCTTCAGGAATATTTCCCTGGCCTCTCAGAGTAAAAGGTCTGTCGGTTTTTTCTTGAGTTTTATGAAGAAAGGATTGCTATTCAGCTCTTTTGGTTATTACAAAATATAGATGACTTTCCATAATAAAACAATTTTCCATGAATCACTTTCTGCTTGCCTTGAAACCAATATAAAGGAGGTATTGAACTTAATTGTATTATTTTTTGGTAGTGTTTGTATTGTGATTAGGGATTATAAAAGAAAGGATGGGAAATACCTGAAAACTGCTTGTGATTGACTTGCTTTTTTCTGTCAATGGTCCTCTGATACTGTCAACTCATCATCCTTTGGTATTTATAATCATGTTGTTATGTCTGAATTAGGTAGCTTCTAGTTCAAATTCCCAACTAAACAATATTCCTGGTGGTTTACTTTTGTGAGTGCTACACTAAATTGCATCCTTAATGGGGGAAAAAGATGCAACACAACATAAATTTCTTATGGTTGATAGATATCAAATACACTTTGAATGATATCAAACATACAACAAATACAAAAAATTTGTATGATATCAAATATTGTTTTTGTCAGTGATTTCTTAAGGTATTTGGCACTAAAAACATAAATCAGTCTTGCCCTGGTACTAAGACTTGTCAATAGCCAGAGACCAAAAAATAAGCCAGACTCTCATGAGAGCAGATCTTTCACAGAAACATAAGGCAGCCATGTGTGTGAGTACTTCATCCACATATATTAGGCACCTATTTACTTTTTTCACACATTACATTATTGAAAAAAACCCAAGCTATCAACTTCTAATTTTTGGCTGTTTTTCTTAGTAATTTTTAAAGCATCACGAAAGCTCATGGGGAAGCAAGAACTCTTAAGAAGTGAATCTCAAGGCTTTTGAATATCAATATAGGCCATTAGTACTTCACTTTGCTGGACCATATTAATTCACTTTAGACTTTGTTACATTATAATAGTTTTCAGGAATTTTTCTAAAATTAGTCCTGCAAGAAATATTTGATGTGAAATTGCTTTGATTTGAATAAGAAAAGTGGCTGCAAATCAGTACGCTTTGGACAATGTTCTGTGAGGTCTGTAAAAAAAGCTGTCAAAGCTGGGTATAAGTATCATTTTGCATTGTCTGGGAGTCTGGAAGCATTTATAAGTAGATTCTATGGGTGCATTTGACTTGGAATGTTTGTCAAGGGAGTGGACAAGTGAAAAAAAATTGCAAGCCTCAAACTACATATATTTCAAATCTAGGCTGCTGTCAGAAATGTTGGCTGTAGATTATTTGGTTTCTTTTCTCTGTGGAAATAGTGCCTTGGGATTTTGCAATCTAATCAACAAAAATAAGCAAAGAAGTGATTTTTTTTCCCAAGGTGGGAGGTAGGTACTACAATATTTCTAAGAGTCTTTCAAGTAAGCGTGTAGGATCTATCCATCATATAGCCATAAGTCATACTACAGTGGAAGATTCAAGACAGTATTTTTTGCTTTCTACTGTAATGTATCACTGAAGCTCAAAAACAGGGAGGAAGGGTGGGAGGGAAGGAAGGAAGGAGAGAATTGGCCTGGTCTAGACACAATTGAGTTAGAGCAGATAAACTGAATCTGTTCCCTCATTTATAGACATTCAGCATGAGGCATTACTATTGAGGAGATGGGTGAGAACAAGGAAGCCTAGGGGATAAGGTGATATTCCAGTATCAGAGACTTTGGATATTCATATAAATGTTTAGTTGTATTTTTTCCCCAGGACAATCTTCGGGCCCTTTGAGCTTTCGTCTTATTCATACACATGGATGAGCATAAGTGAAGCTGTTCTGCAAAAAACTCGACATGTCTTTAAGGCCAAATACTTTTTGCACTGAGAAGAAGTGGGACGCGGAAGCAATGTATCCTGGGATTCAGGACAGAGGAAGCTGTAGACAGTGTTTAAAAAATCTGACTTACGTAAAATCTGCCTTCCCTCCTGCTTCTACTCCCTGGGTCTTCTCAAAGGAGCATATGACTTCTGTGAATGGACAGGTCACGCACTGAGTAATGTTTTGGCTCATTGTTTACAATAGAGGTAATGGATGCTGGCAGGGGAGCACACTGGGCGATCTGTCCCATCTGTTAAGATCTGCTACGGACTCCGCTGGAGATAGCTCAGTGTATTATCTTTCTATGAATCATCATTGCTCCTCTAACTGTGTGCAGAATTCAGTTCAGCGCAGCTGATAATGCTTTAAGTACACCTTAGGTAAGAAAGCTATTTCCTACAGTTCCTGCTCTGTGCTGCTGTCTTATGAATCTTATTTTTTAAATTCACTTTTACATTACTCTTCTCTTCTGAGAGCTGCTGCTGTGTTAACCTTCCACAAGGAACTCAGAGCAGCAGAGCCCATTTGCAGCAGTTTAAGAAAGGACCTGCAACGTAACATTTAATTTCTTTGTGTTACAGTTTTACTTGTTTCTGAGCAAATAGAGTAATTTTGAGAGACTTTTTCCCAAGTTTGAACACACCAGGGGTGAATTTGGCCTGAAGAAAAAATGTAAAATAATGGGCAGAATGTGAATTATTACCTTGGAGCTTAATGAAATCTGAATGACCAGTGGAGTTTTTCCAAACACACTTTTTAAATATAAAAGTGAGTTCTTGCTCTCTTTAATCAGATTATTGGCTAAGGTTCAGGAATCATTTGGCAAAATTATGCAGCTTATTCAAGTTAGGTTTACCTAATAGTCCATAATGGAGGAAAACCTTGCATCATGTTCAACCTTCAAAATCACAACCAACCTTCAAAATTCCAGACTAAAATACAAAGAACCACAGAAACGGATATAGCAATGGCCACAGAAATACCTTTATTCCCAAATAGCTCAGCTGTAATGAGCAGGGGTCATTGTTTTAAAAAATAGATTTAAACCTTCATAAGACCAGCATTTTAATAAACAACATTCATCCTGCATTGCCTTTGTGTAATTTAGTTTTTTAATAAAGTTACAGTCTAGAAAGGTATGTAAGAATATATATTGATTGCAATTAAAGCTTACTTTATACTTCATCTATTATTTTTGCTAACCAGTGGAGTGCTTTGTTTTCATGTACCAGTGAAAAGAGGACTTGCCTTTTAGACCATGTGAAAAAACCCTAGATGTTATTATGTTAAAAAATAGTAAATGATATCTCTTTTTTATTGGAATACTTGTTCTTATTCACTGTTGGGTAAAAGTGCCTTTGGACAGAAAGAGAAAATCAAGTAACAGTGCAGAAGATCGGCTTTCTGGAAAAAAAATCTGATTGGCCAAAGAAAGAGAAAGTATATGGAATATGTTGGATGCATAGAAAAAAATGTGATTCACTTAAAATTGATTTCTTTTAAAGAAATTTTACCCATGAATAATTGAATTAATATTTCTGGTAATTCAGTCCTTCAGAACTTTACAACTAGCATGTCCAAGCCCCTCAGACTTTTTATTCATAGCTTGGAAACAAAAAACAAATTTCCCTATCATTCAAATCCAAACAAATTTCTCAGTTTGAATGAACTGATTATTGACTTGGCAAAGCTGAATAAACAGAAATGAGAAGGATGTTATCTCTGGAGCTGCAAAAGAGCCTATATTGGTCATGAGTTTATCCCTTAACATATTGTGTTTCTATGGGGTAAAGAAAAGACTCCTCCAACTCAGTTCTTGGTAATGATTAAAAATAAACTTCAGCATATATGTATTTCTTAATTGTGATTATCTAAAAATAATTCTAAAAATCTGAATTTAAAATAGATAAGTAGGTGACTGTAATTTCAAATTAAACAGCTACAATTTTAAAAGGAGAGCACTAAATAGAAAAACATTCTTATATGGCAGGAGTGTGTTTGCTATTTTTTTCAAAATTTTTGTTGATAATAGACAAATGTTCAGAAATTGTGCCTCTGGCACCATTCACAAAACTTCCAAAAGAGGATACACCCTGATTCAGGATATATAAATGTACATCTGGAATCTAAAAATGGAGAGGAAGATTGGCCTGGAGTATTTTTGTATCAAAAGGAACTACCATTAGGTGTCACTGCTGCCTGGTCACTTGGGATGAAGCCTCCTGTGTGATGAGCTAAGGCTCACTGGGATATCCAGAGAGATACTGTGGGTGAGCTGATGAATAGACCCCGTCCCTTTCCTACACTTCTCAGAGCTTTTCTGTGCAGCTCCTCCTCAGCTGAGATTTATATATGTTGCACAAGTTATTTACTTTAGGAAACAGCCCTGGGCTAAGAGTATCTAAAGTGTGATGCTCAATAAAGCTTTTGGAGGGACAGAGAACCTCATCATCATGTCCTGGGAGGTCTGTGCAGAGCTGCACCACTCACCTGTAGTTTTACACAAGAGGGAAAACATCCTGATCAGTCAATGTAGAGGAGGCTTCCATTTGACAAGCAAATAAAACGCAAATAACTGATTAGAAGAACACTCAGTTCCAAAGGAAAATGGGCATTTAAGGCCATTGGGTTGGACTGATGAAAGAGACAGCTACATAAAGGAAAGTGTAATACTGGAGGGGAAAAATATCTGTGTTTGGGACAGAATAGGAAGATTTTTTTGGGCTTTCCAAGAAGTATTAAAGTGCTCTTAGGTATTTTCTTTGCAATGTGTGATAGTCTCCCAACCTATGTGTTTGAAGCTGTTTGAGGTCATACTCTCTAGTTTGAGAGTAAAAGTCAGAATCCAGGTTGCACTTCAGGCTCTAACTTTTTTTGTGTGATAATGCAGATGAAAGCTACTATCCTTAGTGCCAAAAACATGTAATTACCTCCCCACAGCTCCTCCACAGATGTACTTTCCTGACCTTGTTCTGTCTCCTTAATTACATGCATGTCGATTGGGACATGGAGCCTGCAATCATCTGCATTTCTACACAGCTCTTTAGTGGACATGACTTTGAGAAATCTTCTTCCCAACATTCTGCTGTTTAACCAGTGGACATTTCCTGGGTTCAGATGGGAAAGTGAGAGAGACCAGCCTAAAATTTATGATATCTTTAAGAAGTTAATGGCAGAGGTAATATAGGTATCTGTTCAGTGCAAGCTGAGTAAAAAAACAACCTATGGAATTTGTGGATGTGCATATGTGTTTAAAACCAAAAGATTTTATAAAAAATTATTCCTTTATTCCAGCTAAGACAAAGGATAGGGAACTTTTTTTCCCATGAAAGTATGGTTAAACCACACAAAATAACAAGGATAGTACCTTCCTTACTCGTTCAATATTAAAATGCAAAATCCTAAAGGAAAAAGAGATTTGTCCAGGTTTTAGATAGGATTGAACACCTTCCAATGAAAGGAGTTAGGCACATATCTCTCAGAAAGGTTAAAGTCACTGAAGAGCTGTGGGGTTTTACCCCTGAAGCAAGTTTCTTATCTGTATAAACCTGGCCCATCAGTGTGGGGTCCTACAAGTTCCAGGTCCAAAAACAATCAACCTGGGGGCAGCCCTAAGACAGCTGACAGGAACACCTTGAAGAGAGCAACAAAGCTGGGGACAGGGATGGGAGGTGAGTCCTGTGAGGGGCGACCTCATCACTCTTTCCAGCTCCAAAGGGAGGGGACATGCTGATCCCTTTTCCCTGGGATCCAGGGGGAGGACACGTGGGAATGGCTCAGAGCTGCCCCAGAGGAGGCTCAGACTGGATATAAGGGAACATTTCTTTACCAAGAAAGTGTTCAAATACTGGAACAAGCTTCCCAGAGAGCTGGTCTATGCCCCACACCTGTCAGTGCTTAACAGGCATCCAGACAATGCCCTTAATAACCTGCCTTATCTTTTGGTCAGGTCTAAAGTGGTCAGGCAGTTGGACTGGATGATCACAGCAGGTCCCTTCTAACTGGGCTGCTCTATTCTGTAGCTGATCTTCACATTTCATCTAATTTAAGATGTATACTTCCAGAGGAGAGGAATTGTGCCATGGAAGTGCCCACTGTATTCTCGATGAAAGTTAGCACCCTTTAAAGGCTGATGTAGATACATATCAGAGTTGATCAGAGGAATCCCATACTTGGTAATTTCAGTCACCAGTTTTAACAATGATATAAAGAGTAAGCTTCTATTTTTAAAATAGTGATGCTTAAACTTGTTCTGCCTTTTTTTTTTTTTCTTTGCTTTCCCTATAAAAGGCTCATTTTCATTGTTTAGAGAAGCAGTTAAAACAAATAAACACTTCAAGCTCAATTTGATACTTGGTTGTGGTTTTGTTTTTTTTTTTTTCCCAAAAAAAGGACATAATACATCTACAAACATTTATATAGTATTTAAGTAGTTTAATCTTTGTACAGACTCTTGATATTTATTTATATTTCCTCATATTAAGAAATGGCAAATAAAGCATTTCTTATTTACTGAGTTCTAATTTCAGCTTTGGATTTTATCAAGCTGCATTTAGATGGAAACTGTTAACAGTCAAAAGCTAGAATTATTAATTTTAGTAATTTACTTGTCAGAAAGTGTGCAGTAAAGAAGAAAGCTTGTGAAATTACTGTTTTGAATGGAAATTTAATAAAGCTAATGAGTCTATGAAAAAAACCATGATGGTACCACAGGCAGGGTTTGTGCACCACAGGCAAGGTGTCTAAGAGTAAACTTTGTCCTCTGAAGGGAGGGTTTCTGAAAATTCCCAGCCATCTCACTGAGGGACAAAGTCAGTGTGAATTGCATCCTCCAAAATCTTCGTATGCTCTCATGCCTTAGGGAAGTGGGTTCCTTTTTTCCAAGATCCTGATTCTCTGATCTGTGTGAAGGATATACTCCATTTAATGATTTAAATGAGGATAAAATTTTTCTTACTTTTTTTCCCGAACTGTCTAACACATTCCTTAGCAGTATAAATGGAGGGAAGATTCTTCCCACTCCTGTGAACTAACTTAAATGCTCGGGGGAAATTCAGGCAAACTTTTTTTTAATATGCAATGGAGTCTGAACATACTTTCAGTTAGGAGAAATGTAAATATCAGAAGTTGCTTAATTGAAAAGACTGAAAATAATGTAAATATTTAATGTAGTGCATGAGTTTGCAATGTATTTATAAGGTGAGCTGACCTCAAAATTTCCTTAACTACACATAAGAGTAGCACCTTTTATCTCATTGGAGTTTAAGGAGAGCTCATTGATTCAGAAAATTTTTAAAGTGTACATAAACAGTTTTCAGGTATTAAATCTTGGCCTGAATGTAGGGTGTTATAAAATCAAATGTAACTTTAAGCAGGCCTATTTTTTCTAATAAAAATATGTTTGAATAGGAAAAAATATTAGCTGCTATAAAGTAGCAAATGTTATCCATCCTGCTAGAATTGTTTAAAAATGCATCAGTTTTATAAGTTATTTTGGCTCATGTAAATTAAAATTTATCAGGCTGGCTGAGGCAGGTGATGCCAATGGCCTATGCCTTTCTGTCCACGGGACTAAAGGTCTGGTAGGTAGGCAGTGAGTTTGGAGTGGGTATTTCAAGCTTGGATTCTGATCAAGCTGAAGGCCTTAAACAGAGAGACTATTTATTGCCTTGGCCAGGAAAATAAGAAGGCATTATGGAGGCTGGCAGACTAGCCATGAAAAGAGTTCCCTTGACTCCAGGAAGATCCGAAGCCCACCTTCTCAGCAGAGAGTGGATGACCAGGTTGGAAACCAAGCCACATCTTCATTTGAAGAAAGAAGATATGCCCTGTGAGAGTCCTGGTGTCTTGTGGAAACAGGTTGGTGCAGTGCCAACCTGCGTGCTGTTTCTGTGACTGTGACTCATCTCTTCTGCCTGTTCCCTCTGCCACCCAAACTCCTCCTCATCACCTTCTCCTTCAGATGCCAGGAGCATCCTGGGCAGTGGGTGATGCAGCAGCAGCAGCCGGGGGCTTGCCCAGGTCCTTGAGAAGCAGGGAAAAGAGGCATGAAAAGTGAAGAGAATGTGTCGGTCATGGAAAAATCTACCAGCAGCTCATATGTCCCTTACATAGCCAAACCAGCACTGGTAACACCTAACACAGCTCAGTCACACTTGTCCTTGTGAAGCTTTAATCTCCTTTTACATTGCTCATGCAACGGCAGCGAAGTAAATAACCAAAATAACCAAAAGGAAGTGATCCAAGCTGAGCAGTTCAGTAACCTCCCACATCTCCTCTGAGCAGCATTATCAGTTGGGCCTTTGCCCTGGGGGCCATATTGCTTTGAGAAAAGCCAAGAAGATTGTTATGTCTGGACAAAACACTGCTTTTCTTTGCTGACATTTCTCTTTAAGGAAAAGGGGTTTCAAAGAAAAGTTAAGCTCAGAATATTAAGCCTGTCTCAAATGGATGTGTCACTTTTATTGAAATTCTAATTAAACATAGACTCATAAAAAAGAATACCTTCCAAATTTAAATATGGCTAGCTCTCATGTCTATGTGATTCCAAAACTTATGATGACAGATTAATGACTAGACTGAAAGTCTGTCATAACCTGGTAGGATAAAGCTAATCCAAATCGACTATATGCCATGATTTAATGACACAAAGTTATTGAAAAGTACAAGAATAATTAAGTGGAAATATAATGGAGGAAGCATTTTTCTGAGCTCTGGTACTGTGGACAGAGCTGCCACCTGATATGGTTGATTAGAATAGCAGGTCTGGAGTAGTAATACCTTTTTATGCTACTTTTTAAAAGAAAATGTTGCTCAAGTAGTCCATCAGTAAAATTCATTCTGAAAAAAATCATGGCAGCTTTGGTAGTTATAAAACAGACATGCTTTGTTTAACTGGGTGACACTAATTACAGGTAAGAGCTCTATAAACATGCTCCTTTGTTCTCTAGAAACTGGACAACATACAATAAAACTCTGACATAACAAAAATGTCATCTATAAATAAACAGAAAATAACTGCATTTTAATTGAACACCGATAAGAAAATAAGTTAGGGGAACTTTAGCTTAATTTTGAAGCTTTGTTTTTTTCTTTCAACAATGCTGTTGAAAAAGTCTTTGGAATACCTCCATCTGGGTCTTTCAGTAGTGCCACTCATATGCAGGCTGAGCTGTGCACTGATCCAAGCTAGTCAACTTCATGAACTCGTTATTTTGGTCCAAATCTCTGTGTCTGCTTAAGACAGGCAAAGTGCAGGTGCTTTGTCTAATGATGCTCAGTATCAGAGACAGCAGAGTCTTATCAATGTTACGTTCTGTCTGAGCCAATGAATGCTAGCAAGAGACTGAATTCAGGCTACCTTTGGTTTCAAGACAGAGCTAGGATCCTAGAACAAGTCCTGTACTCCTCCAGACAGACATAACAGCTTCATTAATGCTACCTGGATTTGCCTGCCTTGCGTTCTCCATTGCACAGAGGAGACGTATGCTAAGAGATGTCACCTTCTAAGGTTGAAGTGGCCAAATATAGGTGTCTGTTGATAGAGATCAGACTGTTAGCAATAGATTAATTAATGGCAAATATTATATAAACTGCAGGTGAAATTCATCTCCACTATCCTGCATGTCTGAAACCTCCATGAAGCTCATCTATGCTATTTATCCAGAGTTCTCTGTAGTTGGTGGAAGGAGTAGTGCTATGCCAGAGGATGAATTACCACAGAGTGCCTGAAGCATGGTAGGTATGACACGCTTCGTTAATGCTTTACACAATATTTATGACATCTGGCCCTATATTTCAGACACTTCAGTGCAAACAGTATTTTAAATATTGCCATACTGAGCATTAATGCAGAGCAAACTAAAACATGGAGATGTTCTGGTTTGCATTTGGAAATATGTATTCTGTACAGGTGAAGTATGTTTGGGATGGGTGAGAGAAATACATGCAGCAGAAGTCAGGGTGGTGTATGTGGCTAGTTTGGCAAGTGCTGAGGCACTACAGTGCTGAGCACAGAACAAGCCACTGTAGATCAGGCTGGACTACGAGGCCAATGTTTCACCACCTGATTGCAGGGTGAGGGAACAGGTACGATGCCCCTGTTCATCCTTGAAAGCCTGAGTTCAAACCATTTGTTACCATTTCTGCAGAAGGGCTTACTCCAAGTCACTTTGAAACACCTTCCTGCCTCAGATCCACCTCTCATTTCACTGCATTTTGGAAATCCACATGCAGACCTCTGTGGTGGGTAGGTGAAGAAGCAAGCAGTGAGCTCTTTGGACGCGATGAATTTTAGAGGTGTGAAGAACGGTGGCTGTGGGCTCCATTTATGGGATTTTTGCAGTGTGCCTCAGGGCCCAGTTTATCGAGGTGGTTTCCATATGCCCTTTTATTCCAAATCCCACCCTCTAAGGCCAGGCTTTATTTTAACAATCTGGGAAAAGTTACTGTAACTGTTCTTTTGTAAACAACGCGAGCTCCGGCGACGCGGACGTTTTCACAAGCTGTCTTGGCCATCACTCACAAATTCAGTGACAGCACAATTGTGTCAGCTCGGGTAGGAGCCCGCTTTCCTTCGGCTCCTCCTGCCCGCCCGTGGGAGCCGCTCGGGCAGCGGCTGGCGGCGGCGGAGCGGCAGCAGAGGGAGCTCTGCGATGGGGAATGGCTCCGCTTTTCTCCCGGCCCTGGGGAAGCCGGGCGAGCTCAGCCCTGCCGAGAGCACACCCCTGCCGAGCGGCGGTGGGCAGCCTTGGTCTCCTTTATTTACCGAGGAGCAGTACTGCCACCCATCCTGGCCGTCCCCAAACTGCGACATAGCATCAGCTTCAGTTCTGCCTCGGAGCTCGACTCTGCAGCGCACGCCGCCGCAGAAAGGCTGCCCAGAGATGGCATTTGTGTGGAAATACTGGCTGTGGGACATCAGAGGCAGAGCAGATGGGCCATGGGCAGCGTGGGCACGGAAAAGCAGCGGGGTGTGCCTGGCAGCTCGTCCACCTCGCACGTTCCGAGCGTGAGACGCGAGGTGAAAGGCCGAGGGGCAGCAGTCGCAATTGCAGGAACACGTTTGGAAGCCTAAGTGCTTCCCTGAGAGCAAAAAAATGTGCTTGTATTGTTGGGGATGAGGTATGAAATAAATTAGTTAAAAACCCCAAGTGTCTTCCGAGTGGGTTTTCATGCCTTTGTAATTGCTGTACTTAAATTACCAGGTGTACTGCTCATTTCACCAGATACTTTACTGAGTTTTCAAATAATATTTAATTGATATTTAGTTTATTTTAAACTACTTGCTGCAGAGCAAGCAAAAATTTAGGATAACTTCTTTTCAAAACAGAGCCAAACTAGGTAGTTTACTCTTAGAAAAGCTTAAAGAACTGAAATACTGGGAGCTAAGCAGCTTGCAAAAAAGCGTGCTAGTTAGAGCTTTGTAACATGGACATAAACATGAAGTCTTATGTGCCTTTCTTATAGTACCGAACAGTATATTTTAGAACTCCAGTTTGGCCTGGAGTTGTGAAAAACATTAAATATGTTACCAGTAGGAAATATGGCTGTTCACTTTAAGTGTCACCTGTAAATTAAAAATTAAATAGAAAATCAAACTGAAAAGAGAAATTCATTAAATTGAAATAAGCCCAAGTGAATAAGAGCAATATCTCACTCAAATATAAAAGCATAGGGCAAGAACTTGTTTGCCAGAGACTTTTTGTCCTCTCCATGTAGTTTTTGTCCAATATTTCTAAATGGCATAAATACTTGCAAGTTCTGGGTATTTTCAATTACTATTGTTAGACAGAAAACCAGCTTCAGTTTCTTCAAACCTTATTTCATTGAATGTGTCTGAGTCATAGGAAAAGTCATTCCATCATGTCTAGAAACTGTTTTTACTCAGAGCACTTGTCAGGAAAGAAAATAAACAAGTATTAGTTCCTGCCACCATTCATTTCAGAACAGTTACAACCAATATAATTAGGTCTCAGACTTTTTTTTTTCTTTTTTTAAATGACCTGAATGAAAAGATATAAGATTATATATGTCAGTTGCTGAACATTTGGCATGAACAGCTTTTCCAACACTTGCTCTGGTTATTATAAGGTTTGAGTTGTAAATGACTGCATTCAGCAGCAAACCTGTCAGGTTGGAGAGCTTTTCATTAAATGTTTGATCTAGAAATTTTTAATCAGTGCACAAATAAAACAAATTATTAAAGCACTACATCAGCTGCAGTATGTATAATTGGGATGAACGGGGTGATGTAACTGGTGGGGAACAGCACCAGCATTCTTGACAGAGGGCCTGGAGCTACAGAACTTGTTACCACTGGAGATGAAACAGGGCCTGAGTCTTAACCTGTATCTTGAAAATGGTAAGATGCACCTATTAAAGACATTCCCAAATAACCTGGTGATAAATCATGTACCTTGCAGAGCTTTGTTGGAGAAGCTGGGGAGGGATCCCCTTCTAGAATACATTGTGTTTGTGGAATACTGCTGGGATGGAGCGTTTACTGAAAGCACATGAGATTTGACTTTTAAAAGGAAAAATAAGCATTTTATATTCTTAAGCTTTTTACTGCTGTTCCCTGTGTTAAGTGAAGGATCTTTAGGAAGTTATCTAATGTAAACTATTTTGTGGTTTCAGTACATTAATCAGGGGTAGTAGTTGTAACTGTGCTGAAATCAATGGACCTACTATGTCTTCAGTAGTTGAGATATGGTACAACTTAAACTAACATTTTAGCTTAAAAACAGAAGGGTTTTTAGCTTGTCTGGTTAATGAAATTTCTGAAAATATCAGCAATGAAACTAGTTGCAAGTAGACTAACAATGAAAAGGGCAGCTAATTTAGATTAAAAGCCAATGCCACAAAACAATCAGATACAATTTTTAGGGTGGTTTTGTTTAACATTATCTAGACTAAGATATAAAATTTCTATTTTGAAGTTTTATTTCTTGCCTTTGAAGAGTTTAAGTTAGGAAAGAATACAAAAGCAGGGACTAGTGTTTTGCTCAGAAGTCAGCAATTAAGGTAATGTTTTACAGCTGAGAAATCTGCCTTCTGTCACTCGATCAGAGTGTGTTGCTCTCAGTAGGTTTGTGTGCTTGAAGTCAGCATTTGAGGTGAGACAGTGAGTATTCCTGTAGTCAGACTCAGGGGTGAAGCCTTATCCCCATCCAAATCACCAGATTTTTTACTGTTGTTTTCAGAGGAGCCAGAACTTTGCTTTAAAACACTAAATTTGGCAGCAGCAAGGGGTCCCAGCAATCCGTGTATCACAGGGGTTACTGTTGGCTTTGTGCTGGGATGCCCATGCAAACTTTTGAGTGTTTTCCTCTCCTGCCTCTGCCACATCTGGGATATGGCAGAAGTAAAAAACTTGAACTCTGCTTCTGCTCCAGAGCTTCACAAGTCTGAAACAACAGGAAGAGGAATATGTCTTGAAATTGCAAGATCTGTCATGGTTAAACACAGCTCTTGTGACAAAAACTCAGTGCAGAAACCAGATCTGGCTCTTGGTCTCTAGGCACACACATTGGCTAATGCTCACCACATGGGAAGGCACCAAAGGTAAATGAAAGCAATTTTTGGTCAAAAATCTTTCAACTCACACATTTTAATTCTGTACATCTGCCAGTCTTTGGTGTTGTCTTCCTGCAGGATGAGGGACCTGGAGGCGTTGGAGCACCAGCCATGAGGGTAGGAATGGTGCTGAGGGGCAGTTTGTGGGTGTCTTTGGAAAAATATGTCCTTAATACTCTGTAGGATAAGGGGATTAAAAGGTTTATTAATTGGTTTGATGGAAGCTGGTTTGGCTGTGGCTCCCTAGGACACAGGCAGCTCCATGTACAGCTGGGCAGCCTCAGCTGGCTCTGCAGCTCCCAGCCCTGACAGAGGTGTTGTGTTTTCCTCCCAATGTGTCCTTCTGCACTACTGTAAGGACAGAAAATATGACTAAAAAAATTTTTCATCATCCTTAATCTTTACTCCCACTGTACCTTTAAAATAAAGTGTTTCTTTCATTTTTTTTCCTTGTAATTTTTTTTTTTTTTTTAAATTATGCCTTGCCTTTTGAACAGTAATTTATATCCTGTGTGCTTTATCTCAGGTAAGATAAAAATAGTGGCTTCACTCCATCAGTGTAATCAGTTGTGTTAATATCTCTGATTGTAGGCTTGGCTCAGAGTTTGCATTACCCCATACAGGCTGTGTCTGTGCAGGTACAGTCTTTAGATACCTTTAAAAACTACCACATGTTTAAAAAAAAATCTGAATGATGAGACAGTAGCTTTTAAGAGATATTTTAGAACTAAAAAATTCAATATGTTTTTCTTCAGATTACAAGTCTTTAAAACTTATCACTTGAAATTGAACAACTTAGTGTATTTTGTCTCATTTCTATATAACTAGCTAAACATGCTCTGCCAGACTATAAGCCAATGCTTATATACACTGAAAGAAGTTCTCCATTACAGCGTGAAAATAATCATGTGTTTCTCTATATGGTAAACAAGAATATAATTAGATGCTAGGATTTGCTGCCTTTGAAGAAGGTTGACTTTGGTATGGCCAAGTATCTAATAATATCCCCGTTGGCTCTCATCAGTTTATTTCTTCTCTGATTCCCTGAAGACCTCCCCACATGCTACATCTCATAATTTGCCTGGCTATTTTCTGCTCCACTTGCAAGACGAATGCTTCCAAAAGAAATTAAAATCCTTAGGAAGTGCTTAGCTCTCTATTTCAAAGTTACTCTTTCTTTTCTAGAAACACTCAACAGCAGCAGAGTTCTAGACAAACTTTCTCTTTGTTAGTTCATTCCTGAGGCATGGACAATCTCGGCAATTTTCTGTGCATATATTTTAGTAGCTCACAACACTTCGCCGTCTCTGATCGTCCTACCTGCTGTTCCATGTATATTCTGCCCAGTGGAGAAAAGCTGGGATGTAAACACCAAGTCAGCAATTCATAGCAAAACTTGTAAGAGAATCACCACGTCTAGGATTTCAGCAAAAGTCTTTTTTTTTCCCCTGCACTTCCAGCAGGCTTTTTGCCATCTCTTAGGGCTTTCCACAAACAAATTGATGTCTCAATCAGTTGTAATCGCCTTCTTTCACTCTACTCTCCTGCACACAAATAAGCTGTTACATTTCTTTTTTTTCCCTAGGTATTTTTCTTGAAGAGAACTAGCTCTATCGCTGTCTGGCTATTTGATTTCCATTCTAGCCCTGTGATCTTTACAGCACTGTTTATTTCATGCTACCTTGTGCTGAGCGTCATCGGATCTTCTGGCAAGGGCTGTGTCGTTTTTCTTTCCTGACATTAGCTATTTATCTTTGCTACTGAAACAATACTTGAAACCCTTTAGGAGCACAGCTTCAGAAAAGTTCTCCCTTCTTCCACGATGCAGCTCTATTTCCTAAAGGTGTTTCTAGTGAACCTTGCTATAGCTGAAGGGTTTTTAGTGGTGCTGTTTGCTTAAAGGACCTAGATAATCCATCCTGGATATAGAACTGCATTCATCTTTTCTAGCAGCAGAGACTATGAAAAGCTGTTTCATTTCCCATTCTGGTTTTTCTTCAAGCTTGGATATGTCCACTACAGTACTCTCTGCCCAGTTTGTATGGTGGTTATTAAGATAAAATTGAAGTTAATTGGGATTTTTTGAGCTAGAAGGATAATATTTACCTTCTATGCTTCTCTATTATTTGGTCATATAGACCCCCCACCCATCCATGCTTCCTTGTAATTTATTGACAAGGCCTTGAGAGACTTTTATGCTGACAAATATTCCAGGGACTCACTTTTATTCTTATTCTTAAAACTGAAGTATATAACTTTCAACAGAAGGAGTTAATTTACTGTCTCATGTGGCATCAGGTAAGTCTGAATTTCAATTTCTTGTTTATTTACAAAATTACATAATGTGTTAATTTGGCAGCTAGTGCTGCTATTAGCTAAAGTTCAGTCTGAATAAGGGTCTCATTTATGCCTTTGTGTAATATGCAAGAAAAACCCCTTCTTGGAAATTTCACTGCATTTCACATACCTTGTATTTTAGAAAACTTGTAAAATTTGTTTGCCTTGAATATTACATTGCAAATGTAACTGTCACGTACAGTGTGTTTCGTGATCTGTGAGGGGAGGTGAAGGAGAAGGGGAAATCAGGCTCAAAATGTGTACTGTGTCTTTTGTCCTACTTCTCAATTTACTGTTGCTTTCATATGTCATTTCTTCTTTTTCATACTACTATGCTGAGGATGGAGACAAACTTAATGCATTGTAAACCAAAATAAATTACCTGCAAATATTTATGTCTTATTTTTTTGCATAATCATCTAAGATTAATGACTACCTTTATTTCAAAAGTGAAGTTATTTGAATGCTTTTCCCTTTTAAACGAGGAAGAAAACATGCAAAAGAAAATTGCATAATTAAAAAGTGAATGATTCAGAAAGAGATTAAATTAAAATCAATGTATTTGTTAATACCGTATATTGAACATTCTTCAAAAATCCAATCTGGAACTTACCGACATACAAATACAAGTTATGTAAATGTTTTCTGTAGGAGTGACTAGGAGAGGCATTAATCCCTGAGTCTCAAGTGTCCAGAATATTTGCAAACTACTCGAAGTATTTTGCTGTAATTTTTTTCCAATGTAGTCATACATTGGACCCTGTTACATTTTAATAATTGATTACAGACACGGGACGAAAAGTTGGCCCCACTGCATCCATGGGAGTTTTCCTATTGATCTCAGTGAAACCAGGATTTTACCCATGGAGTTACATCAGTAAAACACAACAAGCCTGATTCTGTACTTCAGCTAAAATAAAATCCAGGGCATATTCTGTGTTACAAGAATGAAAGCAAAGCTGTAGCCTTTCTAAAAAAGGTTTTCTGCATCTATACGATTTTGACTAAATGAATGTTCTTGCACCTGTTGGGTTAAAAGCAATAAAAAGTAAACCTGCTGTTGTTGTTTTGGAATGTGTATCTAATTTTATAATACATACCACAGTAGTTCATCCTAAATTAAAAAATTGCAAGTTTAATTTTTTTTGTACACAAGTAATATAATCTCTAAGTCACATGTGAAAGTACCATGTAATTTATATAGCCATGATGTCAGTGGTATATTATGTAAGTTCTTAATGGCAGATGAGGTTTAGTAGTGCAGACTGATTTTTGTTTTGCTTAATGTGACTTTTGGTAATTTTCCTCTTGAAAAAAAAGGTTTTTTAATCCTTGCGTCACCATGACTTTTAATTTCTTCCTGATAGGGCTGTTATTTACATGTGTCTAAACAAAACCATGCTAAAAAAAAATTACTGACTTTCCTGACTGATGTTTGCGTGAAATGCTGGCAGCGCTGCATGGCAGCAAACACTTTACTTCTCTTGCTGCAATATCACAATTACAAATTTTGCAGCTACTTGAGAGCTGCTGGGATTATCCCTCATCATCTCCTTCTCAGTTTTTCAGCTAGAAAATAAAGCAAAACTTTCATTTGCCCTGCAAAGCCCATCCAAGCAGACTTTATTAAGAACAGTAAGAGTGGTTATGAATCCACAAGCTGTGGGAATCTCCATTACAGCCCCTCTTCAGCCCTCACCTGTGGGCTAGAAAATGAGCCCCTGACAATCCACACAGCTGCCATAGAGTACCTGCACATTCTCATGCAAAATACTTTCTCTCATTCTGTTTCCAGCAGCAAAACCCATGAAGTGAATAATGTGAAGGTATGAATGAGACATCTTCATGGCACATTTAAAAGAGGAGGAACACCTTTGTATCTCTGACATTCATGACATCCCCAAGAAGAGAACCAGTAGAAGACAGTCTGTTAAAAAAAAAAAAAAATTATACTTCTCTGTAAGACCTTTTTGCCATGTAAGTCCATAATTTTTATCTGTAAATACAGCTGTAATGTTATTTGATTTCATTAATAATCACAGATTTGACTAAATGATTTAGATAAGAATTTGTACTTTTTCCTTGTTTAAATAGGGTTTCTAAATTAGGCTCTTAGAAACATTCAAAGGTGTTATATCTTTCAAGTTCTTTTTTTACCTCATTCTGTTCTAAGATTAAAATAACAACAACCCACCTCCTAAAACAACCCACCAACTAAAAAAACAACAATCCAATAAACTAAAACCAACTAAAATCCAGTCAGAGGCCAAAAATCTACCTAAACCTCCATACGTGTCTAACTGGAGCTATAGTAACTAAAAATTGTTTATCAAATCAGTATTCCATATCATGCAATAAACAATTAAATTATTACTATGAGTATTCCAATCAGCAGAGCATTAAAAGGCGTAAAATAAATAACAAAGAAGTCACACTGGATCTCTGTGGAAGAAAAATAATGTGAGTAATTTTGTTACCTCATCCTAAAAAAAACCATGAAATATTGGTGTCTGAGTATGAAGGAAACAAACTGTTCTTTGAATGGTTGTGAGTGTAGAAGGAAATACAAAGTCTCTCTTTTTGGTCTCCTGGAACAGAACACGTGGCACACTGCTACAACGAAGAGATCATTCAGGTATCTGGGATCACCAGGTATCTGGGTTCTTGGAGAACCATTGTGCACCTGCTTGTCCACAAGAGGTGAGGAGTTAGATGCCATTGTTAAATGGCATCTCTTATCAGAGATGAGAGAAGATGTATGCCTTGAACATCCAGAACAGATGTTCACTGAGATCTGAAGGAGAGGTTGGTCAAACTGTGCTTCCTGACATGCTGGCATCACTTAGTGAATAGAGCAGGAGAAATGATGAAAAAGAGGAGACAATTCTCTCTCTTGCGGTTCTGGGCCTCGTGTGCATCCTCACTACTGTCAGGTTGAGGCCAGCACACACCTTTCTGCATGAATGAGCTTCCATTTGGGTCTTTTCTTGGGAAGGGCTATGCTTATCCATTATTCTGCTCATTCTTTTTATATGGCACAAGCACGACCTACAGCTACCCTTAACTTTACCAAGAGAAAGGAGAAACTTGGAATAAAACTGATTTTGAGCCATCATTTTAAGTGCTGCTTAAAGCTCAGTTAGATGCACCCAACCAACACATCTTAATGGTTAAAAGCCTGCAGGTCTAGAGTAAGCCTCCTTCCACCAGCTAGCTCAGTGGCTTCTCAGTAGTTAACACACATTGATTTTGTCCTAGAGACACTCAGCAGTTTAGCTCAGACAGGGGAGTTTGGAGTTAAGTGATTTGATGTTTCACAAGCAGCCTTCCAGGAAGAGGAAAAGAAATAGCCAATTTCTAGGCTCTGGCTTCTGCAGCATAGATGAGGCCAAACAGAGAGAGCTCCTGCTTGGCTCATCCAACTGAAAGTCGTTTTGCCGTTGCAGATAAACTCTATCAAAGAGAAATGAATCCCCTCTTAGATCCATTTTCAGTGCTCACATAATCTTGTAAAAACCAGGAGGTATTGCTAGGCATCTTTATTTCCAGAAGGCATAGAACTGTAGAAGTTAGTACTGTTATGGGACAGAATGTGCCCTCATGTAAATCCATATTACAGATGTATGTAGAAACTTCCCTTACAAAAGATTTTCCTGCTTTGTCTGTACTCCTACTGAGACCTGACTATTTTTGTCAACTGCTTAAGACAGTCATTATGAAAATGTCATTAAGAAAAAGTGAGGCCATCAGATGAAGGGGTGAGGAGATGTATGTACAGCACAGAAATGCAGATGTGACTTGCTTGGCATCCCACAGGACTGTTTCACATCCCTGCAATGTATCACACTTCCTTTCCCCTCCAGTCCACTCGAGAAATGATACAGTTGAACAGGAACATTGCTTACCATTTACCTTTCAGCTAATAGAACTTCTTTTAAAAAAATGTTTGATACTACTTAACTTCTGGTTAACTCTACTTATTCACTATTTTCTGTCTCAGCCTTAAAACCAATCTGGTACTTCCTAGTGAGCTCCTGAAACTATAGGGAATACTTGGTTCCCTTCGCTGATTTCCAGTTCAGTCTGTTACTAAAATAAGGAGAGATGAGGTCTGAACAAAGAAGTAATAATTAAGAAATCGAGCATTTCATAAAAACACCATAATTACATTTGTTCAGGATATCACTAGGATTATTATACATTAAATAGCATAATTTGTACCTCCTTTTAAAATGCGTTTTACTATCACCATGGTTTAAAGTATATGTTAAGATCTAGAAATCAATTTTTCCCCTTACCATTTTATTTCTTAGGCTTCACTTCTGTGTGACTAGTGCTGAAATACTTCTTTTTAGTTCCATAGTTTCACATGATAAATGGGGAGATCTGAAGTTTTAGTAGCATGTAAGGAGGTGAATAAATTACTGTTCGATTAGACTAAAAGATATTGCTGAAAAGCACTTGTAATAAGATAATTGCAAGTGCCAGAGCTGAGAGTAACGCTCAACACTGGCAGAGCTTAAACATGTGGTTAACGATGTTATAGGAAGAATGGGTATGTAAAATACTCAACTCTACCAGCAGTAAATATTCATTTTATGTGACAGCAATAGTGACTTGCAGAGACTGATATTTGACATACAAAACTCCTATAATTATTTTAATATCTTTACTTAACAATGATTTTAATGATATGACAAAGATTTTAGATGTTTGCTGAAACAGCACTACTGTCATTTACTATCCGTCAAACAAAATGTCGTTCTAACTCATATAATTTAAAATATCTGAGTAGTTTTCATACCCATTAAGCTATTGTTGTAAAGACTCTTTTCAGGTCTTATACTTACAGACTAAAACTGACAAAGACCTATATGGTAAATATTTGTTAGAATATACAATACAGAAAAGTATTTAAATCGGGATTTTGCCATCAGAAGAAAGCAGCTTTATAAAAGCATGAATGTAAAAATAGAAAAGCAGCGTATGACTTTGTACCTTTAAATTAGTTTATGAAAAAACAGGTAGTGCCTCATGGAGTTGATTGCTCAGTACTTTTCATTACCAGTTTCTTCAATCTCTTAAAAACATTGCCAAGTTTTGAACCATTCAGGATGGAGTTTTCCTGCCTGAGGCAGGAGTATTTTGGAAAGCTGCTTCCAAAATTCAATCACTCCTGAAGTAATATTCCATATAAAGGAAGTTTCCTAGCCTAACATTAACCCATATTTGACAAGTTGTTGTTGGGGTGGGGCTTTTTTTCTTTCTTTCTTTTTTTTCTTTTTTTTTAACATATAGTGCTTTTGGAGCAGGAACCTGAAGTTCTGCAGAATGATCATTTTGCTGTTCCAGAACATGCCTTTGATTAGCCTCTAAGATTTGTTCAAATTTGTCCCCTGTATAGAGCATGTTCTCAAGTTACGGCTTGTCAGCTGAGCTGTGGTAACTGACTCTGCGTACATTCCTCATTTGCCGAGTAGAATATGCTAATTCAAACCACCTTTAGAGGAGTTCATATTAGAGCTGTTCTTCAGAGTGACAAGCGCACAAGCAGACATCAACTCAACCTGAAAGCAGCAACTTTGCAGGCAGAGGAGCGTCTCTTCTACTGTCAACATCCCACAGTTTAAATCAAGAAAGAACTTGGCAATTATATTTTCTATACGCCCCTTCTTTGTTCAGTGTCCTCAGGCCAAAGGCATTGACACATTTTCTTCTCTGTGAACTGCTCAACCACCAGGGATTAAAGTGAGCATAGAACAAAACAAAGCTGCATCTCAGTGCTCCTTCTCACATCCATATTCAGAGATCAGAGTGGTCGCCATAGGACAGAGAGAAGGTTGGTAACAGACAAAAGAAAAATGGAAATAGAGGAGTAAAGAATTGGAAGAAGGAGGAGAGCAACAGAATCTGAGGTGGCAAGTGAAGCAGAAGTTGGGCATGGGGGAAAGCAGTAATACGTGACACATATGGCAGTAGATTTCAACCTCAGAGGAACCGTTGACATTATTCTGTACTCATTCTACCCCCCTCGACTACAGCTCATTTCAAGAGCCTTTCCTCAGGCCCTGAGACTCATATCAGGAACCCCAAACCTCTCTGCTGTGCTGTCAGCAAAAACCAGGGCAACCACCTACCAAAGCATTTGTCACCACCCTCAGTGGGGCAGACACACATAAACTGCTGCTACAAGCTGCCCGTGTCTTTAAGTGGTAGAGATCTGTCCAAATATGCATAATGGCAGGTAAAGCTATTGATCCGAATAAAGTGGTGATTCTGTTCATTTTGCTTTTAGGATTTTTTTTTTTTTTTCCTTAACTGAGTCTTACTACAGAGGTAGCCAGCGGATTTGGGCTCTGTTGTCCTTGGCACCTGAATTCTCCACTGTCATTTACAGTTTGGTCTCATTGAGAAAACCGGAGAAAAACCCCACTGCAATCCCATGAAAACCCACTGATCAGCCACAGTGCCAGCTGCATGTCTGTGGGAAGTGTGAGTACATAAATTGTACAATGAAATCTCAATGAGAGGTGCAGAGCTGTTTCCTGTGCTTAAATCTTTTTGTCATGACCTTAAAAACTGCTGTTTGTGTATGCTAAAACCCTTCTTATGAGACAGAAATAACTGCAATTATTAATTTAGTCATCTGTGTAGTTTATAATTCCAGGACGTTTAGAGGTAAGGCACTTTGCACTCGATATGCAGTTTCCAAAGATAATACCTGACAAAACGAAGGCTTACAGTGACAGCATCATTGAGCTTTATCCTAAGGAGTTAAATGAGTTCAAAACCTATCATCAGTCACTGATAGGATCCACTTCTATCTGCTTAAATCCTGCATAAAGTGCCAGTGAATTGTTAAAAGCTGAAGATGATAATTAGACAGCCTAATATAAACCTGCGAAAGAATGGTATTATTAGGAGTAAAGTGCTATATTATTGCCATTTGTAAAGTAGCTCTCGATTTTGGCAGAGTTATATTACTCTCTCCTCTCTTAATGGAATATCAGAGAGAAACCAAACTGAGCAAGCCATTGCAGATTCTGAGACCCTCAAAATACTGAGCTTTCTTCATGAGACATTCCAGGCTTAGGTGCTAAAACACTGCATCAGGATTAAGTCATACCTCCTGGCATGAATCAGCCACTAAATCCAGCTCAATCATGTGTATCTTTGATACAAATACCTCCTGGAAAACTGCAGCGTGGAGTAAGGTGCCAAAAGAACCTCCAGACCCAGGTACAGGCACTGCTGTCAGCATTAGGCTGAGAGCGAAAAAAACAGAAAAGGAGGCACTGAAGTAGCTGCACGGTGGAACAACAACTTTTGTCACCGGCAAGCGTCCCAAAAGACAGCGACACAGAGACGCTGCCAACTAGATGCAGAATGTTTAAATGTTCAAAAAGCAGAGAGACACTCGATTATATCAGTTAAGATTTATTGTGGCTGCGCTGCTCCAGCGCCGCTGGGGCTCCGCCGCGGCATCAAACCCTGCCAGGCGGACACCGGCCACACCTGGGCAGGTGGACAGCGGTGCACCCTCGCAGGGCTGCAGCTCGGGACGGAGCTTTCCCTCCCTTCTCGGGCACAGCGCTACCTCTTAGACATTTTCTAGATAAAGAAACTCAAGCAAACAAAAAAAAAAAAAATCCGAAAGAGTTCGGGACTGCAGGACCCGAGTCCCCGCTGAGCGCGGGCCTCCCCTGCGGCTGTCACTCAGCAGAGGCTCCGCGCCTGCCGGAGCTCGGCACGGCCGGCGGACCGCTTTCCCCTGGCACTCCTGGCCCGGCTGTGCCCCTTCCCGCCCGGGCATCGCTGTCGGAGCCCGCGGCGGCGGCTGCCCGGGGTGCGGGGGGCGGTCCGCCGCTGCCAGGCTGACTCACCCCCGCTCCTCCCCGCACCCCGCGGGGGCGGGACCGCCCGAGGCCGCGCCCCCGCCCCGCGCTCCCGGCCGCCCCCCCCGCCCGGCACGGACCGCAATGATTTAGAAGTTCAGGAATCCCACGTGACGTCACGGAGGGTGATGTAATGCTTCTCTAAATAGAACGTATTGTAACCGTCCCTCAGTCCAACGTGGTTCCTCCGGCCGCGCTGCCGGTCCCGTCCCCGCCGCGCCGGGCGGTAAGTTCCTAAAAATACGGGGCAGCCCCGGGAAGGCGCCCGGCGCGGCGCGCGGCGCACCCCGCAGCGCGCCCCGCACGGAGCCGAGCGCAGCAGCGCCGGGTGCACGGCTGGGGAAGGGGCAGCCTGCGGCTGCAGGGGCTCTTCCCTCCGCCACCGCATCTGCTCCGGAGGCGGCAGCGCCGGGCTCTGTTGCGCCGCTGCCGGGCGCGGGGTCCCGCCGCTCCCGCGTCCCCGCCGTGCTCGGGGAGAGGGGGCGTGAGCGACCCCGCGTCCCGCGGAGGGTCGGGCAGGGCAGAGCGGCGGGGAGCGGGAGTGCACGGTCGCCGAGACGCGGGGAAGCCGGACTCCCCGTCCGCACTTCAGGGAGTTCGGGAAGTCTGCGCGCTGCTTCCCGGGACGGGATGGGATGAGATGGGGAGGCTGCCGCGGAGCGCAAGCAGCACCCCGCCGGTGCTGCCCCGAGCGGAGCGGGCGGGTGGGCAGCTCCCGGCGGAGGCACCGCGGAGTCCCCGCGCCCACGGCGGGCTGGACGGCTCCAGCCTCCGTGTGCCCCGGCGGCACCCGGCGGTGACAGCTCGGCGGCGCGCCGCCCCGCCGTCCTCTCTCCCCGCCGCCCCCAAAACTTCTGGATAAGTTTCGCGGCGTCGGCGTCGGCCGTGCTTCCCAACGAGCCGGGAGCAGCCGGCGGTGGCCGCGGAGCGGTGCGCGGGGTGGTGCGCGGCCGCCTTCCCCCCGTGAGACACCCCGGGTGCCGGGCTGCTGCCGGCCCTTACGTCATGCTGCGGGCCGGTGCGGGGCTGATGCTCCACTTATGATGCCCTCGGGTGCGGGGCGGGGGCGAGTGTTGACAAGGTCCCCTCTCTGCAGCTCTCCTCTCCCTTTACAGCCCCTCTGCTCTGCTCATCATCCCCCTCCCCAGCTCCGCGTCCCTCGCTACTGTCCTCTCTTACAGGGGTCTCTCTCTCCCCAGCGAAGTTTTCAGGACGATAAGCGCTGCAGGAGTTTAAGGGGAATACTTGCTAAACTCTGCCTCCTCTATTATTTATGTCCGAGCATGGTGAGTGATCCTTCATCTCCAGGGCTCAATATAAGCTTTATAATTGGAGAGCTAGTTTCAGAGATGGGGGTAGGAATAAAGGAAAATGAAATGTCCATATGTTTTTTTTGTTTTTTATTTTTTTTTTTTTTAATCCAGACCGATATGAGAAGTGACTTAAGCAGCAAGATTAGAAGATTTCCATATATTATCAGTAAGAAACAGTGCTTAGTTAGATGAAATTGAAGCTTGAACAGAAGAATAGTAATTACTGTGAAGCATCTTACTTGGGCTTTTCTTGAGACTGCAGTTTTTGAGAGAAAGATTCACCCGCTGGTGTGCACCAGACTTTCCTTGCCTGGCCATTTGGAGAAGCAGCAGTGCGTCAAGGAACAGTGGTGTAGGAAAACTTTCTTGTAAGATACATGGAGGGATAGTCCAGAAACGGGACTGAAAGAAAATTGAGAGGTGGAAAGTGAGAGCCGAATGCAAAAACAGAGGGTAATTTGTGGGAATTTTGCGAAGGAGGTATGCTTCCATAAGGGTACGGTTTATTTTCAGTATAAAAGTGTACAATGGTGAAAGTCCCCACACAGTGTTTTGTAACTTTCATGTGGCGAATGAGGTTGTCGGTATCAAAAGCTGGAAATTCTTAATAAAAAATGGCTAAACTCGTTATTTGTGACTCCTTAATCCTAAAGGGAGCTGTATAGGTCGCAAAGCACTAGGGAAAAGTGTGATTAATGATCAGTGATTAGTGATAAGTGATTAGTGGTTTTATTCAAACTGTTACCTCTGACCAGAAGCACACATCAGAGGATTAACAGGCTCTTTAGATAAATGCTCATTAGTGGAAGGGGGAAAGCAAAGATAATAGGCATGCACACAGGGACAACTTTCTAGGAAAATCATTCCTGTCTCTGGCATAATAAGCTCTATTAGCAGAAAGGCTCTTTAATTTAAAAGTTGCTTTTATCTTGTAAATCAAAGATAGATGTAGAAGTTTGCTGTGCTATTATAGCCTGAATTTTCCCATATCCACTAGATGTGGATTATCTCAGTAGTGATATTTTATCAAAAAAAAAAAAAGCCCAAAAACACACCACAATTCAATCTGTAAGAAACTGAACATTCCCAAGGGCTAAAGCCCTGCATCCCGAGGCATCTGCTCCCAAAGCCTGCTGCTGGCAGCTAACTAGATGGCGCAGTCCTGTTGTGTGCGAATGTGCACTTCTGGGTTATGAACTTAGCAAGTAGCAGCTTGCTAGGTGTCCTTCAGCACTTACAACGAAGTTGATTCTGTGCTGGGTTGGAGGCTAGACAGTGCTATGAGTTTGTAGTCACATTTTCCACTTCAGTTAATCTAGGGAGTTAAAGGCTGCTGGAAAAATTAGTCTCATTTACTGAAAGAGATGGTGAGAGAAAGAAGAAGAGAATGAGAGAGGGGCAAATAGCTACAGCCTGGGACATAACTCTTGATTGCACAGTTTTGTACTGCTTAAATGAAGTACAGTTCTTATGGCCCTAATTAATGAAGCCTGAAAACTCTTGGGAGCTTTTCCCCCAGCTATCACTGGCAAAGTTTTGTTTTTTTTAATAAGTCACTAAAAGGAAGGAACAGTTGGTGTGGTGATTGAACAAAACAACTTGGACCTGACTGTGCTTTACAGATTATGGTAAGGAGCCTGCTTTTATGATAACTAACCAGGGATTTTTCATTACTCTTAATTATACGTGGCTTGGGAAGAACTGATATCTACTGCTGTCGATAGACTTGGGGGTTTCCTTTGTCCCATTAGCTTGCATGGGATTTATGTTTGGTTTCAACTGTGGAGATCATCGAAGTTTCAAAACTTTAAAAGAAACACTTGAGTGAAACAGGAAATAGAAATAATGAACTTATGGCATGAAAAAGAAATGGCTGTCGTCTCCTATTGTTACATCCCTAATTGGGGACTCATAGGAATAGTCGGGCTAATGCTTAAAATCAAAAAGTTTTGTAATAGCATATAAAAAAGGCAATAAGCGCTGTCTGCCAGTCTTGAATATTGGATGGCACTTTTCCAGGATTTAAAATTGCAATATTTTTAAAAGTTTACACATTTAGAACAAGCGGAAACCTTTTCCCCCTTCCAAAACACCCATTTATAGTTCAGCTTCAATTTATCACACTCCACTTCTGCTAATTTAACCCAGGGAATCTAAGGGGAAAGAAACCATGTATATACATTTAAAATAAAGATATAAGCGAGATTGTACACGTAATTTTATTTATACCACCACTTAGCAGAATAACTTACACAGATAAAGAGTAATAGGTGCTTTTTAAATTTGATATTCACTTCCTCACGCTGACAATCTAAAATGTGCTGCAATCACATTTATCCTGTTCACTGCTGAGGAATCTTCTGTAGAAGATCATTGCTATGAGAACTAGAGTTCACTCTGGAGTTGATAAGAGAGAGGTAATCTCCCTGTGCCGTCAGAAGGCAGCTTTTACATACTACACCTTTCAACTCTGTGTGGGCAGAATCTCTCTAAGCTCAGTAAGTCTTGCAGGATGATTTGAAACTGGGTTATTAACTTGTCTCCTTGTGGCCCCCTCTCAAAACCTGTCTCTGTGCCCCTTATTGGGGTATGAGGATCTTAATTATTAGGATAATTCTTGCAAGATTGTTGTTGCTTTTTAAACAATTCCTTTAGTCAAGGACTTTTCCTCTACTCTTTATCATCCTGTATCTCTAATTTCTGCCATTAGTTAACTCTCTGGATTTCCTATAAACCTGTTGCTTTGAGGGTTTATACCTATGTTTATATATTATTAGCTGTCTTTCTAGCTTAATTTTAATTCCAGTGCCTGTCTTTCTTATAAACTCTTTATTATGAGAAAATTATTTTGTGACAAGATTTTGCAATAAAAGAAGAGCAAAGCTGTTTTTACTTCAAACATTTAAAAATTATTATTAAGGGCCATGTGATATATTATTGGAACAAACTGTTTTTTTTTCTCAAGGCCTGCTAACACTGATTTTTCTTGTAACTCATTGCAGGAATTCTTTACTCAGTAGATGAAGCTGTTGGAAAAGCAGATGTATAAACTGACAAGTCTTTCAGTTCTGCTTCACAGGTCTAGGTGATTCTCTTGCTTTGATTCTGTTGATTATCTCATGCTAATCAAAATAATAGACGGACATATATAACAAAGCCAGCCTTTTTGGGGTTAGCCTTTTAATCTTTCATGTGTAAGCTCTCATTGATACAAATACATAGGAGTCCTAGTGGAAATATTTAAAATGCTTTGAGATTCTGTCAATCATAAGTACTAACTTCAGGGCTGATCAGAGAGCTTGGTAGGTCACTCTGCAATATCTCAAAATAATTTCTGTTGATTTGCCCTCTCTCCATGCTGCAAGTTATTCAACCTCTGTTTCCACCACCCTGCCCCCTCTTTTCTTGGTAAGTTATCTCAGAAAATTATAATGCTCCAGAGCTTTTAGGGCTCTAGCCTTAAAAAAGAACTTTTAAGGGTTTTGCATTTCTCTGCTTTGAGAAATTGGCTAAGCTGATCACAAATTTAAAACAACAGTTTGGAATAAGAATTATCAAAACATATCTTTTCCTCTTAACAAAAGTCATATTACTATGCTAATTTACAATTCTGAAGGTGTCTCTGACACAGACAAAACAGTGATCTCAGACAATATGTTATCATGCTGTATTTTAACTTTAGATGCTTTATAGCAGTAAGTACAGAAATTAGCTTCTGTAGACTTGACATGTAAAAACAAAATCCTGTTATGGAAATACTTTTTTGTTTTGGTTACACATACAATCAAATAAATTATTTAAATAGTCCCAGGTATACGTAACAAGCACAACATAACATACATAAAATAATTGTTTTGGATATGTGATGAAAGGACTTGTTGAAGTCCTTCCTTGTGTCGTTTTACATTCGTGGAGCTCTTGTGTTGGTTTGTACACAGATTGTTTAGCTCCTATTATGGTTCAGATTGATGGGGCAACCCTGAAACTCTAAAATAATACTTAATCTACTATTTTTCACTAAGGCGTTATTTTAGTGTAATTAAAATTACTGAGAGTCAGCATTTCTTTACTAGCTGTTGCATGGGAAATGCAGGTGTTATTTGCCCATAGAGAGTTATGAAAGGGTTGGTTGCACTGGTCTGTAAGTCTTTAGGTTGTGCTATCGAATGCTATTTCATAAACACAAAGAGATTTTCCAAGGATTTTGCTGAAGGCTGTAGGATTTTCAAAGTAAAACATTGAAAGCTTACAACAATTTCCTTAGCTTAAAAGATGTTTTGCTTTTGGTTCTTGTTTCCGTCTTATACTTTTTTTGAGAATTTGTTCAAGAAGTCGGTCCCACACACTACTCCAGAATAAATGCCTTGAAACACTGTCACCAGCAGTGTTTGTGTTGGTGTGTGGTTTTAATAATCTCTTCCTTTGAGACAGTTCATGTCACTGTCGTGCCACCCTGCCACGTAAGGTGATTTTAAGGCGTAGGGTGCAGCCCTGCTTGGCCAAAAGGCTCCACTTTGTGGGTAATACAAATGGCAGTGTCTTTAGAAGAAGCCAGAAGGAATGAGATTTGAATTTAATTGGGGAAAAAATACCGCAAGTCTTCACTTACCTTTGCCAGCTGATTCTGCTTTTCTTTAGCTCTGAATGTTTTCATTGCTCTTACTAGGGTACTGAGACCTCTGCTAGCTCAGGAATTGGGCATGGTTTGATCTCACCTGCAGCTTTCTACCCCACATGAATTCTACAAATAGTTTCTACTGCCTTTTTAACCTTTGCAGTGTTTTCTCAACCATGTAGCTTTTCTCTCAACTTCTTTCCTTCCTAAGGCCTTGTCTTTGGGTGCCAGCAGTGAGTGAACATTTCAATGCAATTGAAATGACTGGTCCAAGTCTCAGTATGTTTTGTGTATTTTAAGGTTTTCTCTTCAAGGATGTATTGAAGTTCAAAGTAGTCATCCTTAAATACACTGCCAAAATTTGATGCATAGATATGAAATTAATTTGGCTGATCTTTTCTCATTTAGAGGAAGCTGCCTTTTTCCCTGTTTACTTTGTGGGCTTGTGCCTTTAGTTGCTCTCTCATTGCATGTAAGGCAGCATTGTTCATCACCACCTCTTTCTGAGCCCTTTGCAAGTACCCAGAAACTAATTTGTCTTTTCTGGGAAATCGACCTGGACCAGTGGCTCCTAGATCTAATATCTGAATTTTTTTTTTTTTTTTTTTTTTTTCCAGCTGGTCTAATGTAAGGAATGGTAGTTAATAAGCTCAACACAGGGGGCTCTGTAGCACAATAAACAGAATCTGAGATTGGATTTGGGATGCGTTGTATATAACAGCTGTAACAGTAAGCAAGAAATTGAGACGTTACTGTATTGTACGCCCTCTCTCTTTTTTTTCCTTTTTTGTTGTTTAAATCTTTCAGTTCTGGAGTGCTGAAAATACTACCTGTAGAGTAATATTCTGCCTAAATAAACGCTCCAAGAAATGGATGATGATATTAGAAGGCCACTTGGTCATGCACTGATGCTGCAAATCAACTGCCAGTAATTCAATCATGGCTGAACTAGTTTGCAATCATTCTTAGTCCAAATACACCTCTCACTTAATTTAAAAAAAACTTTTGTTCAACAGCAATGCTCTGTTACTAGGTGCAGTGCTTTGAATTATGAATGGCCTCAAGTTGCACCAGAAAAGGTTTAGCTTGCATATTAGGAAAAATTCTTCACCAAAATGTTTGTCAGTGATTGGAATAGGCTACCCAGCGAAATATGGTTGAGTCACCATCCCTGGAGGTAATTACAAGATGTGTAGATGTGGCAGCTGGGGTCTTGGTTTTGTAGTGGATTTGGCAGTGTTAGGTTAATGGCTCAGCTTGATGATCTTAAGGGATTTTTCTAACTTGAACGGTTCCATGATTCTGTAATAGTAAATCATACCTCCGTAGGTATTACTCTGAATTAATATTAGGCAATTGGTTTGGTTACCTCGTCTTTTGGTTCTGGTCAAGTCAGTGAATGAGTTTATCACGATTTTTTTTTTAGGTGCCCAGCAGGAACTCCAAAGGTAACCTGTGTGATGGCAAAGAGCCTGGAATTGTGCTTGTCCAGAAATGGCACTGGCTGTGTTGGAACTTTGGGCTTGCCAGTATCTTACTTATAGGAAACTTATTTTCTCAGGATGGTTGTAAAATACAACCTGAAAAAACTAAACGTGGAGCAATGGAGTAGAAATAGATCATCGATTGCTTTGTTCAGGATTATCTTTTCCTACCTATTGTTTAACTTCATTACTGAATGAATGGTTTAGTAAGAAGGAATTTTAGTTAAGGGTTTGTGATAATTTCAATCATGACATCAATTTCATTTTATGTGACTTAAAAAAAAAAAGCATTTTGCTGGCAGTGATTTGAACAGGGAGGTAATGGAGTTTGCATGTTTTTCTTGAAGGTTGAAGAGATCAGGATCTACATCTGTAGAGACTTCCATAATTTTCTAGAGAGCACAAAATGAGGGAAAAGAGGAGATTCTGTAGTTAAAAGCAAGTTAAGGAATTTTCCTTCTTTTCTTACTTCCATACCCTTAAGTGTATCAGTGTAGCATCACACTTAAAAGTTTTTATATCTGTTATTAAATAAGGCCAATGTAAATTTCTTTTACTGGATGTGTGATGGGAAAGTATTTTAAAAAGGCAGCGGGAGAACAAAATGAATTATGTGAAACTTAAGCCACTTTCTACAATTCCTGTACTGCCCTTTCATTCTTCAATGCTAGTAAAGCAGTACATGGACTCAGGCATGAAAAGTGGGTTAAATTTGGGTAATTGATGGTTTATCACAAAAAGTGAGAGAAAGCAATAATTTAACAATTTTGATGAGAATCTTTAAAAGACAAGCTTCTGTAAATAATTTGCTGTGAAAGTAGAAAGGATCAAAAGAGCCATGGGTTTTATGACTGGGTAAGTAGAATTACATTCTTGTGGATTTAAAAAATATCATAGTAGAGCCTAATTCTCCACTCACCCTGATACAAATCTGGAGCAACTCTATTGAAATCTGTGGAGTTACCAACTGCAATAATACTCATTGAGAAGAAAATTAGATTCATGGGGTCTATTCTGAACATAGCCTATCAGTTGTGCGCTGTGCAAATCCCATTATTAAAGTAATAGCCTTACATGTCACGTTAAGGACGGCTGTTTCCCCAAGATGAACATGTTTGCAGCTCTCCTCATCTTGTGGCTACTTTTTAAGGGGGCAGGGGGATATTGAGAATACTTATTTTCTGCTCAATTAATATTCCTTCCGTGCACTCTCCTTCCTCTCACGCGCTTTATGTGTGGGTGCGCAGTCTGCACTCTCCATCATCTATCTGTCTGTGTCTCTTTGGCTGTGACAGTCACCACTCTGGCCTCAGGCTTGCACAACACGGATGAAAAGCTCACCAAGATTTTCAGTTAAACATGGCAGGATATAATTCTGCTCCTAAATATGATGTGCATTTTCACTCTTAACGACACAGCTGTAAATTGGAAGTAGCACCTTAGACTTCAGTTGCATTTTATATGTGGAGGTTTTAGGTTTTCCTTTGAAGAAAAAAAAAAAAAAAAGCCGATAGATGGTGAAAGAAGTGAGGAAGCTGTGTGGCTCGGCAGTTTTAATAAATTGGAGTATTTGTCTGCAGCACTGGAAAGCAACACCCAGGCCACTTGGGCATCTTGCATAGCTCCCAGGCTGGCCTGACAGTGGGAACAAAGTCTTTGAGAAATGGGGGAAAAATATCATCACTGCCTGAGCTGCTCTGAGTTTGTTTTTTAAGCAGCAATAAGCAGGGAATTTTGGGTAAAGAAAAACATTGTAAAGAGTGATAATTAGACAGTGTCCAGTGTACAACCCACACTTTGCCCAGCCCTAATCATGTACACTTACGTGCTTCCAATTTTCTTCATTTGGCCCAGCATATGTAGGGTCAGCTCTGTTTCTTTTGCTATTGGTATAAGTTGGTTGACTTCCCTGAAACTGTGTGGAATGAAGGTATGGCCCATGGTTGAGTATTAATGGCAAACAAAGGGCAACTTCTATGTATATTTTTTTGTGAGAGGCTATAACAAACATTTTTAGGCCCTATAACCACTCTGGTGTGCAAAGTCTCTGGATCCTTAACAATCCAGAGGTTAATTTATTTAAAAAAAAAAAAAAAAAAAAAAAAAGGAAACAAACCCACAACTATTATTTCATTGCCAAACATTTTTAAAAAGCACTATTTATGTAGGCCCTATATAAGCACACATTGTTTTATGTTCCTTCTGCTGGCTTTGCATTTGACTAAACCATTATTCTCAGAGCGCTGCTGTGCTGAGATCATCAGTGATGATGGTGTGAAAACAAACAAGTTTTAGCATGAGAAGTCACTATATAATTTGACAGGGAGGTTGTCAGCACAAAAACATCTACATTCATTTCATCTTTGGTCAAAGCAAAATAAAAATCAGCTGTCTAATGGGAAAAAAACCCCAACCATTCTTAGGAGGAAGGGAAGAGGATTGGATCTAATTCTGCAAGGTGCTGTGTCAATCATAAGTAGGACCAATCTCAATTCCAACTGAGGTCAATGGTTTCTGAGGGCACTCAGGGACCAGTGGCATTGGGCCCCTTTTCTCCAAAGTTTAGTAAAACTACTGAGATCAAACTTAATTCTTCATTAATTCAAACTGCTAACAGGTTCTTGGGAGTAAAGCTCTCTTTGTTAAAGTTCAAGATATGCTTCAGCTCTTTAATATAGAGCTAAAAAAGTATATGCTCTAATTCTGTAGCCTTCAAGCAGTTCCTTCAACAAGAAGAGTTCTGCATATACCTTAACAGAACAAAAATCCCGCTTTGGAGAAAAATCCCGCTTTGGATTTCTGGGCTCTGTTACATTACACAAAATAGGGGATTTTATTCTTTTGAAAGCGGCCTTTAATGTTATCAAGAATGATTTTGTATTCCTTAGTGTTAAGTTAAAAATCTTTGGGACTAATGAATTCAGCTATGTGTAAGTCGAATAGGTGCTGTGAAAAATAAGCTATGTGCATGCCCCCCAACATTTTTTCTTTGTTCCTCAGCAAAAATTATAGTGGTCTGTTTTTAACAGAAACAGTTAAAGTCAATGGATCCCAGATGAGTCAACCAACTTAATAATACCCTAAAATTTAGGAGTTCCAGATAGTTTATTTTACAGCTATGTGGTGGCCTTACACTTGAACCTCTTACTGGATTACCTAAATTGAGTGGAGCTTGCAGGATACACAAGGAAACACTGAAAAACATTGCTCCCTCTCTAGCAGTCAGGATGCTACATATTGTATTTTCTCTAGTGCTGTCTGATTCGATACGAATTTTCTTGCCAAAAAGTTGCTCTTCCAAAATATTGAGACAGCCTATTTCTAGGCTGTCAGTCTTCCAGTTTTCATTTCAGAGTTTTGAGTCAGTGCACTGTCAGCCAAGAGCTTTTCAGCAGGCTGAAAGCTTTTAGGCACAGAAGGAGCTTAGAAGAAATATTTTCGGCATTGTAATTAATTCTATATTCATTTATGATGAGGACAATAAGAGGCATGATGATGACTGTTTTATCAAGCTAGTCATGAAAATAGATTTGATTTTCTTTTTAAATTTGAATTTGCTATGTTGGTGTCAGGTAGCTTAAATGCACGGAGGATGCCTTGCAAGTGAAGCATCAATTCGATGTACTGGACATGCAGAGCTCCTTGTTGTAGCTCTTCTTTCAAGGAAACATCCTTCCTTGAACAGGGAGAAATGTGATTGTGGCAATGAGATCTACGTTATGCTTCTCCCAACTAATAAAATTGCAGCCACCAGAGTTCAGGTGCTTTCAGAAAGCCCAAGCAAGACTTCAAACAAATTTCTCACTTGGCTCCAGAAAATATGTGACAGGGGAATGCCCACATCTACGCTTATAGAGAAGTATGTGTTTAGTAGCACCTGGAATGGGCAGATATTGCATGGAGAGCTGATTTTGTAGAACATCAATTTTTTTGTAGCCTGACATCACAGAATTTTAAGAGAAAATCCAAGTCTGCAGTTTGGCAACTGGTTTGTACAGAGACTCTTGTGTACATGGTGAATGATACACAGCAGTAGATTGTGTAGCTTGTTCTTAGGTGAGAAAGAGGTAAAAGCTAGTGGTCCATGCCACAGAAATAACATTTTTGATAAAGGTTGGTTGTGAAAAAATTGAATGAAAATCCAAACAGGAGTACTTCTTCCAACCTTTTTTAATTCTGTGGATATGACTTTCCTCACATACCTAGTGCTTTCCTACTAGCCATCTTCAAAATATATACTAAAAAATCGTCACCCTTTTGGTGCCTACATTGAAATTCCAGTTGCTTCTCCACCTAGTGACTGACTCTATCTATGCTCTCAAGTGTGGTGCGTGTGAGATGGACTGAGAAGTGGCAAGGTCCTGACAGAGCCTCTTCTCTCTTGCTGTGCCCCATATTTAGCACAGAGGGGATTTCCTTGCCGTTGTGTAGAGAAGATAGTTGGGCCACAGGGTTTTTTTCTGCACCCCATCCAATCCTGAGTTAAATCAGGTAGCAATTGCCAGGGGTTAAAGTTGGTGGCCTCTGAGCAGCCTCTTTAGAGGGGAGTACATCTGGCCTTTGCTTAGCCAGGCTAGAGACATTTTTCCAGGGGAAAAAATACCAAAGACTTTCATACAAAGAACTTTACTGAAAAGAATGGAGGCCTGAAAGTATTCACAGTTAAAGATCAGATTTTCTGAGTAGCTTCAGCCAAAATAAAAGGGGAGAAAATTATGTGAAAAAGTCAAAATACTCTATTTCAACATTCATTCAAAATGAGGTAGATCTTCTTTGAAAATTGATTTATATTAAGGGAGACATAAGGCACTACATCTTTCAGATGTTTTTATGGTGTTTTTTGTTTTTTTGGTTTTTTTTTTTTTTTTTTTGTGATGAATAAATCCTTTAAGGTTAATGCGAACACTTTCATGTTTATCTGCCTTCATTTGTCTGCTCTTGGCTTGGGAAGCTGGGGTCTCTTTATCTTTCTTATCTGAACAATATAATTCTGTGCATATAAGATGGGGACAAGCTCCTGGAAAGCAGTGTTGTTTGAGAACTTCAAATAGCTGGGTAGAGGCCTTTTGTTGGCCACATCTCTCAAATATTTCTTAAGACTTGGTCTGGTCTGATCTGACTGGAACAGGGAAGATGATTATCTTCCCTGGAGGGCATTGCAAAATCAATGTAATCAACTGATGGGATCAGAAAAAGATTGGCTGAAAGAAACCAAGTCTTTGTACAGCACCTTTGCTGAGAGTAAATTTAGGAGAGGATGTCCTCTACTAAGAATACTGTCAGAAATATCTTGGACTTTTTTTTGAATTAAATAATTATTTTAAATTAAATAATTTTTAAAAAATTAAATTCAGAAATTGGAGTAAATGGAGAAAGAGCCTTTTCTGGTTATGTTACTGGCTTAGGTTTTTAGGTCTTTTAAAATGTATTTCTTCTTTATGGGAAATGTAGATGACTTAAATGGATTTCTCTTACTGGGAATTATCTGGTGGAAGTTATGATTAATTTGAATATTCAAGGATGGATTAAAAGGGAGCTGAAGGAACAGTTATTTCCTAGGTATGGCTTTTTTTTTTTCCCGTTGAGCAGATTAGTTTCTTATTTTTTTATCAGGAGATATACTAGGATTTGATGAGGAAGAAATTCTGTCTTATTCTAGTTGTGTGGAATTGCTTTTCTTAGATCATGTATAGTATTTAATCTCCACGTGATGGCTCTTTAACTTGTCTTTTCAAGTGTGTGTTTTGGTGGTTTGATGGTATGTAGAACATTTCCTTCCTGTACTTCAGCATTTCTACCCAAAATCTGAGTATGTTTGAAATCTTAGCTTATTCACACTTCCTAATCATAATCCCCTTGGTTTCCTTGTCAGCACCTTTGTGGAATTTCTCAGGACACCTCTATCTAATATCTCCAGAGGTTATTCTACAGAGTAACCTTTGACATGATCTATTACTTACTACTTACTGCTTTTAGCAAGGTGAAAAGAGGTCAGTCTCTGTAAAAGGCAGACATTATTAGAAGACTGCTGTGGAGTCTCTTGGTGGCTTGTCCATCTCGTCTAGCAACACTGCAAATCAGTTCAGGCACCTCCTCTACAGCATAAAGAAAGCTACATTTATGACTGGATAGGATCATGTGTAGGTAGCGCATGTCCTTGGGAAAGAGGCTCCTTTGTGCATTACAAAGCCCCAGATGATTTCTTAGTCAAGGTTGTAGCACACACTGATGTACCCACTGGAATCTGTGAGATTTTTGCTGTCAGCTTCAAGGGTAACAGGATTTCAGCCTGTTAGTTTCTGCATGATCCGTTTAATTGAACTTCATGGCCAATGCTAATGATGTTTGCTGCTGCAAGAGTTGAATTGATAATTTGGTTACCCCTCCTGTCAGAGTTCAGGATCTTTTAAATGAAGGTTGGTGTTGTCTGTTTATTTAACCAAATTAACATGCAAAAGCTACCTCTTTCTGATTTGAAAAACACAGATTGCAAAATCTCATTTTGGCAAAGGAGTAACTACAAGATCGTTTTGGCTGACAATACAAATTCACATAAATTAGACAAAGCATATTTTCCTCCAGATTAATTTAAAAAGATTACAAATTGTTCGGGAGACTTTAGACGGATCCCAGAGGTGTTGAAAATACAATTTAAAATTAATTTAAAATTTAAAATAATTAATTTAAAATTTAAATTAGTCTAGTCAGTTTATCTGAATGTATCCTCTAAAAATGAATGAAAAATCTTCCAAGGGAGCTTTGAAATATCTCAGTCTGGGGTTTTGTCAATGAAGGATGATGATGATTTTAGCCTGGTTGTATCAGTTATTTATCACAACTTGTTTTTTCATGATTTCTGGACATGTAAATTCTACAAAAGCTGCTGGTATGCCTTTCATATGCAAATAGTAAATACAGGGAAAAACGCCCTCTATCTGAGGTTTAACAATGAATCATAAAGATTTTTCCTCTCATACCCAAACACTGAAACCCAGGCTAACTTGATGCTAACATGACTTTCACTTTCTGTCCATAGTCTACCAATTAAGTACATGCAGACAGTGACTGAAATGCTCTGTCTTGGAGTAGAATTTAAATTTGATTTACCTAATGGGAACTCATTGCCACATGACTACTGCATGTGTATGGCCTGGGCAGCTGGGCCTGAGCTCTGTACAAAAGAGACATGATAACTGTCTGAGAATATTTAAAAGTATATAGGAAAATATTTAAAAGTATATAGGAAGAGCAGTGTATAAATGTGACGTTATTACTTCTTTTGCTTCAAATAAGAAAATGAACAATGAAGAGAAGAAATGCTTTTTTTCAGTGTGATCATAGAGAGCTTAAAATATTAACTGCCAAGGCAAAACAACTTCCTGCGAGGTAAAAAAGAGGTTTCCTTGAAGTGTGGTGGTTCCTGATGTTCTGCTTGTTTTCTGTGTCAGCAACCTCCCCAGAAATTCATGCACTAAGAATATACCTGTAGGAGTGCTTGGCATATTCCTTTTTGGCAAACCCACCCTATTTTTTTAAGCATGCAGAGAAGTACTGGAGTGTGTATATGTGTGTAATTTGAGTATCATTTTTTAATTGCATCTCCCCCTTTGGTTCAAGCTCTGTAGCTGAGGATTTAGTAATTAACCAAGTGAATTGGCCTTGCACTCCAGTGTTACAACCAAAAGCTGTATCCTGTGGTTACAGCTGAGGACTCTGTCCTTGCAGAGATGAGCAAGCATTTGCAGAACATTTCTTTGAGACTGAACCTGAGGGAATGAGACAAAGAGATTGTAAGGCAACTGGATGCATCAGTGTGGCAGAGCAGAAGTATATACAAATCCTTATGAACAGAGAGGTGGAAGAGCTTGCAGACAATTTTCTGGTCTGCTTTTGGAGTGAGAAATGTAAAGACTCTCTAGTGGGGATGTTGGAGGCAGGAGGTGGTGTAGAACCAGGGTAGGACCAGCCAAGAGTGGGTGAAATCTGCTTCTTTCTCAAGGTCTTTGGGTTTTGTGGTGGCTCTGAAAAAAAACATGAAGTCACCTTCCACAGGTGGAACACTTCCCTGCTAGAAACTGTTGACCTTTTACAGTAAATTAAGTCTCTGCACAAAGTATTTAATTTGTGTAAACACAAATTTAGTACTTTATGCATTTTAAGTTCCAGCCACCAAATTAAGGTGCTGTCAGAACAGAAAGTAATTACTGCTCTATTTTCACTAAAATAAGGTAACTCACAGTTGATGACTAACATCTGACTTATATTCTGCCTGAAAAGCTTGTATATGTGCTTCTTTGTTTATTTTATTACTCCCCCCAGACCAGCCACAAAACCTCTACTGCTCATCAGTGGAAAATCTTGCACTGACTGAAGGGGGAATTCCATGTACAATTGCCAAAAAGCAAAAAAAAAAAAAAAATAAAAAAACACCAAAAAAAACCCCAAAACCAAAAAAAACCCAAAACCCAAAAATACCCAAAGCCTGTAGTGAGGGAGAAAAAAGGATGAAAAAAGTGTTTCTTTTTCTTCTCATCTACTTCCAGGCTTCCTTTTACTCAAAATTTTCAAATATTATCATTGTTAGAAACTATGTATGTCCCATTTTTGTTGCATTCATGCTGTAAGGTGGATTTGCATGGATTTTAGTTGCTTAAACAAAAAAAAGCCTCTGCATGATGGGCAGACTATCAGTTAAACTGCTGTTGGTCAGTTCCTTGAACCAAGTGATAGGTGTCACCCAGCTTTGCTACAGCCCCAGAATTTGATGGCTGGGCAGTCCCTCTGCTGAATTGCAAAACCCCTTATTAAATGTAAACCCCTTATTTACTGTGAAGCTGTAAATACAGGGAGAGTAAGGTGGAAGTAAAGTGGAAGGTAAAGGTGAAAGTAATTTAGAGTTCAAAGAAAAGAAGAAAAAGACTCAGTGAATCCTTGTGAGTGTGATGACTGAGAAGATTAACTCCCTCAATAGTTAGCTTTTGTTCGTGTAGAATTTGGTTGGAAAAATTTTGACCAATCTAAGTGTCTTTTAGATTTTGTTTAAGGTACCTCTGTGATGGTCAACTTTAGGCAAAATAAATTACAGCTACAGATCTGTTAACTGTGGAGAAACTGTGGAGAAGGTCTCTACCTCTCCACCACATACACCTATGATGAGTTAAAAAAATAAAAAGGGATTTCTTTACAAAGTATTTGCTTTCACTTTTAGTGAAAGTTGGAAATGGGAGGCCTGTTTGGTGTAGCTGGGTGCCTGCTTGTCCCCATGGGTATGGCTTTTCCAAGAGATGGCTGACAACATGCTGGGTTTGAATTAGCTGGAGCAGAAATCTGGGACCTGCAGGGACCTGGAACTCTCCATCAAGGGTTTGGGCTATGTTAACTCTTGCCACCCAACTGTTTTCTGATTAGGAGGATGCATCTGTCCTCCCTTCACTGGTACCTGTTGGATAGGGGGAAGGCACATCCTTCACCCTGCTTGTCCCTGTAACTTCCTCGGTAGGTGCTCTGCCTGTGCTCCCTGCACCAGCGCAAGCTGTGCCACATATACCAGGGAATTCCCCCAGCTCTAGGGTCATCAAAATTATATCTAAACATGGTGTCCTGCTTTGTTTCTAACAGAAAACACCAGCTTACCTGAGCAGAAAGTGTGTTTGCAAACTTCTAGAGGTATTCAGAGGTGATAGGAGTTGTGGTAGGTGGGTGAATATTCTTTTTCCATAAGCTGGACCCAGTTTGGAAGATGGGCTGTTGCTTTCTGGCAGGCCATGCTCAAGAGAAGGCCAACTCTGTGCTCCTTGAGCAGTGTCTTCTGGTGGCCTCCTGTGCTCTGTCTCTTAAAGCTGCTAAAAAATCTTGGAGGAAACAGCCCCAGGTGAATTGGAAGAAGGGTGAAAGTGAGGAAATGTGATATTTCCCAATCATGATGTTCTCAGCCCCTCCTATGTCTTCAGGATAAAGTTCATTTGCCATAAGATAAGGTAGGTTTTCTTATCATGGAAGAATACTTCAGAAAAACTTTGGCTTTAATTTCAAAGCAAAGGGAAAATGCAAATTGAGATCAATCAGAAAGTCAGTGAAGGTGTTTTGTGTCAAAAGACATGTTCATTTTTTTGGCTGTAAACATTGTTACACTATTTACAATATAATACTGTTGTTTATACTTCTAACTTTTTGCCCATTAGAACAAATTTACTTTCAAGATGATTAAAAGCTTTCAATTTTAAAACATACTCTTTACCTGGTTGTGTAGTGATTGTGATTTCTTTGGGAATAGATTTTTTGAGGTTAGGTGATTCTGCTGTGCCAGCTGGATGAAAGACCTTGTAGTAAATTGTTACGGTATTAAATCAGATTGCTGCTGTTTCTGCCGTTGAGCTGGGATTCTGCTCTAAGATGCTTGTAATTTTTGCATTTCCAAAGGCTTGGAAAAATACTCTCATGAAAAACTAAACGTTGTGGGTAATGAAGGCTAAAATTGTTTATACTAATCACATCAATTGGAAAATGATCTTCACTCAGCAACTCTTCTACCAGCAAATTAAAGACAGCAAATGAGTACGTTGGTGTTGGGTATCGGCTTTACTTTCCAGCGACTTCTAGTGGGCTCTTGCCCTGTATTCTGTCTCAAAACAGTGAAGGCACCTTCTCTTCCTCTGTGAAGGATTTTCTTCCCAGTTATATGGTTTGTTTAACAAACCATTAATATGTCTAAGCTACAATTTGTTGCAGTGTCTCCTGCAGAAGCCCGGGTTTGTGGTCTGTGCTGTCTGGGCTTTTGAAGAGTGACTGCAGGCTATGCCCATCTGCCTGCACCTCAGCGGTGTGCCTCTTCACATCATTAAAACACAGCTTTTGGTTACCTTTCACAGGCATCTTAGATAAAAGTTTGAAAACCTGAAGGAACTTCTCGCGTGTTTTTCATCGAAGTGTAGCAAGGAAGAAAACCACAGCAAATCCAAGGAAAACACGAGCGGGCTTTTGCCAGTGCTTAATGCTGCACAGGCACTCCCTGCGCACAGATGCTCAGCTGCGGCTGGGGTATTCGGCTCGGCACTGAACGTCGGCCGGATTGCCGGGGGCGGATGCCGGGGCCGGATTCCCGGACCCTCTCCCTGCGCCCGGTGGCCAGCAGAGGCTGCTGCCAGCCCGCGCCTGGCGCCGGGAAAGGGCGGGACTCACCGGCCCCGAGCGGGCAGCGGCTCTGGCCGCGCCGTGGCAGCGGACCGGGGACCGGGAGCTCTGGGATGGATGGATGGATGGATGGATGGATGGATGGATGGATGGATGGATGGATGGATGGATGGATGG
>CM031858.1:33974303-33985991 GCA_018697195.1 Certhia americana
TGGATGGATGGATGGATGGATGGATGGATGGATGGATGGATGGATGGGCGGGTGGGCTCACCCACGGGTACAAACGTGCAAAAACTGTACCATGCAGTTTCAGAGACAAATGTTTCCTGCTGTGAAAACACTCTTAACAAAGCCCAATGAAATGGGGCTTATAAAGGGAGCTGTTGACTTCAGGGCGTTTTTTTTTCCTATGTACATTTTCAATCCATTCAGCCTTTGCTTTCTGCAGTGATGTTTGGTTTAAAGCAGACTCATCTGTCAGTTTGTTTCATATGTTCAAGCATTTGGTAACCCAAGGGACTTGAAATCAGATGTGCATAAATCTCTTTAAAGAGCAGGGAAACTATACAGAGAACCGACTTTTTGCAAGATCAAGACTAAAAGGCAAAGAATTAGTGTGTTTCTGCTATGGGGCATTAAAACACTGTTTATGTTAGCAGGTATTCCAATATTTTTGAGATAAATGCCAAATAATATGCTACTCTTTAAAAAAACTTGAGCATGATAGGTGTCAGTGACTATTTTCTATAGACAAATGAGTGCTCTGTTTTCTTTTTCCCCAGGAGTGCATGGAGTTTAATCAGAGAGATTTAGATCTTGGGCTTGTTCTCTCAGCATAGTAGTAAATCATTCCTAAATCTTAAGGAGATTGTCACAAATTATACTTTCAATGTAAGCCCTCACATCCAACAACATTGATATAAGTATAGGTCTCTTGCCTTTTGAGAGCATACCATCTGTTTAAATTGTGTTTACTGTATGGAAGAAGTCAGGATTTTTCTGGTGAACTATAGAAAAATGATAGCCTGACTTTGTAAGTGACACCTGTTTAGGAGTAATTTGTTAATTGCTACTTTGAGGCTGATTCTTGTGTTCATCAACTGAATAGGTTTAGTTAATATCACATACTAATTTACTGAATAGCTACTCAGTCTAATGCAACACTAATAACATGTAATTACCTGCTGCGGTTACTCCAGTCTCCTTGCAGGGCTCAGCTCTGGGGAGAGAGAAATACGTGGGATAGAGACGAGGTCATATTCTTCACTGGTGTAAAGTCACATTATTCATTCATGTCAAGAGATAGCAGTTTGTAAATCTGCCACCCACTTACTTGGTTTTGGGAGCCTTTGTCTGAAGGGGCTCTGGTGAGGTACAATTCAGCTTTCTGCAAAGAGGGCTGCCAGACTGCAGTGCTGGTGTTTGCATAACTGTTCTTCTGCAGCATGTAACATCTTCATTTTAATCCACTTGCAGTCCTAACAGCTGGCCCATGTTGACAATGATAGAAAATTTTTCCTAGTGAAACAAGGGGAGTTTAGTACTTTTTGTGAAGTAATTGTGCATATCTTCTTTCTATGCCTGGTTTGCACATTCGATATATATCTGACATTATAGCAGTCTATCTATCTATCTATGCATTAATGTATTTTTGGTAATGTTATTTACTTAGGATACACATAAAATTGTTAACTGTGAATGTGGAACTTCACAGTGAAGCTGGCTGGGCATGTGAACGAAAATTGAAGATAGTCTGCTGAGTTTACTGTAAGTGTTCATTCAGTGAGAAGAAATTTGCTTCAAATGTATGTATTGCTGCTGCAGGCTGGATTTTGGTCTATGAAAGTCACTATATAATTGTAGTGAGGTCTTTTATTGGCAAATATTTAGTTGCTTTGTGCAGTATTTTTTGACAGTGTGTACTATACACACCAGTAATGCATGCACTTCATGGTGATATAGTTTAGTGCAGGACTTAAATTATATTCCAGTAATGCACAGGGAAATATATCATCCACTTTATCACAGGAAATAGATTTGTTTACATAAAAAAGCATGTCAGCAAATGTATACCAACAAGTACAGTATGTACAGTACATACAGGGGAGTAACAATTGCAGTATTGGTGATTGATTTTGCACTTGCTTGTGGGTCTATGAAGGTAATGCATTTGGCTACAACAAGGAAAACTGTGAGAGAAAACCTTTTGTTTTATAGTTCTTCCCTTCTATACAAAGGATACCACTGGGAAACTGGAGAGGGACCCCTGCTGAAAAAGGGCAGTGGCCAGAACAGAGCAAGTGGGCATTTCCTGTACAGTATTGTATGTATTAGCATGAGTGGACACCATGTTTCAAAGAGAAGCTACCTTTAGTGAGACAGCTATTTACAGGGGTACTGCAGCTTTGGCTATCTCTAAATCCGGGTGCACATCATGCATATGCATGAGCTGTAGTCACCTGTGTGATCTCACAAGTGACTGGCTTATTTTGTTTATCTGGGGGAGGCTGGGTTGTTGCTCACTCATGACTGGTGAGTGGGCTTGGGAGTGCACTGCTGAGATTTGTCTAGTTTGTCTTAGCAACTAGATCTTTCTCAATTGGACATACTTTATTTTTTTAAAAAAATGTTTAATTTTAATTTTATTTTTTTAGATTTTAGTTTGTCTTTGCCTGTTTTCACTATCCAGACTTTGACTTCCAGACTCCCCACCACCTCCACTCCCTGTGCAAGGCTGGATTTTAACTGAGTATAGGCGTCACATCGCTGATGCATATCAAATCTGGAATGACAGTCAAATACTCTGCCCGCTTGTGTCTGGGTGTTTCTTGGGGGTCTTGGATTTCTTGGGATTTACGATTGAGTCCCCATGTCCAAAGCAGAAAGCCACATTGCTTTTTTGTTTCAGCTTATCAGTTTTCAGCAGCTCCTACTGCTGTGTTTAGGAATAACTGAAACCGGTTCTTACAGTCCTGAAATGCCTCTTCCTTAACATCTTCTACAGTGACAGCAGCACTAATACAGGAGTCTCTTCTCATGTCTGGTCCAGTTTGCAGTAGACAAGACCTTGCTGCTTGTATTTGCTAGCCAACAGATGTGACAGTGCGCCAGACCTACTTTAATCATCTTAAACTAAGATGCCCTGAATGTATCTTGATAGTATTGCTTCAGCTGGTGCTAATGGATTTTGGCCTCTGCTCTGCCTTTTTTCTCAGCAATTTTGAATTGGGGTATAGCAGGTACAGCCTCTGATTATTTTTTTCCTTTTATTTTACTAGGATGGCTGATCTAGTCCTTGCTAGTTTCTACAGGTACAGTGATTTTTTGCAGGGTTGCTGGATTCAATAGCTCTCCCAAAGCATCAACCCCCCTGCATTTTAGATTTTTTTTTTTTTTCCCCTTGGCTGTACCTTGTTTTCTAGGTGTTCTTGTCTTTGAAACTTAACCTATGTGTTCAGACAGAGCACTGCATGACCCACAGTCCCACAGTGACTATTCATTCCTGGGGTATTAGATGAAGGAGTTGTGGTGTTGTATTGCATTCAAATCAGTGTCTTGCTCTGCCCCGTTGCCCAGCGGTGGGTGGTACTCCTATGAGTCATCTGCTATAAATGCCAAATGATAGCATCTTTTGCTTCATGATGTTCTTGTTGGCAGCACTGTGCATCACCAGCACCCGGTCACATTTTTCCTGTCTAATATTGCTGCTCATCACAATTGTGATCATGTTGCATCTGGCTCCACAGCCCAGCTACAATCTAGCTAGTTGTTTAATCCACGGGCACACTTGCAGATACAGCTGATAGTTTCGTATGGTATTTGTACACAGGAGTCTTTTCTTAAGTTGTGAGTCCTATATTCTCCTCCTAGAGTGCATTTTTCTGTCCTCAATTGCTGCCCATATTAGCTACTCACTCACCCCCTTCCCCAGGATTACTGTGGCATTAATATATAAAGCAGTTCTGTTTCCCACAGTTGTTCATAGTTTGTGTGTTTTTTTTTCTTTCAGTCTTTCCTGATGCTTTCCAGATCCTGTGCACAGGAGCAGAGTTCCAGCAATCTCAGTTAGTCTCTGTTCTGCCTCCTAAATTCTTCAGACGTGTCTCTATGTACTTAATCTTCACTAGAACTTCTCATTGTTTTGATCTCCCTCTGTGTAATTCAGCTGCCTGTGTTGTTTGCAGATACTTACCTGGGGTTAAATGTTTTCTTCTACTGATAGCTCTACAAATGCTCTTGCCCTAAGTAATGTTTTTTATCTGTCTGAACTTGAAGTGGATGGCTGCATTCTTCATTCTCTAATGCAAGCATCTATTCCTTCTTCATGTCTTGTGACATCAGGCTGAATTCTTTTTATGCAGTATCTTTTTATTTGAGGTCAAAGAACTCACTGTAACCGATTTTTTTCCCCACAATACTTGCAGCATTTTAAAAATGATCTTCTTATTAATTTTTTGCCTATTTGTTGCCTATACTATTCACTGTTAGACTGGGGAAGTGATAGGACTATGTAGTAGAGCTTTTAAAAAGTGGTATGAATTCAGGTCCTTCTCCTAAGATTGTGGAATGTGTTTTATATGAAAATCTTAACTTTTTTTGTAGCCTGAATCCCTTCATGTTGCCAGTACTTTCTGTTTCTAAAAGCTATGTGAGTCTTTGTTTTTAACTTTCTGGCTATCCCACTAGGCTGGTTGCTGTCATGTTTTTGGCATGTTGGGTACTGATTATTGGTGCTGGAGCACTCTGTTCTGAAAGTGAAACTTTTAAAAGCTAAGAGCTGGCCTGCTACTTTCATCAGTGCAAAATGCTACAGAAGTCCTCTTTAACTTTCTGAACTTGTGGGCAGTGTTAGTGAAGTCAGTAGGCACCAACTGCTCTTCATCTCCTGGCCTGCACCTGCAGGGGAGTACCTGATGCACTGGGTACACATGGCTGGCCTGGTGCAGGGATGCTGCAGGGATTTAGGCCAGGCAAGTCCAGGTCACCCTGACCCATGGTGAACCACACTGATGCAGACCTGCATGGGATAGAGCTACTCAGTTGTCACTGGAATATGTTTCCTGGCACTCTGAGTTGTATGTGGGTAAATTTGATACAAAACAAACTAGTCTGCATTGGTCTCATGATAATAGATCAAGCAGGAGAGCAGTGATTGAGGCACCAGCCTGACCCCAGAGCCTCACAGGCTCCATGTAACACCAGGTACTGCTTTTCTCTGTTGAGAGCACAGTTAATCCACTGAATCTGGAAAACCACCCATAGATAATCGAGAGTTGAGAGTACTGGTGTGTGCTGAAACTTAAGAACGCAGTTGAGAGCTTTGATGAATCGGGGCACTGATGATTACCCAAGGCACAATTCAGTGGGGAACTGGAACCGGGATTCCTGGGGCTTCAGTGGGAACATGGAGAAAACAAATTAACCAGATTTTAAATCTGAATTACAGAAGCAGGTGTGGTAATTCTGCAAGGGTCTCACTCTAGCAGTTATCTTGGGAAGACCAATCTCTTCTTTCCTGAAAACTTGGTGCTTCCTTACATTTTCAACTTTTAAGCCTGCTTCAATCTGTTTTAAACACAATACTCATTACCCATCATCTCTTGTTTTAATTTGTTATGATAGAGATATTTTCTCTTCCCTGATGTCCCTTTGCTCATGTACCCTGTCAGCAGAGCAGAGAAAATACCACCTCTGCACCTTCTAATGTTAAAAGTTTGTGTAATGTTAAAAGGTGGCAGCTAACCCCATGCAACCCCTCACAGTCCATCAATGGGGGGGAGAACTGGAAAGGTAAATGTAAAAAAAATACCTCATGAATTGGCATAAAGACAGTTTAACAGGAAAAGAAAAAGCTGCATACACAAAGAAAGCAAACCAGGGAATTCAGTCACCACTTCCTATATAGAGCAGGCAGGTGTTCAGCCATCTTCAGGAGAGCAGGGCCCCATCAACCATAATGGTGTCTTGGGAAGACATGCCATCACTCAGAATGCTCCCCCCATTCCATCTTCTTCCCCCAGCTTTATATACTCAGCATGGCATAATTTGGGATGGACTATCCCTCAGTCAGTTAGGATCAGTTGTCCTGGTTGTGTCTCCTCCTAACTTCTTGTGCCCCTCCATCCACCTCCTTGGTGGTGTGATGTGAGGAGCAGAAGAAGTCTTGACTGTGTCAGCACTGCTCAACAGTAACTAAAATATCCCTGTATTATCAACACTTTTTCCAGAGCAAATCCAAACCATAGCCTGATACCAGCTACTGTGAATAAAATTAACTCTATCCCAGACAAAACCAGAACAAAGTTTATTTATGCTAAGCTCTTTAAAACTGAAAAGTTGTTATTGTTCTTGTTATTATTGTTATTACGGCATTTTACTGTGATTGTCCTAAAATGTTTTTACCATTCCAAATTATTTTAAAACTTTCATTTATCCTGCCTTTGCCAAATCTTGAGACTCATTCTGGATTTGGAGCCAATGACATTATTGCTGTTAGTCAGACCTCGATTGGAATGGGGATCTCTTCCATATTGGCCTACACTTCATCACAGCATTGAACTTGAAAATCTTTGCCCCTTTTCTGAGCATAGTTTCAAACACATTCATGCCAAAGGAAAACAAGTAATTGTCTAAAAACAAGTGATCATAGTATCTTTTTAAGATGTCATTATCTTAATTTTCCTTGAGGGACTTCCCTTTGGATTGTTATGTAGCTTATTTTTTTAATTAAAAAGAAAAAGTAACATTGGCTCAAAAGCTCCCTCACTGGTTATGAAAGGGTTGGTATTGCATTTATAGTGAATTTAGATTTTGCTTTGCTTTTATTTTATTTTTGTTTGTTTTGTTTGGTTTGGTTTAATCTTTTCATGTACCAGAAGACCAGTATTTTTTGAAATTAAAGGCAAATGAGGAAAATGCAAATATTCCCTTGTGCTGGAGTGATATATTTCCGGGGAGAAACCAGGCCAGGAGTGGCTTTCAAACTTCTAAATCTGTTTTATGTGGTGTATAAGAGATTTCTGTCATCACCCAGATGCAGGAAATACCAGTGCTGGGCTTAAGGGGGACAAAGTAAACTCGACAATGGACTGAAAAGAAAAATAAACAATCGACCAACCATTTTTATGGCTTGTTTTTTTCTCTTGCTTTAACAGTAACATTCACCTTCACTTACCAGAGTTCTGTGAAACATCTGTATCAAGCTTTAAACTTGCTTGACCTTAGTCTAGGTTCAAGGTTCAATATATTCCATGTGCATGGGTGATTGTACAAATCCACAAGAGCTCTGTCTCTGTGCAAACCTTTTTCCCTGTCCCAGATTTGGCCTCTTTCTCGCTAAATAAATCCAAGGACAACTTTCTCTCTCTGTCTTTCTTTCTCCAAAGGTTGCTGCAGGGGTGCCCTTAGGGCTTGCAGGGTGTTACAGGGCTTAGGAATAGAGAGGGAAAGTTGCCTTAGAGGATGAGGTCAACCTACTGTAACAACTGCCCTGGATGGAATCTTGTATTACTTGAAGAATTGAATTTAAAGGCTTCATTTTGCTAAATCTCCCAAAACAAATGGTTCAGCATTTGTATAATTTTTAAATCTGTACTTCCTCTCATTTGTAAAATCAGAAAAGATCTCTAAATGGCTCCAAGCAAGTCTCCAAGCTGAACAATTTCTCTCCTCCTACTGCCTAGCTATATTTCTTCCCAAGGCTTCTGTGGGTTACTTTAAATACAAATAGCTAAATTACAAATAGCTGCCTGTATAGGATACAAAATTTGGGTCATATAGAAGAACTTGGTGGCAGCCAAACCACGAGCCTGGAAACTGAAATTAAGTTTTGAATTTGTTACAGTTCCCAGCACAAGCTATATAGATATGATTATCATTTAAATCTATTTAAAAGTAAGTTCTGTATGCAATAGCATACAAGCTCAGCTGATATCTCAAGGTGATACTTTGCACACCTGTTATCTGAATACAAATGTACTTTGGGGAAAGAAGGATGAGAAAACATGAACTTGTTTTCAGTGTCTGAGATATTCTTTGTGCTAGATTGAACCCATAGCATGAGATGCCACACCTTGCTGGGGGTCCTGCATCAAGGTTTTTCACCTGAGGAAGGTCTGCATGTACTCAGCTGGAGGGTTCTTATGTCATTAGGGAGATCACCACGACTGATTGGAGCATTCCTTTCACTTGGGGTGGTGTGAGGTATAGCCTCTTGCTGATTCCAGCCAGGCCCGTGTCACTTGAATGAAGGGGAAAATTGAATGAAGAGGAAATTGAAGCCAACCTTCTGCTCTGGTGACAGCAAAACTTGATCCCAGTTGCAGAAAAGGTGACCTATCTTGAACAGTTTCTCCTTTAGCAGTGCTTTATGAATATGACTAGCACTCTTCAGGCAGGCAGGCAGCCAGCATTATTCCAGCTGAGACATCTGTGGCAACACTGGGTATGGAAGAGTTGGTTTTTCTGACGGGCATCTGTGTGGTGTCTGAGTTAGTCCTACAGTCTTCTTTCAAAGCTAGTAGTGAGAAATTGGCAATTCCAGCTCATGATTCCTCTCTTCCCAGTGGAGATGTGTATACCAAGTGGATAGCATTTGTGTGCCTGTTTCTCTCTGTTGACTGTGGAGGAGGTCTGGAATGACTGACTGAGATGGAGATGCTGAGGATGCTTAAAGCCAAGATGATTATGTGTGTGTCATACAAAGCAGAAACCTCTCAGATGGGTGTGGTGGGCATAGTTTCTGCCTGGAAGGGGCATATCCCCATCAGCTGAATTTTGTGTTTAGCTCCATTGCAAGACGTGGCTGATGAGCTCAAGAGCACTGTTGTGCTGATATTACTTCATGATGTGAGCTGGTTATCTCTGCCCAGTTCTGCACTGTGCTGTGTAAACAGCCATCTTCTCTCAGAGTCAGCTTTGGGTATTTTGTGTGGCATAGCATTAGCTCAGGCGTAACTTTTTGAGGCCACAGTAGATTTTACATACCTCTAGGCATGTTATTAAGTTGAAGGTTTAGTTCTCCAGAGGGCAGGAGTTTCGTTGAAGAAGCACATACGGCACTGGTATTTGTTCTTATCCCCAAATGGAAAATGCCTCCTTGCAGACTGGCAGGAGACAGCTCTTCTCCACTAATGACTTTGATGTCATGGGATGCAGGCCTTATTTATCAACACACCTCAGGGAAACTATAGATCCTTCTTGCCCTTTCATTCCCCCACAGTCAGTTCAATTTTTCCTTAAAGTAAATGAACTTTTAAAAGAACTAGGGTTTATGGAAGAGAGTTCATGGAGCTGTGATAAAGCACTTCAGGCTGTAACTTACACTTGTTTCTGAGGCTTCACTTTTATTGCTTGAAAAAATTCTCATATGATCTCATTTTAGAATTGGGTACTTCAAAGGTTGTTCAATCCATGTTCCTTCGAGGCTGCCTATGCAGGCCTGTAATTTTTTCCCATGTTCTGGTTTTTTTTTTTTTTTTCCCCTCCTTTCATCCTTATTAACTGGAAAACACCAAAGGGATTTTCACACACCAAAATGAGTAGTCTTGCAATGTTGTAGCCATGCTGCTTTAAAAGTTACTGTAAAATCAGTCTATGGTGGATGTGTGTATGCGCGTTCATGCTCTATTACTGAGTACCTGAGCTAGTCTTGCTACCCAGACTCTGTTGTGGTAGATCTGCAGGCAGAACTGTTCTGGTAAAGCCTTCAAAAGGGATTTGATTTAAATTAAAAATAATTGTTTTACCAAATGTGATTTATCACACAATTACAGCCTTCCATCAAAAAGCATAAGCTGTACAGGCTTTGTGAGAAGGGATCTTTCCCAGCCTATATGCAGTCTTATTTTCTTTGCTTTCTCTTCCCTGCTTCCCAAATAGGGAGTCATATTCAGTAGCGAAATGAACTTGACCTCTTGAGAAATGAGGTTGGGCTGTTTGAGTCCCATGTTCTCTGTTTGGAAGTTTTGATGGCCTCACTAATGTTGTTCTCTCGACTCCTCTCAAATCCATGCAAAATGGATTTCATAGCCAGTCACATCATGCATGTGAACTGAAGAGCTGACCTGGAACTATAAAATTTCCTAGAAACAGCACTGAACATGAAAACCCAAAAATTCCAGAATTCTCCTCTGAATTTTCTGACACAAACACTTTCCCCCAAATATTTTTTCACTGCAGCTTCAGTTTCTTTTCACTTTTCTTTTTAAGTAGGAAAATATGAGAAAGGGAATGAGATTGCCAGAGAAAGACATTAAGAAAAAAAGTCAGCAAGTACTTTCTTAAAAAAATTAACTACTTTCCTTTAGTTTCTTATTAGTGTTAGGGACCAAAATGACAGTTTTTTTTTCCTTTGCTCTGACATTTGCCAAAGTGATTCATTTCAGTCCCTGTACCTAAGATTGAAATCTATAAAGAAAAATATAGAGTCTACTTAAAGAGCGAAGCATTAGTGTAGGAAGTAAGACAACCTGTGAATCTTCTCACAAACAATTGATTGAAATGAAATAAGCTTTCAATATATTGATCTTTGTTCTTTTATTTTTGTTAGAGCTTAGGTAACAGTCAGTGGAAGTTTTTCAGGTTAATCTCAAAAAGAAGATGCAGCCTGTATACCCACATATGTTTTTTGTTATTTGTGAAGTGATACCAGAAGAGACACTTGTATTTTAGATTTTAGTTAGCCCAGATGTTCTTACATGAGTAGAGATATTTCACTGCTTCTTTCCTTACCACTGCCTACATAAAGGAGATAACTTTTTAGGTGTACAGCCCAGACAAGAAAACATGAGAGGTATTAGGGTAGTATCAAAGTGCCTTGGAGGTGCACCTTATATTTTTTTTAAACATTGTAACAACAATAAGTTCATAACACACTGTATACTACAGGCAAATGCATGCTATGATATAATACAAAACCGAATAAAATAAACTGTTATATACAGAAATGCAAAATGAATGATCCAGCATCACAGGCTTCTTCATTTCAGACCAAGGCAGTACTGCAGAAAAGAGAACATGAGGGGAAAGGAGGCAAGTGTAGTGTACAAATCTGCTAAAGGAGATGGATCGTGGTGCGTGGAAGGAGATTCATCACAATCCTGTTTGTTCTTGATGCTCCCCAAATATTTTTATTCTGTGGAATTATGCAAAGAATCATATTATTTGGATGATCCAACCAAAGAGTGTGCTAAACATTTTTCTGCCTGTTTTGACACATGAGAAGATAATAGCACCTATCTATAATTGCCACTTACTGTCTTGAAAGAAAGTCTAGGAGCATTAATATTCAAAAAACTATTTGTGGCATTGATAAGTGAAAAAGCGTTAGTTAGTATCTGTAGCTGTCCATAAAAATAGCTCTCTCTGTGAAGAAAACTTAGCCTTACCTATAAAAATATTGGATGCTATGTCACACAAAATTATGACAACTAGAGTAGATAGGCTTAATGGCCTTCATATCATTAGCATATACTTGGAAAGGAGTATCCTGCAGTGATACGGATTTCTGAGAAAACTCCTGGCTCCTCAGGTGATTGATTGGAGGCAGATGATAGATGGAGAGGATCTGTCAAGCGCTTAGAATCAAAGTGTCTTTTAAAAAGTGCGCTGCCTTTCCAGGTACTGAAGCGTGCATTTGTAATCCCTTTATTGGAGGCAGTCGCTGATATTACTACCCTGTGAAATCTGCCTTCACCACCTCAATAATGCCTTTATTTTCTGATTATGTTGCCTCTATAGCATAGGTACTGTGAAGTGTACATAGATCTGGGCAGTTGGTAGAAGACATTCATAGGGTGTTCGCATTGTAGTGTAGGCACATAGATGACAGTAGGTTTAGTGATTCTCTATGCTATATCTTTTTTTTTTTTTTTTTTTTTTTTTTTTTTTTTTTTTTTT
>CM031858.1:33986091-34042543 GCA_018697195.1 Certhia americana
ATTTTCTGTTCTTGCAAGGAAGGGAAAAGAAATTATGTATTCATATACTTGCTAGACATTCGAAACAGCTTATATATTAAATTCTCTTTTTAGAAACTGAGGCAATTATATGTTGAAATAGCTTTTTAAGTTTTTCTAAAATTCTATTTTAAGTTCTCATACAAAGTATTCGTTAGTCATAACTCTCTGCACCCTAGTTTAAAATGAGATAAATTATATTAATTTAAAATGCAAAAAGCCAGATCAATCTAGGCAGTCCATTCCCAAAATAATGATCTTGTAGTTAATCAGTACATTGTAACTATAAATATATATGTATTTATTTCCTGACTTTGCCACCAACTTTGCATGACTTGGAGTAGATCATGTAAGCTAGAATCTTCTAGATGAAACTACAGATAAAATATATTTAAAGCTCCTTGCAATTAATTTTGATTGTAAGCATCTTTAAGCTCTATCAAAAAGAATTAAAATCAGTCTTTAAAAGTGTGTTCTTTAGCCTCTTGTCTACAATAATAATTTTGGCATTGTGTTACATCTTTGTGTTAGAGAGACTACTGAGAGAAGAATGAACAAAGTAATGTGTATGTGTCTGACTTTTCCTTATTTGCTTACTTTCAAAGATAAATATTCCCTAAAGAGATATAATTGGAAGAGGGTGTGTGCAGCAGGATTTGAAAATGAAGCCTTTTAAAGTATTTCTGATTGGACACATAAAAACAGGAGGCACTCAGTATCACTACTTGCTCTTGAAAATCTTAGCCAAGATTTTTTCTTTTTTCCCAGAAGAGCTATGGCCAGGACGGCTGAGGTTTGAAAGCTGTGTATTTACATAAGCACAAGTTACAAATCTGTGGTTTTTAGAGATGTTTGAATTTCACCGCTGTACACTTGCAGTATGTTCTAAGTTGCTGTGAGTAGTTCACAGGTTGTGAATGTACAGCCTACAGAGAATTGCCCCTCACGTTGCCTCCTTCTTGTTAGGAAAAGTAGTATTTTTTTCATATGTGCCAGTTTTAAGGTTCTTGTTTGTAGTTATGGACTGGTCACTGCCAGAAATTTGTGGATAGTCACTGACTAGGAATTGCTTCATTCTGATTCACAAGGCAATAATCCATGGACCAGAAAGGCTGATTTTTTTCAATGTGATACAGCAGTGTTCTGAGAAGAGTTCTGGAGACTTACATTGCTGAGGGGTATTTGCATCCCTGTAGGAGGAAAGGAAAGGTCCCTTTGCACACTCTCACCTTCCCCACAGACTTGCATGTCTGTGCACCCAGACAAGAACAGTCACTCCTGGAGTGCAAAACTCTCTCTCTGCTTCTAGGAGGGTGTCCCATAGTTTGGATGGACAATTGTCTAATAATAGGTGCTGTTTCAGCTGATACTGGAAGGCAGACTCATCCCCCTGCCCAACCACTGGTAGCAATTTGCTTTGCAGTGGCTCTATTAGTTGAGGACAGAGTGACAGCCCACATCAGATGTCCCCTTCTTGTCAAGTGGCAGTGGAGCAATAGCTGCATTTATGTCCCTTCTGCATCCCAAATCTCTCATTCCTTGAGGTAGGGTTTGAGGTGTCACTAGGCAGAAGTACACAGGCTGTGTATAACCTGTCTGGGTTTGTTACAGAGCCATGCAGTGCTCCCAAGGGACCAGTAGCTGAGCAGCATCCCCACAAGTGCTTGTACTGTGCTTCTACATTCCAGTGGAGACCACCAGAAAAGCTCTATATCAGGCATCATGGGCATCTCCCTGGGAGTGAGAACCTCAGGGGGCTCACAAAGGTTTCTGGATAGGATCCATCCCACCTCCCCAGCCAGGGAACAAGGCAGCCAGAGCATCCCCAGCCATGGGTGTTGGAGTGTCTCTGCCTATTCTGGAGCTCCCCTGAGATGCTGTTGTTTGAGCTGCTCTTCTGGGTATGGAGAGGGAGGCAGACTTGTTTGGATCACATGAAGAAAATGTATTTGCAGGGCATTGTTAGAGCTGGGGACTGGAAGAGCATGTCCAACCCTCAGGAGTACTTCTGGAGCATTCTTGCCCGAGAAGAGGAGAGGGAGCACTGCTTTTGTGCTCAAAGAAAGCATATATTTGCAGAAAAGCCTTTGAAGACCTGTGTTGGCTTCCCATCAAAGTTAGCCCCTCTCCTGGGTCCAGACCTTTAATGGTTGAGAAGCTTGACCCAAGGGTTGTGGACACATCCAGGGCAGAGCAGGCAGCCAGAGCCTAGCTGGGGGGTCTGCAGGAGGGCGCGGGGGAGCAGCACAAAATGGTTTGGGCTTTTTGTTTTGTTTTGGATGTCTGCCAAGCAGTTTGTGGGCCATTCTGTTCCCTTTCCTAGTCAGGTACCTGAATTGCTGGGGCAGATGGTCCTCAGCCTTCTCTCCGGTGCTGGCTGGAAGGAGGTGCTGCTGGGGACCTTGCTACCAGCCTGTGTCATGAAAGGGGAAGAGGGGCTTTTCTGCTGAGCCTGCCAGCTCAGGGCAGTGCTTGCTCCTCCTGGTGTTTTTGGTGCTGGGCCTTGGTAGTGGCTGATTTCAGAGTCCTGGGAGCAGCTGTGCCTGCAGCACAGCACTGCTTGTTGGTGATTCCTGCATGGAACAATGTCCTGTGACTGCTGATGGTGCTTCAGGTACTCCAGAAGACTGAGTCTAAAATACCTGCCCTCCCTCCACAGTAGGCTTTTGTTAACTATTGTGGAGTATTCTTCTAGTTCATAGTTTTAACTCTTTTAATAAGCTGGAAGACTCCAGTCTCACGAACAGTCTCCATAAAGAGGTGGTTGTAAGGTGTAAGTGGGCCACAACCTTTTTAGCAGGGGATATTGCAATGGGACAAAGGTCAATGGTTTTAAACTGAAGAAGGATCATTCTAGAGTAGGTATAAGGAAGAATTTTTTTACAATGAAGATGATTCAATACTGGAGTAGGCTGCCAGAGAGGTGGTGAATGCCCCATCCCTGGAAATACTCAGGGTCAGGTTGGAGGGGCTCTGAGCTAGTAGAAGATGTCCCTACTTTATTGCAGGGGTTTGGACTAGATGACCCTTAGACATACTTTTTGACTCAGAATATGCTATGATTCTATGAAAATATAAACTCTTGTTTTCATGTCTGCAGCTTCTTTGAGTGTATATTTTTTTCTGGGTTATTATTTCAAGCAAATCCTTTCTTACTGCTTTATTTGTGTACTGCCCTTTCAAAGTCTAAATATATTGTGCTATATTCAATGCAATGGATGATTTGCAAGCAGCTTTTTAACCCAGTCTCAAGAACTCAGACCCTCTTATTTTTATGAAGGTATTATAACAGCAAGATGACTCCATCTTAGATTTCCAAAAAACATATGGATAAGCCTAAATCCAAATGAAATAGGTTGTTACACTAGTGTTAGTAAAACTAGTTGTATGAGTGGAGAGAAATGTGTCTGAAGATAAAGTGTGTGTATTTGAGGATGTGAGCATCTTCACTTGTACAAAGTTTAAAGTGTTGCAAATCAGCCTGCCCTTGATTTGTCAGGGCTGAAAAGAACAGTTTTCAGTTTTTAGTGTCTAAAACTTTCTAGTGCTGAGTACTGCCTGAGGAGCCCTGTGGGCTGCTAGTGTTCTCAGCAGAGATTTGTTACCCCAGAGGATTTTATCTTACAGCTAGGAAGAGTGAACATTGAAGGTTTGATTCAGGATTTCTTTTTTGGTCATTTTGCAGAGAGAGAAGTTTCCCAACAACAACAACAAAAAAAATTTAAAATGCCAATTAAAAATTGGTAAAAGTTAATAATTAATGGCTTGTAGCTGATTTATTAATAGCCTCATTTTTCTATGTAATGAAAATCTCAAACTGTCTTGTATGTTACTTATAAAACAAAAAAAAAGTAAAAAGTGAAATTGGTCTTAGTTTAAAATTATTTTAAACGTACAGAATTGCAGAGTTTTAGCCATAAAATATTAAAGTTTGTTTGCAGAGTTCTGGTTTAGGGATTATTTTATATAATAAAACATGGAAGGAAAATTTTGTCTGGCAGAATTTTCAAAGCTTGTGTTAAAGCCCCTAACTGCTTCTGGTATGAAAGTCAGCTAAGAAGCCTTGTGTTGTTGTTTCCCCCAGGATATCTTTTATGCTTTCTTTTTTTTTCCTTCCTTCCCTTTGGAAATCCAAGTGTTTATTTGCATGCAAGTTAGGTGAATTCTTTTATCTATTTGTGTATTGTAAACCAAAGCAATTAGCATACTGCAGTTACAGTACACTTAAAAACCAAAACAACCCAACAAAACCTTCAGTCAATATTATTCCTGGAGGGGAAACTCTTAATTAAATTGTATGCAAACTACAACAATAGGCAAAGTTGTTTGGTGTTTAATAATAACTGTTCAGGGCAGGGGGAAGAGTGAAAAAGTAAGTGTAGCAGAGAGCTTTGCATGCCATTAACCTAAGGATAGAAATGAGGTCAGCCTTTGAAGGGATGGACAACACACTTATCTGCCAGCATTGGAAAGTCCCAAAAGATTAGGTTATTTGCCAGATGTTACTGGGAGTTCATCATTGACACCCTCTGCTTCATGGGCTTCATCTCTCTCCACAGTTGCAATCGCCTTTTCTGCCCTTTGCAGGCTTCCTGGAGATCTTCTCCAGTGCATAATGCTTGTTTTCTTATCTTGAAGTAGTGGGTTTTTTTTGTTTGTTTCATAGCAATAGGCATGGTGAACCATCTTAATTTGTGAAGCTGATCTGAAGACTCCTTGTTTTTCTTTCATACACCCACGATTATCCTCTTGGCGTAGGAACCATGGATATGAAGCACAGTGACTGCCACATATCTGGAACTGGGGCTGTGTTTGTGAAGGGATTTGTAGGAGATGGACTACTCACCTCACTTAATATTGGTAACCTTTTGAAGATGAATGAAAATTGGGGCAGACTTTCTCATAGACAAAGAATTTTCTGTTATTTTTTATCCCTTTTCCTGAAAAATAACTGTAAATGCAATTCTAAGCAGACCATTTTTATATTATTAGCAGCATTGCAATTAATCAAATATCACAATGAAGTGATATTAAGTATTTAAGTGCTTAACCCATGAAAAATTGGTAGTGAGGGAGAGTGGATGCTATCAGATCCATGTTAGTAATGACTGTATGAACCTGGAATGGCGTTCTCTGCATGTATCTTCACCTTTAAATCTTTCAAGAGTTTAGTAGTAAATATTGATTTCAGCTAATGGTGGTTTTAACTTCTTTGTGCACATGCTTTGCCCCAAGGGACTCTGTCATGTACAGGGAGAAGTCCAGACTTGCTCATAAAGAACAGAGCAAATATGTTTTTCCTTTAAAATGCTAGATGTTAGTGGTTGTCTCTTGAAGCAAGATTCCTGCCACTTGTGTTACTGCAGTTGTTTTGCAGTTCTGCCACCTTCCTTTGAGCAGAGCAATTTGTGAGATGGACAGTGACCTAAATAAGGACTATACTATTACCGTGTACATCTGGTACGTTATATTATATACTATATTATCACAATGCATCTGGTAAAAGAAGCCTCAGTGTTAAAGCTTTTAAAATAGTGGAGAGTCCTTTTGTAGCACACCATTTAAAGCATTTGATGCTTTCAATCTTGCTTTAACATAGCTCATCCTTTCCTCCCTTTCCTCTCTCTACTCCCTTTCCTCCCTTTCCTCTTTCTTCCCTTTCTTTCCATTTCCTCCTTTCCTCTTTCTCCCTTGTCACTTGTTCCACTTCCTTCCTTTCCTTCTGCTTTTCCCCATTTCCCCCTGCTTTTCCTCCTCTTCCCATCTCTTTTTTTTTTCCTCCATCCTTCCTTCCTTCCCTCCCTTTCAAGACCCTCATGTCTAACTCAGTCTTTTGACGTGAGCACTTCAGTTAAATGTCTGATGATACAAGACAAAGACAGTGTTTGTTCATGTTGAGATAAACTTGACATTCAGATGCTGTTTGACTATCCATAGCTATATGATGTTCTCCCTAACATTTGTGAAGTCCACAGACCCAGATACTGTTTTTACTTCAGTAGGTTTGGCTTAGCTGTTGAATTTCCAGGGATGGAAAACAGAAAAATTGCATGTAGGGAAATGGAGAAGTACTTCAGGTACTCTTTCTGTCTGTTGGTGTGCGAAATGCTGTTGTTGAATAGAGCCTTTTCCTTACTTTGGTACAGCTTGTGCTGCTGCTTCTTCTGTTAAGCAAACCTTGGTACTGTCAGCAAGGTTCCAGTCTGGTATCTCGTGTGGTTTCAGACTTGTAACTAGGGACAACAGGTATTAGGGTTATTCTGCAAATGCCATCAGTGGGGGATAGTTGCAGAACTACAAGCCTGGGCCATTTCCAGGTTAGGCTGGCCCTGTTTGGCCAATCACTGAGTGCAAAATAAGCACATTATTCCTCAAAGTGTTTTTCCAGAGTTGGAGTAATAGCCATCTTGCCCTATAAAGATCTTATTTCTTCTATAGAATATTTCTGTGCTGAGATAACTTTCATGAACTGCTTTCAAAAGGGCTAGTTTGGTTTTTTTTTTTTTTTGGTGCATTTTCGTTTTAAAGTCACTTTTCACCTCTTTTCTCCTATTTCCATTTTTGTTGTCTGTGACCTGTGCTTTCCACAGCCACTTGTGTAAAACTGCAAATCCATTTACACTATAGCAAGTGAATCTGTGCTGGGTTTCCTATACTGAAATGGGGAGAAGAAATATAATTATTTAGACTAGTGCATTTCCACTAGACTTGGGAGACTGATCATCCAGTGCAGAGGATAAATTGTGCCCTCTACCAAATACTTGCATGGGTGATACACAATGTTGGGCTCTCACTCTCCTGCTATGTGGGAAGGCAGTAGGTCATGTGCTTTCTATTTTGAGTTTCTTTTTCAGAGGTATCCTTTTACTTGCCTCCTCTTCCTCAGCCCAGTCCTCTGTGATTTGCAGTCCTTCCACTGTCTTTTTCCATTTCCATTGGTGTATTCTTGCCCCCAGTACGCTTGTGGTCTCCCTGTACTCTCCCCCCTCCTTAATTCCAGAGTTTTTCAAAATTCATTCTTGTTCCATTTGGAAATATTCTATATTTGCCCCTTATTCCTGTACTTATCCCCAGTTATGCTCTTTCTTGAGAAGAAAGCAGCTCTGCATAAGCAGAAGAAAGTCGGGAAGCAGCTATTTGGCTTTCTTTGGTAACAGAAACAGTGGGTTTCAGTAGACAAATACTGAGTTGGGGGATGAAAAGCTTTTCTCCCTTACCTGATTTGAATGTGAATGGATGTACCTGTAAGAGAGAGAAGGAACCAAACCTTAGGACTGCTGGGGAGCCTTCCCCAGCACTGGATTTTGTTCAGGCAGGCAATAAGTAAACTATGTGACCATTTAAAAAGAACTAGGATGTTTGGAAGCATAAAAAAGGAATATTTTTGATACTCCTTTTGCAAATCATCCTGAAGCGTGCCAGTGGCTAGTGACTTCACAGATGCCAGCCATGGGGAAAAGACTGAAAGAAGGCTGCTTGCTGTTGAGGCAATTCACACATCAGTTGCTTTTTGAGCGCACTCGGCTCTGCCTGAAGATTTATGGGCCTCTCTTCTTTTAAAATAAATGAGTAAAGGACCAAGCTGAGTGTTTTTCCACACATAAATGTCATAAATGCAATCCCAAAAACTTCACTGGAGTACCAGCAAGGGCTCAAGCCCCAGCTCAAATGTGCATCATATTAAAGTCCTTCTTGGGGACTCCAGACACAAACTGCTTTCCAACATCCAGAACCATTTGGAAATGCTTTAATCCTGAAACCAGGGGGGTTCTAATGGAAATGCTGACAGACCTTTCGTTGTAGCAGCTGAAGCAGGCAGGGCTGTGATAATGAGCCTGTATGTCTGCATGTGGAAAGCGTGATGCTAGTTCAGAAAACCAGCACTTCCACTGAAAAGCCCATGCTGAGAAAAACCACCGTGCACCATTCCAGCACAATGCTGCTTAAAATTGGCTTTGCTCAAGCAAGTATGTATTGGGAACAACCGTAGGCATTAACCCTGCGTGTTTTACACTTCCAGAACCAGCAAGTCTTAATAGCATTTCTAGTAACGCCCTAATTATCTATAAATAGCAATGTACTGAATAGCCATGCCTAGCAGTTCAAAATGCTGCATACAATGATGGGGTTCTTTGCTATTCACAGGTGCAGTGTAACCGTGTCTCCTCTCACTTTTTAAACATTGTGCCCATGACCCTAAAAAATAGGTGATGCTTCATTTATTGCTCATGTCTCTGCATACCACTGCTAACGCTAGAGACTGTGTATTTTTTTCCTGTGTTTGGAAATCTCAGTGACCTTGGTCACACCAGGCTGAAGAAACCTGTCTTGCAAGCATGAACCCAGGTGATTAATTTCAACAAACAGGTTGCTTATAAGAGTGTAATTACTCACTTGTGCAAATGGCAGGATGGGTGCACTGACCTGCATTAGACACATTGTAGTATACACCTCCCCATCGTTTTTTTTTTTTTCTCTGTTAATCAGAGGCCTGAAAACCTTGCAACATTTAGACAGCTTGAGGTTGAAGGCTGAAATGTCACTTTTAAAAGAGGGTTAAAAAGGTCACACAGCTGCAAATAATAATAGCCCAATGAAAATCAGATTCTTACTGCAGCCCACTTCAAGAATAACATTGAAACAGGAAACAAGCCTGCTTGATGTTTTTACCAGTATGGCAGTAAGATTACTGCTGAGTTTAAAAAGGGGGGGAGAGAGAGACAGAAAGGAGCATGCTTTCTTGGTCTGAGATGTAAGAACAGTTTTTCTGGTTCAGAAAAGATGATCCTGGGGCTCTGCAAAATCTCCTTGAGGTGCCTGAGGACAAAGGGTACTTCCCTCTGGATGCTGCTGAGAGGCGATATAGTTTGTTGCTGTTTGTTGTGTTCTGAGCGTGGTTTTGTTTCTTCTGTTTGCTTTTGTTTCTTTGTTATGTTCTTGCATTCCTCACTGTGTGCTTCAGTTTTATTAATTATAATAAAAACTTTTTAGAAGACTGTTATGCAAAAATCAAGGAGTAGAAGAAAATCTTGTCTTGCTGCAGAACTTACTTGTTTCTCTACCATGTGTCATGGCTTGGAGAAGTCTTTCTCTTGTATTTTCATTTATTTCTTTTTGTAGTTAGGATACCTTAATTTCTCCTGAGCAGAGTGATATTTCAGGAGAATGGCAGGCTACAACAGCACAGCAGATTTCCTCACTTACACATTCTGCCAATAAGGCTCTTTACGTGGTCACAATAGGGCAATAAATGCTGACAGATGTTGTTAACATGTCTATTAAAATTCAGCCCCCTTTTCTGCTGGATTATTCACTCATGGCTATTGTTAATAATATCAGAACTAATGCTGACATATCAATAATAGTGTTCGCTTTTATTTATAATCCTTGATTTTTTCTTCAAAAAAGTCACAAAGTTGCAATAAATTAAGCTATTGATAACAGAAGCAAAAAATTCAGAGTGGAGCAATTTTTAAACTTTACAGTCAACATAGATTTGTCTGATATTCTTCATGTGCATTAATTGCAGCAGTTATTGGTAGTACTACAAGAGTTGCACGAGTGTAACTTGAATTTTTAAGATCTAAAAGGCTAGTAAGCACCCGCATTTAGATGGAATGGCTGCTGTGATACATTTTTATTAGGTGAAGTCAAAATGTTGCCATTGGTTGTGCTATTTCCTTCCTTCACCTGCACATAGTGTGTAAAAAGAAGATGTGGGTTGTGTGGCACAGCAACACGCGTGAGACATGTGAAGTGTGTGCCAGAGGCTGTGTGCAGCTGTCTGAGCTGAAGGATGGGACATGCGTGCCTGCATCCTGAGAAGGATGCCATGCAAGCTGGGCTGTGCACAACCAGAACCCCTCTGTTGCTGAGAGCCCCTGTCCTGGTGCAAACCTGGGGTGAGGCCCAGAGGCGCTGGTGCATCCGCAGCTTTTGCAGAGTTCAGGGATTGAGGCATGCAGGAGATTCACGCTCACAGCTCAGGCTTTCAGCTGCTTGTTTTTGGTCAACGTTCAAGCATAATGCTGGAATTACTGCCATATGATAACCAAGCACCAGACACTTGCAAGAAGTGTAGGCAGCAGGCAGCTTCTTTCACTCATTTGCTGTTGTAAGAGAGTCAATGGTACCACAGTCTCGACTGCAGTAATTGCATCACATGTAAACACCAATTCTGCAGGGTGCAATTTGTCTTGAGGGCACTGCACTACCTGGTAACGCGTTATATGGGTCAAGTCCTGCTAGACAGCACCTTGCAGTGCAGGTGATACAACCATTCTGGATTATTACTTGTTTTATGTTTAATGTCTGCAAAGAACGATTCTCATGGAAACGAGCAATTGCTTGAGCATTTGGGGAAAACAATTTGATGTTGAATCTGATGCCTTTTCCAGGTACTGAGGGTAAACACCAAATCCATGTTTTCTTAGAGTTAATTTCCTGGAGCTGATCCCTGCACTCGGGATTCTAGTCCTCATCTAGTATGTTATTTTGGTGCTTAGTCCATGCTTATCTACCTAGATAACATTGAGAATCATTTAGTTGTTATCAAAGTGTGCACTGATGGATTCAGGGACTAAAGGTCAACTTTGGGGTGGGGAGGGAAGTCTTAGACTTGCAATACTCAATGAGAAATCAAACTCCAAATAATTCCTGGTAGTGTTTTGAAATTCACTTGGACACTTGGGACCAGAATTGTAACTATCTTGTTTTCTTTAACTGAGTCTCATCTGTTGTTTTGCTATTGAAAATGCTTTTGTCACTGTCCCCGGAGGAGGGAAAAAAGGGGTAACAGAAATCTTTGGCAGTGCTTCAGTTGCAGGAGCAATTGAGATATTAAATAAAGCCTTTCATTATCCATGCTTTTTTTTTTTTTTTTTTTTTTTTTTTTTTTTTTTTTTTTTCTGTGTAAAAGAAAAAGTTGTCTTTAGGAAAGACAACATGCCTGGGGTCACATCCCATAAATAGAGGTGGATTTAAAAATCTAACTTAGCTGGAGGTTTTCATTTTGTTTTTGCAGGGGTTTGTTTTTCTAGTCAGTTATCTCTCTGCTGCTTGTTTCTTTCAGACAGGATAGTGTAATTCAGAGTATTTTTATGGCTTCATCTCTAAACAGCTTATCTATGCACAGTCTGGAACTGAAATAACTGAAATTAGAAGTAATTTAACACCTTTAGTTATTTTAGTATGTGAATATACTCTTTCATTTCTGATTATGAGTATCCTATTTCAGTTTAACATAGCTGTAAGTTAAATCAAAACAGGATATGAATAATCTTAAAGGAGTAAATTAGGTACAATTTTAGTTATTTCAGTTCTAGCCTTGTGTGGATACATAAGTTATGCCTGAGTTAGGGTCTTTCTTGACCTGATTGTAGTATAAATCACTTGTCTCAGGCCAGATGTTGGTAGAGATGCCCCTATCAGGAAGATCAACTTTATTTATTTAACTTCATTTATTTATTTAACTTTATTATCAACTTTTGGGAGTTGTGTCCTGGTGGAGGTTGAAGGGCAAATGAAAGCAGAAATCCTTCACTTCTGGATTTTGCTTCTAGGAGTCAGTGGAGTCAGACAGAGTGGAATTTTTTATGTCACTATTAGGAAAATATACTGTCAGGCTAATGTTGTCCACCAGAATGAATTTTAATTAAAAAGAAGATGTTATCCAGTGAAAATAATTGCTGCAAGTACTGGTCTCACTGATGTACATGTTAATGGTGAATTACACTATCAACTGTAAGCATACTGAAGATGCTCCTGATCATAGGAAACATTGTACTGTAGTTTGGAAAAAGTTCAGTGGGTTTGAGCAATTTTACCATCTGTCCCTCTGCAGGTTTTTGTAGTTTTAAAATCAAATTCTGCTTCTCCACTGAAAGATTTCTCTTTGGTTCATGAAAAAATTACCCAAACACAACCCAGATATTTTTCTAGGAGAGGCTCTGGTGAGGCTGAGTTTTAAGGGATTTCAGGGAATCTCTAAATATGTCATCTGCTTTAAGATGGGTCAGCCACTAAATTCTAGCTGGTAAAAACAGTTGTTCCAACAGGCTGAAAGCATTTCCAAAGTAAATGACTTATTTTACTCCCTAGAATTTTACTAAAATTTTTTTTCTGCTCAGGGGCACTGCCCTAATATTGACACAAATTCAACTGCGTAACTGCATTCTGAGGGTGAATGTTTCATCCTTTGCCTTTATTTAAGACTTGGGAACTTTCCCCCAGGGTTTATTTCAAGGTTACAGGACTGGAACTGCTATGGGGAAGTGTAGTTTTAGACAAAACTTCACTGCTGAAGCTCCTGAGGCCCTAGTCGACCTTTTAAAGTATGGGGATGCACAGTTACCTTGTGTGCATAGAGAGCATGTATGCAATGTATTTAAGTTATTAATATCAGACACTATGGATGCAGAACTTCAAAAAGTGGGCTCTTTTTAGAAGTAACCTAGACGTCTGGTTTTAATGTTGTTCAGCAGGAACTGAAGGAAGAAAGGTAAAAACCTCTAATTCAAGATATTTCTGGGAAGACACGGTCTTATCTAATAACAACACTGAACATATGCTGTTTTCTGAGGCAGATTTATGCTGTGAAAGCTGGACCTTTTTTTCTTTCTTTAAAGTAAATTGGTGCTCAGGATGGAGCAATAAGAACTTAGACTGTAGGGAGCCTGCTGAATATTAACAAAATTAGTACTAGGAGTATGAAAACTTTGTCCTGATCTATTTGTGGAGTTTGAAATAAAAGCACAAACTGCGATTTCTGTATGTTGCATGCATGTGTGAAGTTTAGAATGTATATATTCATAGGTTCCCTTTCTTTCCCCCTCCCCCTTTTAACATGTAGATTTATGAGGAATCAAAGATGAACTTGGAGCAGGAGAGGCCTTTTGTCTGCAGTGCCCCAGGCTGCTCACAGGTGAGTGGAGTCAGCAGTGATATTAATTGAGTCCTCAGCACTAGCTCTGGCTTGTATAATACCTCCTGATATATTAACACATGTCTAATAATAATATGTGTCAGGGGTTTTTTGTGTGTTTTTTTTAAGACCTGCTTCCCCTCCATTGTCTCCTTTCCCACAAGACATTATTACAAAATATTTCAAGCAAGTATAGCAGCCAGTCAAAAGTGAGTCGGTACAAGTGCTTCTCAAGCTGCTTCTGTGCCTTTTCTCATGCCAAAGCATGATGTTTCAAGCCATGTATTGCAGATTCATTTAGGGACTAACAAGAGAGGACACACTAAGCAGGACACATTCATCTGTTTTCTGCTGAGATGTATGATGGAATATATTATGTTGCTATTGGAGGTGGTAACCCTCCTTTTTTTTTTAATATTTAATAACAATGATATCTTATTAGCTGATATTTATTTATTTATTTATTTATTTATTTATTTATTTATTTATTCATTTTTAATCTTAAAGACATCTTCCTACTAAATATTTTCTGTGGAAAATGCAGCATGTAGATAAATTTTGCCCCAGGATGTGCATTTGGGATTCCTGTCCTGTTGACTGGTGCTCTGCCATGTATTTCTGAGGGCAAAACCTGACTGTAACATTAGATGTTTAATGAGCTTAAAAAAACCTGAAGTGAAAAGGATTTTACCTCCTGAGATTTGAGCTGGGGTTTGTGTGGTTTCTTCAGTGATTTTGCAGTGGTGAGGGAAATTCCCCCACATGCAGTGATGAGGGAAGTTCCATGTGTGGCACTTCTGACCCTAATTTGTTTTAGTAACAAGAATTTGTGAGTGAAATATTCAGACAAGGGCATCTTTTGGACTTTTGCCGCAGGCTTGCTGTGTGCAACTATGTCAAGTGATATAGCTTACCCATTTCTCAGAGTCCTCCTCTCTTAATTAATGAATCTTTCCCTGTTTCAACTGTATGTTGGGAGTTTTAAGCTGGCTAATATATTTACAACTCTTGAGGTTCTTCTGGCAGAGGGATGGGTGACTGTTAATGAAGTGTAGGTGTTAATTTTGCCAAGAGCTGAAATAAGGAGAGGCAGAAATCTTCAGTCCAGTTAACAACTGGGTGAGTGGCCTTGCTGTTTCACTAAGTGGGAGTTTTTTCAATGGGAGGCAGAATGTATCTGTTAGATTATCCCTCAGGCTGAGAATACATCCCTTTAGATTTCCACCTGCAGAGTTAAACTTTCATCAATCTGTCACAGAGGTAGAATAAAAGTATCTGAGTTTGTCATGAGTTTAATTTATTTACTTTTTTGTCGCAACCAAATTCCACTGAAATCAATGGACTCCAGTGTTTTCATGTCAACTCTTAATTAATTTCCTCAGTGGAAGAGAAGCTGATCCAGACGAGCTCTTTTAGGTGTTTAGAGAGCAAGTTTGGTTGCATGCTGTTACAATTTGGAAAGATGAACAATGTAGGCGTCACTTCCATCTTAAAAACCCTTTAACTTCCCATTTCCCAACATGACCTCTGTTTGTTATAAATGAGGACTTGACATAAGTGCATAATGAAGAGCCTCTGTCCAGCTAAATTGGCTGGGGACTGACTTCTCTCTTGGCCTGTGCAGATACGTGCTAAGGACTGATGGAGTCAACCTTCTGCCTGTCATGGAAGTCATGGAAGAATGTAGACTAGCAAAAAAAGACAGAGAAGTCTGAGCTGGAGGATCAGTTTCTCCTCTGTTGCTCCATGCCCTATTTAAGCTGGCTGATTTCATCATGAAGAGAGAGCATGGCATCCACAAAGGAAAATCCATTTCAAAGAGAAATAAATGTGGGGCTTTTTTTCCCCCCTTCATGATTTCATTGAGCAAAGTCTTTCTCATATATTCCCTTTGTTCTTAACATAAATTCCTAGTGCAGCATTTCTTCCAGATGAGTAAGCAGTGAACTAGGATTTCACAGTGAGGAAAAGGTCTTTGGGATTTCTTTCTTTTTCAGTTTTTTTATTCCCCCCCCCCCCCCCAAGAATTCAATTCCATTATTTATGCTGCTTTGTCTATGAGTTTAGAGAAATTCTCAGAAGGTGCAACATACGGCAATTATTTTTACTATAGCCACAAGCAGAGTCACTTAGCCGAGAGTATACACTATCAAAAGCATTAGGTCCCTTTAGTTCTGTTGTTGCCATTGTTTTCTGTTTCCTATGTACCTGTTGCTTTAAAAGGCTGCCTTTAATTTTTTTTTTTCTCAAGCCTTGATGATACAACTTTTGGCTTTTGATAGTCCTGAAATAACCCAGTTGAAACCATCTCAGTAGCAAAGTTCTATGTAGCACATTCTGGTGAAGGAAACTTAACAGAAGCATTCTGCTGTTTGAGCCCAAATGTCCAAGTGCTTGAGCATTTATTCAAGCTTGTCTCTTTCTTTAGTTGAAAATAAGCTATTTCTTGTAGAAGTCTGTAATCAGATTGTAAAACAAACTTAGTACACTGATTAGTTTCTTACAAAAATCACCTCTCCACCTTCTGTGCTTGAAAAAGGAGATTTTGATTTAGTGTCATAAAGGGTCATAACTAATTGCTATAAAACTGTGCACCATTTCATTGCCACTTCAAATCAAGTCAAAGTATCAGATATTTCCAAAATTAAAGATGTGTTTTGCCTGAATACTTTTGGGTAGAGAAAAGCTGTCTTATGTAGTTATTTTTATAGCTGTTCATCAGATATATGTTGCAGAGAGACACAAAAGCTGAAAAATCCAGTAAAGTGATTTAAGATTTGCCTCATTACTTAGCATTTGCCGTGGGCTAAGAGCACACAGAACAGCAGCTATCACAGATCCTCAGGCACGTGGTGACTTGTGAGGCTGTGGTAGCTGGAGTGGGTGTGTGAGACCCTTAAAATTTAAAACTTGGACTATAATGTTTTTCAAGCAGTTGCACGACACCTTACGCTTTATCATCCCAGAGAGCACAGCAGCAAATGTGTTTCTAAACTGAGTACAGCTATTTGTTACTCATGCTCACTTGTATTTTCAAATATTCTGTTTCCTGTGCCATTTGGACACATTTCTAGCTGGATAAATTTCTATCTCCTTCTCATTTTTGAAATTCTGTCCAATGCCAAAAGTTTATTAGAGAATTAAATTCTTCTTTTTTTCTTTTTTTTTCTCTCTTCCTCTCTCTCTTTCTGTGTTTGCCTGACAGCGTTTTCCAACAGAGGATCATCTGATGATTCACAGGCACAAACATGAAATGACTTTGAAGTTTCCTTCAATAAAAACAGATAATATGTTATCAGGTAAGAAGACATGAATTCAAGAGTCAAGATAACTATTCAGATGATGTTGAAAGCATGACTCCTATTGGAAAGCTACTGGCAAAATGATTCCAAGATTGGTTTTAAAAAGCCCCAGCTCCAATTAAAAAACCAAGGAGAGATGGATTAAACTGGAATGCATATCTTTGTACAAAAAGACAGTTGCCATTTTTCTGCCTTCATACGTTTGCCATGAGAGGGAAAGAAATCACTGAGCCTCAGGAATGTTGGCAGCTCTGTCATTAATTCCCAGTGAAATACAGGCACTTAAGTGCATGTCACTCGGAAGCCCAGCAGTGAGAGTGTTAATGAAGTGCATTTGAGCTCTTGCTGTAAGACTTGCTATTTCAGCTGGACAGACTGGCTTCAGCAACTGGAAGTGGCCACATTGTATGAGCCACCTGTGTGGTGACTCAGGAACTGCCCGCTGTAAATAGCCATAACCAGGAAGGTAAACCAGTGGGTGATGTCCACTAGTCTTTCACCATCTCTCTCTGCACTTCCGCCTTCATTAACAGAGGTTATTTGGTATTAGGTACCATTGCACCCTCTAATTTCTTGAGTAGTATATTTCTTATGTAGTCTTTCTGTGCTCTTGTCTGTGTAACCACAATGGCTTGCTGACCTTCAGCCAGTGTTGGGTAAGGTCAAGCTAGCCCTTCATTTTACTTCTTTCCTCACCTATTGCGTTTCCTATTGTTTATTCTTTGGTCTATAGTAATGGACTGTTTAGAATAGCATCTCTAGAATTTTTCAGGTTTCAAAGTAGTGATAGAAAACCCCTCTATGATGCAAATGTGTGTGGCTGTTCAGCAGTGTTTGATATTTGTCTTTTTCGATGGGCTTCTTCAAGGTAAATTGTGCAATTTCAGATGCAAATGTATATTTATTAAAGGGACTCCAGCATACTAACTCTTATGGTTAAACTGCTTCCATTTTTATGACAATCATAATGAAGTAACAATGGCTTGCAAATATTTAGGTCTTTGTTTGTTTGTTTGTTTTTTGTTGGGACTTTGGGCACCAAGGAGAAGTTAGACAGCCTTTCTCCCAAAAAGAATTTATTTGGTTTTACATTTTAAAATACCATAGTGGGCTAAGTTTAGAAAGAAACAGTACACAGCATTTTGAAGAGTAGATCTTGTAAAGTGCCTGAATGCCAGCTATGCCCACAGAATCCTGTGTTTGCAAGCACAAATGAGAAAAAGCTGCTTTTGCATTTGGCTGTGTCCTTTGGCAGTGAAACTGCTTGAAGACATCTGTGCTGTGGGCACATTCACCCTGTGCAAGTGCTGGCTTTTGTGAAAACTTTCTGTTTGGCAAGGCTTTTGTTCGAGTGCAGTTTCTAAGGAATCTATTCTGTCATCAGAAGTCCTCTGAGCAGAGTAGCTCCATTTGTGTTTGGTAACTTCTATGACTTAGTTGTCCTGCTCCTTCCAATGGGTTGCTTTCCCAAACAAAACAAATGACTGTCTTCCAGCACTGCCACTGGTACTGGGCCCCCTAAACCTGCAGTTCAGCCAACTCTACATACTAATGCAGAATTTTCTAGCCAGGAAGACTCCGAAATTGCTTCTTAGGGATGTATTCTTTGAGGTTTGTCTATGATGATCCTCTGTTGTAGTGGAAGAGTAAAAAGCCACATATGTTCCCAAAGACTGTGGCCAATGTTCCTGACCATAATGGCCTGGCAACTTTTTTCTGCTGTGTATTGATTCCTCTTTTTGTGTTTGTTTGCTGGATTTGTTTGGTATTTTGCAGTCCTTACTCAGAAAACATCATAGATCATCTACTCTCTGCAGGAAGACATTGGAAAATATTTGTTTCATTACCCACTGAAACCCTGGGGAAATCTAAATACCTTAAAGTTTGAGATGTTTTAGTCTTAGATTTCAGAATGAAAAATTAATGATATATGGTAAAAAGACTTTTCTCTTAGACATTTGTCTTCATGTCTTCCTTGTTTTTTACATTTTTGCTTATTTGACTTTTAAAAAAAATTTTTCCTGTCATCAGTAAGTTCAAAGAATTGTAGCAGCAATTGCCTTTAATAAACCAGGTGCAGTGTTAGTTTTTTTCCACCCCCCTTTCTCCTAAGCTGCCTAGAAGTCAGACTTTCTAATTTTTTTTCCAGTATGTTGTATACTATCTTTTAACTTGTTGTGTATGATCCATTTATTATTAACAATTAGTCATGAAGCATAACACACTTTATGCTTTCAGGCAGAGATTAGAATTATCTACTCAGTTTACAGAGGTAGCTTAATCCCCAGTCTGGGTTCACTATAATATCAGTAATATTTAACACACATTAAACATGTTTTCAATAAACTGCTCCTAGAAGTAGGCACTGAAATGGCTGGTTTTGTACAAGATATCTTAGAAACTGAGGAAAATATTACTTGGGAAGAAGGAACTTGAGGTTTTTTTGTGAACTCTGTGTTTGGATCTGAAATATCAGCTTCTAAGGGAGAGATAAAGTTATTCTATATATGAAGTTATATGTTGTTATGTAGGTGGGGTTAGTGTCTAATAAACAATGGTGCACGACCTGATTGCAACAATTAGTGCTGTGCTGGTTTATCAGGTATGTCTTTCCAGGAGCTTCCAAGTTATCAACTAGCTTCACTATGTTTTCTGCAATTGTTTTAATGCTGGCTTAAGAAGAAAAAGTTATATTAAATCTGGTGAACAAATCTCTTGAACCAATTCAGAAACTCCAGATACCCATTTACATCAAACAGCTTTCTGTTCTCTGACTTCCAGAAGGAAAATCCACTAGAGGCGTTGCACTAAAATGCAAGCTATACTTTTGTTGTACAACATGACAACACAATTCTGTCTTTTTAAATTAATGTTATTGGTTCCTCTTTGGTTGAATGTATTTTATTTTTGTTTGTTAGAAAGTCTTGTTAAGAGTATGGATAGAAAGTCATTGATGTTTCCCATTTCCATCTTTCCAGCTAAAAAGGAACTGTTTGAGATAACACAGAATATCTTATGTAAGTTTTGCATGCTAGTCACCATTGCAGGCAACTTTATCATTAAATTGACTGAAATAGATATAAACTCTTTGCTGTTGTGCTGAACGAACAGTGTTTGCATTGCTTTGAAACTCTACAGTTTGTTGTGTGACAAAGCTTTTGTGTTTAAACACCAAAATATTAATGTCTGTGGAACAGATTGTTTTCTCTAGGGAAATACTAAAAGCCCTGTGGAACTGAACTTTGGGAGCTGGGGATTATCTACATAGAAACCTTTCTTCCTTCCTCATTCTATTTACTGAAACCAAATCCTCTAGAGTTTTGGTGATAAAGCCCACTGCAGAGGTAGAAAGAGTTTTCTTTAGATGGAAGAAATGACTGTAATAAAGGTAGTGCAAATGTATTCCTTTTCCCAGGTAATGCCTGTGTCAGTGAGATAATTTACATCACCCTTGGCTGCCTTAATTTTTTTCTCTACACAGAGAGGTTTATCTAGGCATGAATTTTGAGGAGTGCAAAATGATATGGTATAAGGACTCATACTGTAGTTTGGTTTTTTTGTTTGCTTCTGTGTCCCTTGCTCTATCAACCATGAAATGAAGTATTTTCTTACATTTACTGTTCAGTTTCAGAGTGACCAGAAGACTTTAAAAATTAGTTGTGTAATACAACTAATATGTGTATATTGTATGTGTATATACAACTGGTATGTGTACCCCTCCAGGAAAGTTCAACCAGTGCTTTAAAGAGCTTATATTTAGGCAGTTAAGTTCTTGGTAGTCCTCATCTGGGTGGGAGCAGATTCACCACTGATGTTTGGGTGCACTTCTTCTTCCTCTCCTCTTTCTCCACCTGGTTCATGTGTTACGATGTTGAGCACCTCAGTGCACTTGGGTAGGAACCTGTGAAATTAATGAAGAAACCTTTCTGAACTTCTCAGGACATTCCTCTGTCTTTGTGGCTGCTTGATGGGCAGCCCTTCAAATTTCAGTGCCAGCCCTATTACTTCTGACTTTGTTATCATTGTATGAAACTACAACATGAGTAAGAGTATAACTTCAACAGAGCCTACAGCTGAACAAGCCAAATGTCTATTATTATTGCACATCAGACTAAACAATTTTTTTTTTTTTTAAAGAAAAATGAAGAATCAAGTTACACGCTTTGGAGCTGTGCTGTTAGGTATCTTTTACCAAATCAGAATTTTTAATGTTTTTTCTCAAAATGAAGGCTTGTTTCACATAAGTGTCCTTTGGTTCTCCAGGGCTTTTTTAAGCCGGTAGCTTGCTTTAAAGTTTCCTTTTGTGTTTTGAGGGATGAAACTCAGGAATTCAAGGTAATTTTACAAAGCACATTCTGGATGAATTAAAGAAGTTTCTGTACAGCAAGTTAATGTTGTCTTTCCTGAGTTGTTGTTTTGAAAAAATGTATTGAGGCTGAGTATCCTTTCTGAGACTATTATTTCAATCCCCATGCCCCCAAACGAACAACAACAAAGAAACCAACCCCCTTACCAATTCCCAATATCATGAGTACATAACGGAATCTTCTGCCTTTACTGAAGACTTCAAGTTCACCATGGCCTTTCAGCATATATTTTTAAAATGGGTCTCAAAAATCAGGTATCACTTCAGATGTTGAGGACAGGTTTTCAAAAGTCATCAACCAAAATATACAGAGTGAAATTCTGGTCAGATTATGATTGCTGAGTTTGAAATCTCTAACTGTAAGATATAGTAGGTTAACTTGGGATCCGCACAGGTGAGATCATTTGAGCTTGCTCTGGGGCTTATATATTGTCCATTTACATTTTTGAGGCTTTTTTAAACTTAATGATTCTTGCAGCCTATCTGGTCATCAGAGAGGCTGATTATTCCCCTGAGTAATAGGCTGAACAATATTTTCATTGTCTAGTCTGAAGCTTGGCAAAATCTGTGTTTAAGCTGGTGATAAAGTTGAGATGGAAAAGACTTCCTAAATAATTATCAGATGACAGGTTTACCTATGAAGTGACAGATGCCTAGAGGTAGATGCCTCAAAGGACAGTAAACTAGTTCTAGAGGATGGAACTAGATGAGGATGGAAAGATTTTTATATCTTGAACAATGGGACTGGGTTGAGATAGACAATCAGTGTAACAGGCAGGTATCTTGGGTTTGCCTTGATAATCCTGTATCCAAGCTGCCAATACAAAATACAGTTTGTGACGAGAGTCCTGGATTGTGTGAGTAGCAGTGTGCCTGCAGAACAGCTTCCTGCATAATGTGTGTCCTCAGGAGGAATGCTGAGAGTGGTGCTGGCTCTGTCTGAGTTTTGGTCCAGATGGGTCTGGCTCATCCAGAAAGTTGAAATGCAACAAATCAGAGCCCTGCTCTCAGTGAGTCTGCAATAGTTGTGGGCGCTGGTGATAGCAACAAAAGCTTTGTTTGTACCAACAGGGAACAATGAGGTCAGGCACAAGCTGTTGGAACTATTAATGCATTTTTAAGTGCTGAGAATTAGGAATATTTTATTAATTCTGGGAGACCTGATTTTGTAGCTTATGCTAGGGTCTCCTTTATGATACTCTTCCCAATTGAAACACAAAGGCTTGCCTAATCTAGGTAAAGAATTTCTGTGGTGTTGAGAGTAATTTCTTCTACCAATTTTCCCCCATACTAAAGGAGAACTGGTGTTTTTCAGAGGCAAAATAGTTGGTTGCTCAGGAACAAATCAAGCTCATTAGACTTGACAGCCTAGAACTCCTGAAACCAATGAGTGTCAAGTATGTGCAGTGTAACTACTTTACTACACGGAGTCCAAACATTTTAAAATCTGGATCTTTATCAGTTCTGCTCTCACACAGACAGAGTTTTTGTGGCCTTCTGGTTTCTGTGAATGTTGAAGGCTGAAGTATTAGAACTAGAAGGGCAGGTCTTGTTTTACATCTGACTGAGCTGACTTTCAGGAGGTCTGTGGATGAACTTTAGGCTGGCTGGTTGGTGGTGCTCCTTCCTCAGCTGGGAGAAACAAGGGGCTGTCTAACAAAAATCTTGATGTGAATTCCTGCCAGTCTGATTTCTGGAACATTGGAACTACAGTAGCAGTACGGGGTGACTGATGTAATAAAGTAAGATCACCATCTCAATATGTGTGTGGTGTAAACAGTGTCATTATCAGTTTTGATCTTTTGAGATATTAAAATAGTTAATTGGAAATTTCAACTGTAGGCAGCACCATTGGTTATCTTGTGGTGTAGAAGACAGACTTTCATCATAATCAGAGAAAAGAACCTATTGAATCCCTTATGCATTTCAAGTCACATTCTTTCTCTGTCTTACTTTTTTTCTCTGTTAAAATGGATTTAAACAGATTTACTTCAATGAGATAACTTTTTTTTTTTTTTTTTTTTAAATTTTTATTTTTCAGTTCTGGGCCCAAGCAACTCTGAAGAAACCCAGGATTTTAGATTCTAGTGAAGGTGGTGTCATCAACTTCTTTATGAAACTATAGTTTCTCATCTTGGCCACGAAACTGATACCTTGCTTATTTGATATAAATATACCAATTTTAACAATAAAACATTTCCTCTATTTACCTCACATTCAGATATGAATGTGCCCTTTGTGTCCAGGAAGGCTTAGCAACAATTGTCTTTGATTTTCTACAAAACATTGGTGTTGTTCACTGAAGCAGCATTTAATCCTTTTTGGAAATTAAATCTATTTCTCTTGCATTTTAGTGCACTTCATTTCCAGTACGAGCTCCAGTCCAAAGGCCAAAACAACCCTGTTGTTAATCTGCTGAGTTTACTGAGGTTACTTTAGAGATTTGTTTGGCTCTGCTTATTTAGCATATGGACCTGTAAAGTGCTGAGTGCCCTCAGCTCCCATCAATGCCAGCAAACACCTTGTCAACTCATCTCCTTATGCTGAGTTCTTGCAGGATTCTTAGAAAGTTATGTTTCTAAATCTGGTAGTACAGTAGTTAGCTGTGGAAGCTAATAGATAAATGTGTGCATTCCCAAGTACTTGAAGTTTGTTTCCTTTAAGCTCATAATTAGGATGCTCAAGCCAAAAGAACTGAAAAAAGAATTTTAACAGTAAGGACTTGCATTCTGATGTTCCATCATAAATATAAATGCAAATGAGTGTCTTTGCCCTTGGAATACTTGAGAAAGTCAAACCTGGAGGACCATGCTTGATACAGGTGGAAAATGGCTTCTCCTGGCTTTATAATGGAGGAGGCTGATACTCTTCCTTAGTTTCCAAGTGAAAACTGCATTTTATTTTCTATGCCTTGCTTTTGTACTGCTCAGTTAAGGGCTGATGTGCATTTCTATCCTGATCATGTAAAGTTCGTTGTGTCAGCTAACTCTTTGCTGTAAGGGAGTAATGGTAGAATTTGACTCAGCTTAGCTAGGTGCAAGAAACCAATTTTTTCTCTGCTGACATGGGAAGCTTTTTTCTGAGGTCAGAATTGACTCAATATGGGCAACGGGGTTTAGTATGACAGAGTTTTCATTCTTTAAAGAATGAAATGCAAACAATAGGTAGTTTTCAAGGACTGTGCTGAAGATTATTTTTTAACAAAGTGAGTTCAGTCTTTCTGTAAAATCAGGTACAAAGCATCTTGAGCTGGAACAGAGCCTTGGGAAGAAGAAGACAAGGTGGGATAATGAAGAACTAGATTCAGAATGAATAGAGGTGTCTCAGAACTGTGCTTGGGGGAGTCTTTGGTTTCCAAATTTAGGCTTGATTTTTCATTTCCTAAAGAAAGACCAGCCAAGGTCATCATCAAGCTACAGTCATCATGGCAATCTAGCTGCTCTGTCTTGCATGCTTCTGAAAAGGTGTCAGAAAACCTTGTAATTTACTCAGTCCCTCCTGCCTGTGGCATTAATAATAATCCTGCCCTTCTTGTACGGAGTCTGAGAGACACTAGAGATGAAGGCATTAAATTTTTTTTTATTTCAAATTTCGTGGTTTTGCATGTATTGTCAACACTTTTAGGTACAAAATTCAAAAGAATTATTATTCATGGCCGAATTTTCACTTTTCATAGCTTTTCTAAATGTTGTTTAACTCTTCCTTCAAAATTTGTGTTGGAAGCAGAAGTTCTTGCCATGGATAGCTTTTTTTGCTAAGTATATGTGTGTTTGTGGTGGTTTTTGAGCACTTGAAGATGTTAACAAGTGTATCCACAGCAATTAACATGCGCACTGTGGCCTAAATGTGCGTTACAAGATGTACTGTGTGTTGTTCTGCATGCGCCTATTTTTGGAGGTTTATAGACAGTTCTAATGACCATTTGTAGACATTAAGGAGATGCGCGTGTGTTATGTGCCCTGGGAAAACCCGTGCTATTGTTTTTCTGCCCAAATGATGACTGCTGTTTGGTTTCGGACATCGATGGCAAGCCCTGGCTGCCTGCAGCCTTTGGTGTCAAAATTCAGTGCTGTGTGGGTTTTTTAATGATGGTGTGGAAGGTAGGGGTGGGAAGGCAAAGAGAAGTTAAGTTAGAACCTTTCTTTTCCTGGAAGACTATTTAATTGCCTCCCTCTCCTTTTAATATTAAGCACCAATGACCATTTCTTGTCATATTCTCAGATCAGACTCCTACACCAACACGCTTTCTGAAGAACTGTGAGGAAGTCGGCCTCTTCAACGACATCGACTGCTCCCTAGAGCACGAGTTTAGGAAGGCACAAGAAGAAGAGAACAACAAAAGGGTGAGTGTGAGCACACCAAGCCCTTACTCCCCTTTTGATTCCTTGAAATGTTAAAGGGAGTGTCCTTTAATCTGTGAGAAAGCAGATTGAGCTTTACTACATGGTAGTAACCTTTCGGTTACAAACTAGGTGGCACTATAAATTGTGACATGCTTTTAAAAACTATTGAAGCAGTTCACAGAGATAAAAACCTCAAAGCAACAAAAAAATGGTATTAAATAATAAAAAAAAGCGTAACTGTGTTTGCCAGGGTTTGATTCCAAGTCTCTGCGTTTAAATAAACTACAACACAAACCACACACCTCTTGAGGGAGAGGCTTGGGAAAATTGTATCATCTTTGAAGTGAGGATTGCAAATTGGCTCAAATACATTACAGGGAAATTTGGTTTCTGAAAGGGCATTTACTTAAGAGCAAAATTCTTTCTTTTTAATTTTTTTTTTTTTTAATTCCTGTACAACACGATGGATTTATTGGTGATCAATACCAGCTTTATTGTGTTTCTATTGTATTTCTCATAAAGCAATCAAGTTGAGCTGGGAAACTTTGACTTGAAATGCCTAGTAGATAACATATCCCATTGTCAATTAGTATTCTTGTAGTTTATTCTGAAGTTATTCTGTCAGTACTCTGAGGTTCAGGTTGAATTATATAGGCCACCTTGTATATAAATGTAGTCCTGTACCCAAAGACACTTAACAGTTTTTTAAGGGATCCTAAAGCACTGTTAAAATTTTCAAAGAATTGTAAAAGAGCTTAATGAACTAGAGAGGCCAGCAAGAAAAGAGGTAAAGCTGCCTGCTGAGGTGCAGAACAGGAGAGGTGGCTTGTAGAAGGAGAAGGCAGTTCAGGAGAAGCTTGGTTTTGGCTTACAAGGAAGGGAGTCTAGGTATAGTTTATTTCTGGCTCATAAGGAGAGAGACTGGGACAGATAGAGGAGGAGAGAGGCTGTGTCATGTTATGCTGAGCAAGGAATAAGAGTGTCCAAATGTGAGAGAGTTCAAGTTTTGGTCAAGTATTGTGAAATTAGCACAGACTGACCTTCACAGGTTTGTGTGTTGGACAAATGTTAGGACACAGCCATGTGTTGAGATAAATGTGTCTAATTATAGACATGTTAAAAACTTTGTGGTTTAGGTGCTGCAGAGAGGAGTCTTAGAATCAGAGAGAACATTTCTGTACACTCCTACTTCTTTCTGCATTAGAGGATTCCTGAGTTGTTCTCTATGCCTGGTGTTCATTTTGCAGGAGTAGGAGATGAGGTGAAATCTACTGAGGTGGACCTGAGTGCAGTTAGCCACAGATTGCAATGCTTGATGCTGCAGAGAGATTTCAGCTTGTGAGGGATATTTGCAAAGTCTGATTAAAACCTAGACAAGGGCATCAAATTACCTGATAGTTCCAGCTGTTTAGCAGTCTCTGGGAGTCTTATTCTGCCCTCCTACCAACCCTGGCAGCTGCCATTGGTGATCTCCAGGGAGCAAATAAGTGATCATGGGGGTGGGAAATGAAAAAAAAAAAAAAAAAAAGTGTGGAAAAAAGGAAAGAAAAAGAAAGGGGCACAAGTCCCTCCAGCTGGCTAACCTGTAACATTTGCTCTGTGTTTCCAATTAGTCTGCTGTATGTCCATTCTTACATTACTGACTGACTGTCAGATAGGAATCTGAAGTGGGCCCCAGTAGGGCTTTGCACAAATGCAAGAGATAAAGGCCAAGACAGAAGGAGACTCCTTGGGCTGCAGCTATCCCTAAGGAAATGCTTCTAGCAGCTTGCCCCTGGAATATGAGCGTGATGTAGTGTTGGCCTAATGGACCTACCAACACATGGAGACTAAGGTTAACTGCATGGAAATCTTACTCACTGCACAGAAAAGTCTTCCAAAAATATTTTTGGTCATATTAATTTCTCTGAGCTCTGAAAGAAACAGTTTTGTTTATTTTAGTATATCACTGTAGCTTAGCACACAGCTTGACACTGAAATCTTGTAACAGAAAAACACTTTCATTTCTCATTGGCTTTTTTGGTCCTTGAGTGTCATAATTTGAAATCAGTGGATAAAGTTCAAGTAGTGGCATTTTTTTTTCTTTCTTTCCTATTTTTTATTTTTTAATCTTCTGGGTGGGAGCCCATGGATCATCCATGGGAATATGTTGTGATGAAGCTGGTTATGCAGACTGGTGACTTTCCAAATTAGCTGTGAAGCTGGGAGTGGGTGGATTTAGGAGCATCATGTGTACCTTTTTTTGTAAAGGTACTATTGAGTGTAAAGCACTTGCATTAATAGCCTAGCTTCTTATCCAGGAATAAATCACTTGACATGCTTCTGCCACATTTGCTCATGTGTAAAGTGGAAAAAGTGTTTCTTTATGCCTCCCATACTTGGTATGCCTTATGGTAAGATCATCTGTCAAAGACCGCCTCTGACAATGTATGTGGATTAGCCTTTGCACAGGGGCTGAGGAGACTCAAGGAACAGTAATGATGATGATGACCTCCAGGTCCTGAACTGAGAAAAAATGTGAGTTTGTCAGTTGGTTTTGTCTTCTCTGCCGTTTATACCATCCTGTATTAGCTGGAAGTCTCTCCTAGAGAAAGACCTACTCCCTAAATGCAAGGGATGCTACAGATCAGCAATAAGCATATGGATAAACATGTGAGAAAGAGGCTTTTTCCATCCTCTTGATGGCACTCTTCCTGACACAAGCATCCTACCTCCCAAATTCGCCACCAAAATTAGCACAGGTAAAAGCATACCTATACTGTATTTCTACTTGCAAAATTGTAAATATTGAAGTTCCTGGGAGCTTGAGGCAGACAGCAGTTGACAGCTCGGACACAGACAAAACTTGCAGCCCAACTCAACAAGGCAGGTAGTGCTGGCAGATCACATGAGCATCTTAGCCCACTGGCTGCAGGCTTGCACTGCTTGGAACATTAGGTACCCAAAGCATCAGCAGTGGGATGTAATTGCAAACACATGACCTTTGCTGCTACTGCATTAGCCCTGTTGTCACATCTTGTTTTGAGCGTTGTGTTGGGGCTGAGACAGTAATGTCAGTGAAGGGAAGAATGAGGGTCTGTTTCTGAATAACTTAGTGGACCTGCTTCATTAAAATATATCTAGCCTGATCTCCCTGTGTTAAATGAGAAAAAGTGGAAGTATGCTGATTGTAGCAAGTAGAGTATTGCATCAAATAGCATTTACAAACAGTGAGCTGAATATTTTCAACATAATGGCATGTTTAAAATCACATTCTATGTATGCTAGAGTTTGGATGCATCACTTCCTAAGATTTATCCTGAAACTTTGAAAAATTCTAACCAGTTTTCAGTGCTGCAAGATAATATGTAAATTATGCAAATGAGGCAGGGAAAGGCTATTCTCAATTCCAGCTTGTTTTTAATGTGGGTTGTTCAGTGTCAGTTCAGGAAGCTCGTTAGTCCTCTATATGAACCAATATTCCTGCTCTAAGTATACTATCCAAAGGCAGGCACCTCACTGCTAGAAAAGCATCAGAAAATTGTAGTAGTCCAGGAAAAAACAAAACCAAATAGAAAGCCTTCAGTGGTTAAATAATTTCTATCTTCAGAAGGAATAAAAACCTGAGTATCTAGTTTAGTTGTATCAAACAAGGGATGATGCTACAGTCTGATGTGTGTTTGAAAGATAAGTATTTGGTTTGTACCTTCCAGGATCTCCTTTTACCTTATATATGTTTCTGTCTATCAGCATAAGAAAGCAGATAAAATGCACTTGTCTGGCTTAGAGCACATCACTATTTCATGCTGAACTCAGTGACTCTCTGACCTCCAGGAGAAATTTCTTGCAAATGTTTGCTGAATGTCATAGTTTGGTACTTTAGCCTATGAGTATAGGGAAGATGATATAATTCAAAGCAGGCTGGAAATGATAGAATCTGTCTCTAGAGTAGTATAGTTTGTTGAAAAAATTAACTTAATTTCCACACCTTGCTTAGATTTCATGCAATGTGTATCTAGCCCATAGGTTTTCCCCTCTTTTGAAAAGTAATACAGAAAAATCATAAGGGATTTTGCCTGTACTTAATAGTTGACATTTCAGCAGCTGAAACTAGCAGTGCAATAAATGGGGCCCTTAGCCAGGAAAGGGTGATATTGTACCCTTATATGAGAAGAAAAAATATTTATATGTTGATAAAGCACACTGTGGGTTTGGGTTATAGAGGCCTATATTGTAATACTAATAGACTATGTAGTAATGCTGGCAATGCACCCCTCTGGTGAAAGAACAGGGATTAAGGGTTCATTTTGGTGGTTGGCTTGGCTGATGGGTGACAAATTAGCCTCAGTTTTCCCTTGTAAGGATTCTGAAACCCCAGTAGGGTCCTGGAGAAGAGCAGTGTGCTGGTAGACATTTCAGAGGCAAGCGCTCTGAAAGGGCTGAGTTTCACTTGTGAAATAACAAACCAACAAGCTCATAAGCCTGTTCCTGGAGCACTTTTGACTCATTGTCTGACAGTCCGTACAATGGAAGGAACGACCTATGTTCAAATGCTTACTGTTTAAATTTAAAAAAAAATTTTGTGCTGTCATAAACGCACGTATGTGCATTCTCCCTGCATTTGTCTAAACATGATGTAAGACCATCCATATTTTTTTAAGTCAAAACGCTCTCTGATTTCTTATTTTCCCACTGAGATTAAGTATCTTATATACTCAGTATGTCACAGTAGACACAAAGTAAGACTAGAAATTGTTTATGTTAATACCGTGCTTAAGGGCCAGGGTAGCATTGTTGCACGTACAGTAATAGCTTTAAGCTGTTACTTTATCAATCACTTGAGCTGTTGTCAAGGTGATAGCTCAAAACTCTAAATTTCAAAGTCCAAAATATCACCCTGCACTCAAAGGTTTCAGTATAATAGTTCCTATACTCTAAATATAACATCTCTATCTGGGAAGATGTAAGCATCCTCACACCACAGCATTTTTTCTGGGCGATACATTGAAGTACTGGAAAGATACACTGTAACTCTGTATCTGAGTTTTTCTGAGGGATATTCTGGGTTTTCATTTGCATTAATCACATCAGGTTATTGATCTGCTTTTTGGGTTCATTTTTTTGGCTTGCAACACACCTTTTTTTCTTAATTGAATTAACTTTTGCATTATTCCTATGAAGAAGGTAGATCCTCTGTCTCTTATTTTCTAAGGGAAAAAACAATCAGATTCCAGGGGACATTGCTTGCCAGAGCTCCTTTGTAGCGTGATACCAAGCTCTTGAAGGAATCACGTATGTGGAATGAGAATTGCAGGGTATCTTGGTCCTCTCCACCATTCTGCCAAGAGAGCAGCTTTCTGTCTTATTTAAATCTCTTTAGCAGCATGGCCCCAAAAGATTGATAGACACCCTCAAAGACATTTTGGTGCCTTGCTCTCACTGAAACAAAGCAGGAGTAAATCAGAGAGCTACCATAAAGGATCTGGGCTCAAATGACATGCTGAAAATTGCACAGGAAGTCTGTGGCAGAGCCTCGGATTGATTCCATATCTCCTTGGTCTCAGCATAGGGCATCCCACAGACCATGTGTGTTAAAGATTTATCAGCTGTTGTTCAGTGTTGCTAAAGACAGGAAGAATGCTCTCCTCCTCTCTCCAGATGGGTAGGCTTGCTGGATTTTAACTTCTTAACCTTCATAGATTTCATGGTAGACATGTGGTGGTTTGTTGTATTTTGCATGATGGCAGCTCCACAGTTGGTGCTTCAGTCCCTGGCTTTATGAGTCCTGTTTTGAGCACGTATCTATCTCCAGGCACTCAGTTGCCACACTGCTGAACTGTGTTACAAAAGGGACACTTTCTGCATGATGGTGTAGGAAAGCTGTCAAGACAAAACTGTTCATGACCTTGAAGAAATATTCACAAGAATAGGGCTTAATTTAGGCTTGTTGCTGATGGTATAGCATCTTATCTTCTGCTGGCAGGCAGGTCTATCTTATCTTGAATGGACTTCTGAGTGGATTTATCGGCTTAGATCCTCATATTCAAAGAGAAGACCTGAATGTTTTTTCCAGCAGTAAGTGCCTATATCATGCAGAAAGGCAATTCTTGAGGGCATACGTTTTTGATTCGTCTAAACCTCCCTACCACCATCGTTCCATGTTCTTCTGAATTCCAGCTGATGAATCATCCTGCAGAGCTCACTCAGGACAGTCCACTTTCCTTCTTCTTCTTATTGTCTCTGTCCCAAAGAAGCTGAGTCACCCTCTTGTAATGTTTGGAAGTTTGTTATGTTTTCTGTATTTTGGCTACCCGCAACAAAAGGAGACCTATCTGATTTCATTCTAACATTTTATTCACAGCAACACGGCAAAGTTATGTCTTTTGCCTTGGTCTTCCTTGGAATGTTTTTAATGGCACAGCTTCCTTGTTCCCAGTTCAGGTTTCAGCATCATGGACTGGATGGCACATGAAAAAGGGATAAACCTTTCCTGTGGTGGCATTTTTATAAGTCTATCTGTTAGGTAAAGCCCCTAAATCTTGGCAGTCTCTTTAGAGCACACGCTCTGCTATTAAACACAAGCTCTTTTCTCCCCAGAGTGGGCTGCAGTCTCTATGGTTGGGTGGGTAATAAGATACTGCTGATACACTTCAGAGCAAGGTGCACTTTTCCTTTATTTATGAAGATAGACATGCTGGTCAAGGGCTTAATCACAGCTGATAAATCATTTTAGAAAGCCTATTAGAACCATATGCTGATCCTTCGTATTAACATGGTGTGTCTGTTTCTAGTCTAATAAGGCAGGGTCTCTTTTCCCTCTCCCTTCCCCCTGCCTAGTGTGCAAATTATATAACCTGTTTAAGTGATATTGTTTGCTTGGGGGCTTTTCCCTCTAGAAGAGGTACTGTTAATAAAGCAAGGTAAACAGAGGGAAGAAGGAAGAAAGCAAAGCTGAGTGTTTTTGGTCTCCTTTGCTGAGAGGGGATTGCAGAGCAATTGTCCAAAAGCTGAGGCAAGGAAACCTGCTGGTTAAAGACTGGGACACCTCTGTGGCATGGCCTTCATGGCAGCATAAGGTTGTCATTTTGGCCCAGGTGGTTACAATCCTGGAGCCCAAGAACTGTGAGGGTTGGGTGTGCTGACATTTCGGTTACCTCACCTTTCCCTCGCTCAGAGAGGGCTGCTGAAGGAACAGATTCCACAGCCATCTAATGAGATCCACATTGGTGAAGTTATCCAGAGCCAAGTCCTATTTATCATTAATTGGTGGGTTTGCTTGCAGATCTTTCTTATTATTTGCTGATTATACCCCTACACATTTTATTATCTTGCCAAAATTCAAATGCTAATAATTTCTTGATTTATTGTTTATTTATAACACTTTCTACTGCTTAAATAGATGTAGTTAGAAGATTTCAAAACAGCAACAGCTCTTTTGCTGGGTTTCTTTCACATTTTGCACATGGCAGTCAACTATTTATAAACCTCCTGAGGGACTCCTAAACCTTTACAGTTGGGTTCCTCCCACAACTTCAGCCTCTTTTCTCCCTTGCTCCCCCAAGGCAAGTCTTGTTTTTTTGGCATAAAGACAATGATGGTGATTGTTAGGTGGAGAAAACATCCACAAGCTATGAACTATGGGTAAGGATTTTTAATTTGTACATCAGGCAGGATAAATTGAAATCAGAGACATCCAGTAGAGTAAGGGTATCTTCACCATAAAGTGGGAGGTCCACATCTGAGTTGCTGGTGTTCTTTAGGCTTGCAAAATATGAAACTGAAAAACTGAAAACTCACTTGTGATGTGAGTTTGTGTGCAGTTGTGTGCATGCTGCGGCACGTCCCATTTCCAGTACAACTTCCAGTTGTCCCAAAGTACAACTTAAATCTGTTGTACTTTGAAGTAAAGAAAGGAATAGTGGAGAGAAGAAATAAGCCAGAACAACTGGTCACATGTGATGGCAGTTAATGAACGCCAGAGTGGGATGTACAGCCTCATACATCTCTGGGGCAGTTTCATTGACTTTAATGGAATTTAAATTTTTAACCTATTACAACTAGGCAAAGATCTGAAGGCAGAAAAGCCTTGCTCAGAGGCCAGAAAACAACTGTGGTCATGATGTGGTGTAAGTATCTGGGTAGTTACTGATGTCCTGCTAATAGGTAAAAATAGGGCCTGTTAAAAATCATATTAGGGAGGTAAAAAAGATACGTATTAACTGTTTCCTCATTCTAGTTTCTCTCTCACATGCTTCTCTACAAAAGTTGCTGAGTCCGCTATTATCAAATAAATATCAGCTTTTTTTCTTCCCTGAAATGTGAGTAAACTGTATGTGGCTCGGTCTGGTCCCTGGGAAGGGAAAAGACATCGGGTTGCCATGTGAATGTACATGTCAAAGTGCAGCTCTGCCAGCCAGTCTGGGGCTGGGTGGGGAGAGACACAGGGAGAATGAACTCAGTGTTACAAACCGTCTCTTTTGAATTTCTACAACCTATTAGTCACAGCAAGCTGCCCTTATTGATTTTGGTAAGAGAGGTCACTTTTAATCCTCTAAAGTGGAGAGAGCTACATGCACTCTCCATAGCATGACATTAAAATTGACACAGCTCTGCATCAGTTCTATGAAAAAGCCCTAAACCTAGATGGATTATTGCCTTGCTTTTCAATGGATACAAGCTGCTAACCAGAGCATGCTAACCTAGATTAGGTGTAAAAGCTTTAAAATGCTTCGTAAGGAAAGCACAGCCAAAAGAAGCTAGAAAATATGAGAACACGCTGAAAGAGCTGCCCCTGCAGAAATAGGCCATTAGTCTTGAGATACTTATTTTCTCCAGTTTGAAACACTTAAATGTCAACACAAAAAAGTGGAGATTATCATATAAAAGAACAAACAAAAGCTGACCTTACTCTATGATTGTGAACAAAGCTTTATTCTGGCTGATACCCCTTGCTTTATTCTGGCTGATACCCCTTGCTAGTTTTGTTTATGTTCTTTAGACAACTAAACCTTTGAATACAATTAGGACTCTCTGACTTGAATCTTAAGTGTGCCTCAAAATAAACAGCAGAGGTGAACTCCCAGCAGTTTTCTTTTCATCTTTGTTATCCTTGCTCTGACCCTTTTTTCCTGCCTAATGATCCTTTGTGGCATACTATTATTAAGAGAAATCTTGATAGAAAAATATGCTTAATGTGGATAGGAAAATCATTGTGAGCCTAGAAAAGGTTTTTTTTTCCTTTTTTTGGAATTCCAGAAAATGACTAGTCCCCCTTTTGCTTTTATGCTATTTATTTATTTGGAAATTTGTTCTCTGAAGGGATTTATTTCTTTTTTTTTTCTTTTTTTTTCTTTTTTTCCTTCTGTGAGTCTCAGTAAATACTTACAGTGTAGTGTTAGGGAAATTTGTTTCCTTGTCATGCAAGCTTGGTGTTCTCCCTTTTCATTACCTGTAAGTTTGCACCAACATTTCTTGCTGAAGGTTAGAAATTCCCTTTCTAAATAAAAGACAACTGCAAAAGAAACAGTGACGAAAACCATTAAGCTACAAGGTTGAAGTCTAATCTGTGGAGCCTGTAAGAGGTGCCAGAGCAGCATTCAGTAAAGCTTAAAAGTCCTCTGTTGGTAGTCAGTTGAGGAGGTCTCTGAGCTCATTCTCAACAGAGATTAAGATGTGTGTGTCTGTGAGGCCAGTGTGGCTTCCCCTCCTACACTAAGAGGGAACACTGCTTGTTCTTCCTGACCTTCCTTCCTCACCTGAGATGTGTGTGAAACGGTGGTTTATTTTCTCCCTCTCAGTGGACTTAGCAAGGCCTAGGGAAATTCAAAGCAGGCACAGAAAGGGAGATGAGTTTTGGCTTTGTCACTATGATGTGACACCTAGAAGAAAAGGTGAAAGATGCCCAATCTGCAGATTGTCTGCGCTTCTGTCTGGCAGCTTATCTTTGTCCTAGCCCTGCCTTTTCTTCTCCTATCAAGGAAGAAATAAAAATAAAGTACCTTGCCAGTCTCTCCTTCTTTTTGTTGGAAGAGTCCTCCCTGATGTCCTAGTGGGGAGAGAAAGAAGGAAGATGAGAAAGTAGGGGTTGCTAAAGAAGGCAAGAAATAAAAGGAAGAAAAGTACCTTTCTTTTTTACTTATATAAAAGATGTATTCCTATCCCAGATCAGACATGGTGGGAAAAATGGAAAGGAAAATTCACACAGAAGAAGAAGAAGGAAAATAATATTACTAAGATATGAAGAAAGCTGAGGGAGGCTATCATGAGGCTGTTCCAGTGAGAGAGATAGAGTGAAAAATCAACAGTTATTTGAAGCAGACATTAAAAAGATAGCTCTTTTGTTTTTTAAGCAGTGGGATATCAAAATATTCCTGTGATGTACTTCTTTGCAGAACTGGGGAAGCAGAGATTGAGGAGTGTGAAAAGTAAAATCTGCTTTTCTCCCCACCATGCTTATCCTGTCCCTTCCACCCCCAATCCAAGGAAATGGAATTAGTTCCTCAGCTTAATGTTGAAATGAGATTTCAAGGGATGTGGCTGTACTAGAGAAGAGGAGACATGAAGGTGCAAAGTTGATGTTGGGACTTAGACTGTAGAATAGCTTTTTCCTGAAAAAGTAAAAAGGAAGATCAGTCTTGGACACTCATGTTTCTGTTTTCTTTATAGTCTTTTCTAAGATATCCTTTCTTTCATCATACTCCTGTCTTATCTCTGAGATCTCTGTGTATGTCCCTTGGGAAGTATACATCTGTGTAAGGCCTGTTCTTGTAATGACAAAGTAACCATGGTTCTTTCCCATTTATGCTATTTTTTTCCAGTACAGTAAACTCATGCAAATGTAAATGCCAACATATATGTTTCAGGAAAACCAGAAAAACTATTACGTGTGTTACACCTCTGCACATAAGTTCTTATTCTGTGGATTATTGTGTGGCTGGAATCTTTTTCAGGTGCACCTCTTATATCCAAATTTCTTTTCTTTGCTTCATCCATCTCAGCCTGTTAAATGTGTATATAACGGATTTTCTGAAATGGGGCCAAAGTCCATGTACTTCAATAGCTCTTAAACATATGGTTAACTTCAAGCATGTGTGCAGGGGTTTGCTGAAGAGAGATAGTTTGCTGAATCAGGACTTCCCAACACCAAGATTTTAAATTGCAAACAATCCTCTATTTTAATGTGTTTTAACTACTGCCTCCCATGGCCTAACAAAAGGTAACTATTGTTGACTCCTGCAGATGAAGAAAGTTGTACTTGGATAAACAGAAATATAAGGGTAAACCAAATTTTTCTGACACCCTTCTGTGAGAACTATTTTTTTTTACTTCTTCCTAATAACTAATTATGCAACATGAAAAGGAATAATGATCATAATTCATGTTATGATTAAAAACCTATTTTTCTGGGGGAGATAGAGAAGGTTCACTACTTAAAAGAAAAAAAAAAGGAAAAGACATTTGTTGCAGGTTTTTGGTTTTTTTTTTAGATTACTGTATTTTATAACTAAATGCAGTACTGAGATGATAGTATATGTATGCCATCATTGACCAAATCAGTATCAGTCCACTATCCAGTCTTCTGGATACATAAATCTGTGTGATTAATGGAGAAAATATTTTAAAGAACAATGAAAGTGGGTATATATGTAAAAACCCCCAAACAAACTAAAAAGGCCCAAACCAAATAAAACCAAACAACACAAATCCCACCAGAAACCAAACCAACACAACCAAATCTCATTCCCCAAAAAGAATCTTGAAGAAAAAGGAAAACGCAAAAAGCACAATAAAAAATGCAGTTGCCTTTCTCATTCACCTACATTCCTCCATGTGCAGGGATAAATGGGATAGGGCTGCCTTCCCTGTGTTGTTGTGATTTTCTCCATCCTGAATCACAGATAGGGGTGGAAAATAGATTCCACAGAGAAAATGCATCTGTTGGAAGGTGCAGGCAAGGGGAAGGAGTAAGTGAGGGAAATGTTCCTTTCAAAATCATACTTAATATGCTGTTGGTGATGGAGTGCTCAAATTGCCTTCTTGTTGACAGTTGGATTAGGACAAAAAAGCATCTTTTGCTGTTGGAGTTGATACACCTAATGCATTGTTTTAAAACAAAATGTTATTCCCTTGTTTTTGTGTAAGGTGGTAAGACTTAAAAGAAACTGGGCTTTCTTCTTCTTTTCTTCCTACTTTTCAATATTCGTTTCCTCACATTTCATCTTCAAACCAGCTAATCTGTATCCCCTTCTTCTTGAATAGCATTATCCCGACAACAGGGCAGTGAAAAAAAGCCAAGACTGCTGGACTTCTAACAATGCCAGAGGGCCCCAGGAATAGGAATGCCCTGAAAAAAATGTGCTTCCATCCAGCTGCCCTTCATATTGTGTCTCTCTATCCAATTTACTAGAGAATTTCCCACTGGCTCTTGGCTCATTCCCAAATGAGAATGTAATCTTTTAAAGATTACACTGCATAATGGAGGGACAAGGAGCTCTTTATTAACTGGGATGGGGAGTCACTTGCTATTAGGCAAGGGAAGGGGATGGGATGTAGTAGTGTTTTGTGAGTTCTGCTTTCTGCCCCTTCTTGTCTTGTCAGCAACAGGATGGCAGGTTGGGAGTGAGAAACCACTGCAGCTGCAATGTAGAAAAAGAAATAATTGAATGTAGCTTATGATTATGGCAATTACTTTTATAACATGAGGGATTATGCCTAACTATTACATTGCCAGCAAGATTAAATTACTAACCTAATACTACAATATGTTTTCCAGGAAAATAAAAAAATAATTCTGCTTGTTCCAGAGTTGATGCATTCAAGGACTGTTAATGCAGTATGAAAGAGCTGAGCAACCAAGGAACCTGCAGTGTTGTCTGTACAGACATTGTCTGGATTGGATCCCTGTCACTTCAATGAACTCTGCCAGCTAGACACCCTCACCCTTTATGGGATGTAAAGCAATGTGGTACTCTGGTAATTTTAAATGCTCCTTCTCCTGTCAAGCAGATAAGCTTCTGCCAGTAATTGTTAATAAAGAAATAATCAGAAGCTACACCTGCAATGGAGAAATTCTTGAAACTTCACAAAGAGACCAATTTTGCTCATGTAAACCCACTAAACTGATTGGAAAGCTTAACCTTCAATGTGTTTTCATTTTTTCATTTCAGCCCAAAAGCTGGGCTCCTTTTTTTATTTTGTCTTTTGAAAATATTGCTTAATGCAATGGATATCTGTATGTAAAATAATTTTAGCTTACCTCTAGCGAGAGGTCATTTTTGCTGAAGATTCTGGAATATGCAGTGTGGTTTTCAATAGTTTTTTAAAAATATTTTTTCTTCTACATGCATAACAAGGTCATAGATGAGAATTTTTCATATAGCTGGTACAGATACAGCCTTGTATAAACTGTTCATGATAGGAGTATAAGCTAAGTTAATTATGCAGGAAGAGCAGTTTCCTTTTGTTCATCAGCTGGAAAATTAGTAGAAAATTTAATTTTGGAGACTTCAGAGATATATCATGTGTTGATCATTATGAGCAAATTAACTGGCTTCATGGAAAAGCCAGTTCTGATTCTGAAGAGAAATGCAGGTTAACAATATAATTCTATAAATATTTTTCTTAATTTTTATTTGGTATAAAAATTTGGTGATGAGTGATACCTCAAGCTGTTGATTTCATTTTTCTTGTATGTCCGTTTAAGTCTTTTCACACCATTGTGCTTCATGAAAATACCTGTTGTTACGCAAAGCTATTGGATACATTTGGAAAGACTGGACATGCATCTGTAAATCAACATCTTCTTTTTCTGGTGAAGAACTGGAGTTATGGTTATCAAATTAAGGTCAAACAGGAGCATGTTACTGTATTGTTTTGTCAGGATTAGAAACCTCTGAATGACTGCTATACCTGATTTAATTCTTTTTTTCCCCCCTTCTTTCCTTCTGAATATGTGAACAGACAAAGAGGCAAATATGATTTCATGGTGGATATTTTTGTTCTGTTGTAGATATGATCAATGCAACACACAAACTCTTTGTATCAATGACACAAACGCTTGGCTTTTTTTGACCTTCCTATTCATTTGAGCTTTAAAGACTCACCTTAGGTAAAAGATATTCTCAGTTACCTTTTGGGACAGAGAGCTCTGAGCACTATTAAGAATGTTTTATTGTAAGTTGACTTTGTAATTTCCTTGTAGTGTATAACCAGGTTATACAAGGTTATACCTTGATTTGATAACTACTAAACATCTTTTAGTCAAGTAAGGGTGTATTTCTATTCCCTTGGCTTGTATAATTTTAAGACCATTGTGTTTCCAGTGAAATATCCTATATTAGTTGCCTCTGAGAGCTTTTTATTTTGTCCCTGGTGTATTAGTTCCTAACTGGTAGAAACAGTTGCACAAGAAATCAACCTGTTTTTGTACATCTCCTATGCCCAGGGCATATTAATAAGTCTTTGGTTGCTGCTTGCTTTTAGAAAGAAGGTCAGTGTGGGTTTATTGCACATCTGCCAGTAGTTTGCAAAATGCTGGATCCTCATAGTGACCTGTGTGCCCACTAGGCAAGTGTTACCTTTCACAGACTGCGAGGAGGGAACCATAACCCATGGAAAGGGGCCCACCAGATGCCTGAGGGCCATACCTCAAGCTGTCACAGGAGTTTCGCCAGTTCTTGCCCTTCATTTGCTTTCTGACCTCTCTGCGTCGTGTGCTTAAGCACCTTCTTAAAAGCCAGCCTGTGGCTCAGGGCTTTAACTGCAGGCGGCACTGCAACATGATCTGCTGGAAGCTGTGAAGTCATGATACAGATTTGTGTGGACTTCTGTGTGCCCCCTTGCTCTTAATAGGTAATAAAGCACTTACATTTCAGTGTGATGGGAATTTTTTTGGTGTGACCCTGTGTTTAACCACCATCAAAACACAGGTGTAAAATTTTTTACATTACATGAGAAGTACTGGAATACCACCTAGATACTGGTGTGCTCAGAAGGTCTGGCAGTAATATTGGATGGTTTTCTTCGTTTTGTTGGTGTTACAGCATAAACTAGTTTGAATATATTTTTTTTCTTTTCTAAAAATATTCCAATGGAATTATTTTCAGCGCCAAAAGGAAAATTTCTGTAAGACCTTGTCATAAGCCGTGTTTTTGCATTTTTCTTGTTTTCCTGCCAAACTGTAACTTCCCTGTCTTTCTAATGCTTGGAAAACTTTCTGCATATTTATGTCAGTTTCTGTGTCAGCTGATGTTGAAATAGGTTTCAAAACCACAGTCAGAAACTTTATTTACCCAAATATTTAGCTTTCAGTTTAACCTGACCCTAGACTGAGCGCATCTGAGTTGAAGTAGCTCAACAAATCAGCTACATTCTGCCTCGTCTGACATGCGACTGGCTGTGTGGATACACTTAGCTTGCCCTAAATATTATGAAGGGAAGGAAAGAAGCATGTAAAGGTCAATATTGTGGTTTTCTTGAAGGATGGTAGTTTGCTATAAGCTGCTGTGACTCAATTGTTTTTGATACTCTGTTTATCATATCTCATCTGAAATGTGCTAGGGAAGCTTCTGAGCTTTCCAGCAGTTGGAAGAGGCAACTTTTGTTTTCATGAAGGAACATGGACTCTAAACTGCTTGCGTGAAGCATGCTATTTGATATATGTCTGCAGAAGACTGGTGTTTGGATCTCATCTTCAAGTAATACTGTAGTGCATATAACTTCTAAATTATGAGCCTTATTTTTACATTAAATCTTTTCAGCTGCATGATTTTTTTTTCTATTTTTTTTCATGTAAAACGGGTATTTTTACAATACATGAATATAACATAGAAAGCATTTACTTCCCTTCAATGATTTTGTTGCTGGATGTAGAGACACGGCACTAGCATCTAGCAAGCAAATACATTCCTGTGGTGTTTTCAAAAGTGCATGAGAAACCATATGTTTTCATAGGAGAACAGCTGTTACCAAGCATATGCTTTCTGAGATAGAGTGACACTTATTAAAAGGGCAAAGTAGGACCACGGCTTGTCTTCTAAGTTGAATAAATCTGGCAATAACTGTCTCTTTCAATGTGCAGTGGCACTGCATGTAGATATTGCCATGTGCAGTTTTAACTGGAAGGAGAGGGAGAGATTAACATCTACAGTCTGCAGCTTGGAAGAGACAATATAAATCTCTGTCCTGCTTTGAGCTGTGAATGCCTCTGTAGGAGTTATAGTAACAGACAAATTAGCATAATGTAATTGGCTGGCAAGGTCAGCCCCTCTCCAGGAGCATTAGCAATGTTTACTGTAAGAAGAGACAGACCAAGTATTGTAGGGTAGTACATTGTCTGTACTTTTTGAAGGAAGAATAATCGTTTTGGACTCCCTACATCACAGACTTTACCATATCTTATTAAAATTCAGACTATCATATTTCTGCCTTAAAGCAAATAATCTAATAGAACAACAAAGTATATTCTCTACTGTCACACAAATCTTTATTCTTTTCGTTTTTGCTTTGAACCTCATTGAGTTTACTTTTCTGTCTTTCTCTATTGAATAGCTTTTTTCTGGATGCTAAACTTCCATAAGCATCCCTGCCAATACCTAATAAATCTTGTTGAGACAATTAAAATTTCTGATCTTATTACATGGGACAGAATTAATAAATCCAGAGAAACTTATCAGCTTTCTTGTTTGGCTCTTTGAAATTGAAAACTCTGAGCAAAATTCTGGGCCAGCTCTAGCAATCCAGTCTCACTGGATTCAGCTTTGTAAGCCTTTTCAGAGCTGTAGGTGAGAAATGTGAGATGATGTATTTCGAAGGAGACCTTCAATTGAGTCACAAATAGCTCTGGCTTTTCAGCCTTTATTCTCAAAAATGAAAATTTGTAGCAAGCATTTGAAAAGAGTTCAAGCACTCAGTTATGAAGTGTTTGGGAAATGGCTTTTAGAATATCACACGGTTCTCATTGCCTTTTCTTATATAATCAACAGGAATGGTGAAGATTATGATATTTAATACTGTCTGTGTCAGGGAGTTGCCACTGTAATTTTCCTAGACAGCTGGCAAAAAGGCTAAAACACACAGAATCACCTTCTGAGCACTATCTTACTGGAAAACCTCTTTCATTTTGCTTAGACTTTTGCTTAGTGTGATCCAATGAATTCTGTTGTCTTCTGGTGATGAAGAAAAATCAGGTAGCATTTCCTGGACACTGCAGTAGCTAGTTTTTGAGTTTTGTGTATTAAAACTAAAAGTTAGGATGGTTTAAAATGAGCAGTGTTCAATGTTGAAAGGTAATATTGGTCTTCTTTAATGGTGATAGCCAGGAGCTAGCTGCTCTTGAGAACAGGATTGTGGTGCCACTTGTGCCAGGATGGTACTCCTGACCCTCTTCTCTGTTCTTCAGCTTCTGGGTATCACGTTTTTTAGGTTGTAAACATCTCACTGACAGCTGCTTTCTAGGTAAAAGCTGCTGTGTGAAGGGGAGCACTCAGAATTAACAGTTCTCCAAGTGCAGCTAGGTTGTTGCTCCAGGACACCTGTCTACCCTGTTTCATTCATGGCTTAGCTAAAACTCCTGCCTGAATTATGTTTTGCTGCCTTGAATGAAGTTATCTCTCAGCCTGGTCACACCAGGAGGACCAATTATACAGGAGGACCAATCATTTTTTACTTAGGAGAAGGAGCATTGCAGCTCCTCAGATGCAGTGGTATGAAGCATGTGGTACTCTAAAGAAATAGTATGTAGTTTCCCCAGGATGGCTCCACAGCACATTTAATTAGTGTGACTTGAAGCATGTACATCTGGATGATTGTCTGGTATTTGCATTTGTCTGGTCTATTTGCATTATCAAATATAGTGCAGCTTCTTTGTTATTCTCTCCATTTGGAAAAGAAGCTGAGACAAACATATCCCACTTTTACAACTGGGAATTCACCCCCTTCATCATCACTACCACCACCACCATATAACCTCAGATCATGATTTTTAGCTGGCCTCTTCTGAAATGGCTCACAATCTTTAGTGCTAATATTTGGATGTACAGCTAGGAATCCTTTAGTTGGACACAATTTTCTGCAGGCGGTGAGCTCCCCTTTTCTGAAGAATAGATCCTGCAATAGAGTCTGGGCTTTCTGGACTTGAGTATGCTGTCATTATTCTCTTTTACTGATTTACACGTCTTTCTCTCATGTTTACAGATACCAAATAAACGTTCTTTTGTCTTGCAATTCTTCTAATGGTATTCATCATATAACTATTTTTTTTACTGGTTAAAGTATCTGGATTATAGTTTCTTGTCACTTTTGTGAGTTTGAAATGCATGCTACTCTTAAGTCCTGTGAAATTCTCTTACCAAAAAACCCTCTTCTACTGTGTCACTGCTGTGATACATTGCCTTCCTAGGTATACTGTGTTGTCTCTAAAAGCTATTCCCTTCTTGTCACTTCCAAGCACTGTGTAGCTGTTGAAGGTCTTTGTCCTGTTTTACATGTAAGGCAGAAGAATGTGAGGTAATTTGACCAAAATCACTCTGTAAATCTATTGCAGAATGAGGAAAACGATGTCTGTGCAGATCCCAGTCCATCTGACCTACACAGCATGTTTGTTCTGTCCAAGGAGTTATATTTCTGATCTTTTCCACAGTCCTGGGTAGTTGTATGTCCATACCAGCTTTCTTGCTTGTTCTTTTTCCCGCTAACAATTGCTCTTCTTCCAGATATCTCCACCTGTGTTTAAAACCAAGTCACATTCCTCCAGTGGACGGCCAACTCTGTTTCTTGCAGAAGGACCACACTTAGTCTATCTTTCTTCTAAGCATGTTTATTCTCCTGGTCTTCTTTTTTTTTTTCCTCCCTGCCTGTCTGTCACTTGCTGAAACCAAGGCAGAGGTGGAAAAGGGCTGTTTCTCCTTCACCAGACTACTTTACCAGCTTTGAGGATTCAAAGGACACTTTCTTGTAATCTCTCTTCATCTGTAGCCCTTGCTGTACCCAGTAGAAGTGAACTTCCTTTAGCTGGAAGTGTATTTAATTTTTTTGCCTTCTGTGTAGACACGCTATTTGCCTTTCTAAACCTTAATTTTTTAAACTCTTGTGGCTACAAAGATAATTAATTTTTGTCTGAATGCTTCCAAATTATGTACCCAATTTTATTTAAGTTCTTTCTGTTCAAAATCTAAAGTAAACTAGTTCTCCTCTCCCAAAGTATCAACCTAAAATCGACTGAAGCAATTGTGGATCCTGCAAAACTGCATGATTGCCTTTGTGATTACTTCCCGGGAGACCTGGTAAATTAACTTGATCCTGACTTGACATCTTGGTGTTCCTTTTATGATTTTCACCAATCAAAATGATTTTCTTACCAGCTCACTTGAAAACCCACTTCACTGGTTAAAACTATGATCTCTTGTTATATTGCAAATGGTTTGTCTGGGTTGTTTTGAGACCATCATTAGCCTTCACTCCTGGACTTTTCCCAACCTTTTGTTTGAGTCCTCCTGTAGTACTAGTCTGCCTGGCCCAACACAGCTGGCACAGTGGGTTGGGGGTAACAGAATATTTAGGAGATGCATTTTATTACCAGGGTAGCAGCATTTCCACTTGACTTCTTAGCAGAAAAGTTATGCCTGCTGGTTTTCTGCTTGAAACTGCCTGAATGGAAAATCACTGGCTGTTTTGTTGCTACCATCCTTGCTCTCTTTACCTACTGCTCTGTCTAAAAAATGTTCTGGTCATTGAGTACAATCAACAGCCAGGGTTGTAACTCATGCATGATGCCAATAACTTAGGCCAGTGAAATCAATGATGAGAATTTCAAAGAAGGTTTAAATAAAATACAACAAATTTAGATGCCAAAGTGCTGTCTCTGTGGGTTTGCTATTAACAGATTATAAATGGTTTGCATAATGTTGAAAAGCCTAGTGCCTTCAGTTAGCAGTATCAAAGGCTTGTTTAAAGCAATTCCTGGAGGAGTGCCGCCCTCCCCCTCCCAGCTTTCTGTTTCATGATGGATAAAACCAAAAATCCTTACAATAAAGAAAGGAAAGCCAGGTTTTCAACTACCCTCTGACTGGCCTCCAGATCTGGCAGCTGCTTTTGGATGTCTAATTGCTTGTCCTGCAGAAGTTGACATGCACCTACTTTGAGAAAGTTCTTTGAGTACCCACTTAGTATGTGCACTCTGTCTGATTTGCAGAAATTAAATGATAGTGCTAGAAAAAACTCAAGCCGAGCTTATTATTCTGTTTCTTTGAATTTTTATCTATTTACTTAAACTTTTCTAGTCTTCTCCGTTCATAGATAAGTACTAGATGCAAGGAAACAGTGCGAAGTAAAGGACAAGGCACTGGACTGGGAGGAAAGAGCCCTTGCATTGAGTCCTGATACTTGGCTGAACAAATCACTCTTTTTCTTCTTTCCTCTTTCCTTGGTTGTCTCTGAAGTCTGGGGCTTGTGGGCAAGTGTTGTCCATCAATGTGTCTATACAGGTTTTAGTACAATAAGGCCTTGATTTCAACTAAGGCCTTTAGGAATTACACCTAGTAAGTATCCTGGCAAATTTCTTTTCTTTTCATGTTTCTTACCAGTCCTTCTCCATTTGAAATGCATGGCAAGCTCCCTTGTTTTCAGCAATCTAATGGGACCATAATTCTGTCCCCAAGATAACATTACAGATATAAGCCAGATTTGCCTTAGACAAAGTTCTATGGAGAATGTATTTTCTTATAAACATGCTTTTTATAAAAGGGTTTGTTGTTTTGTGTTTATTGGTGTTCCATCTGCTCTAGAGAATACATTTGAGAAAAGCTAGCTCCAGCATGGCATATAATGTTTCATTAGCAGGCATAACCTTGTTTATTTGCTTTTTAAAATTGTATTTAGAAAAGGAAATCAGTTTGCACCATTGACATGCTGCCAGGTTCCTGTTTATAAATGTCACAATAGGCAACTTAGAAGAAACAAAATAGTCGGTTTATGGCTTTTGCATAAAGAATGAGAGAACTGGGTAGAGCCAGGCAGCCAGTTGTGCTCCCCATATTTTTGAGCCTCACAATTACCAGGAGTTAATGTGGTGTTAGGAGTGGAAAACGGCCTGAGTGACCCAAACTGGACTTTGCGCCCATTGTGTTACTGATGTTTGGCTGAACAGAAGAAGCTCTTTGTGCTATGTTGATTTAGTGGCTATCTTGGACGAGTAATTGTGCATGAAACAAGCAACCCTGAGGAAAAATGGGAAATATCTGTAGGAAACTTCAAGACATAAGCATGCAATCTGATGTCATCTTTTCCCATAGAGAAGCTATTTCCTTTCAAACTCTGGTGAGACCAATCTTCCGAAGTTTCCTTCTCCTTTAAAATGTGTTCCTTTGCATCATTTTTTTTTTCCTTTGCAATAGAAAATGGTTTATCATGGGTACCTCTGGTGTATACCAGATATTACTTAATGTGTATGTAAAGAAGGCTTCATGTGTTACAAACATAGTCCGTTCAGACATGCTGTAAAGGGCACGAGAAGGGTAGTGGGGGAAGAGGGGAGGGAATTGTGGAAGACAAGGGTCATCTTTCAGTATTCATTTCTACTGATAATTAGAGGGCACCACTAAATGACTGTAATTAGATCATGTCAAAAAAATTAAGATAAAAGACCAAAAATTCTAAGTATCCTGCATTTTGTTCATAGTATCAGAGGAGTTAGAGCATTGATACTGGTTGCTTAAACCAGTAGACAAAGTGGAGGACAGGCAGGGAGGCTTCTCTTGCCCATGGAAGAAGTTTGTGGGCATTTGCCCGAGAAGATGCGAGGCAGGGACTGGAGGAGGTGACAGTGCTTCCTGGGTGCCTGAGGGGCAGAGGCCCAGCCAGAGGTTGGCCTGCAGCACGAGCAACATTACAGAGATTTTTTGCAGGGCTGTCACCCTTCAGGCAGCAGCCTTAAGAGGATTAGTAGTGCTTAAATGGGCCCTTTGGACTTTGAGTTACAGTGGTGACTGCTAGAGCCTTGAGATGGCTTATACCTGGCTTAGCACTTCATATGTCTGTCCTGTGTCCTGTGCCACGCTGCTCAGCAGCGCCGTGTAGTTTGCTGGAGATTAGCAGATGAGGTTTGCATCACTCAGTGTATCTCAGAAAGTCTTTCTGATAACATGTGAACAGCTATTGAAAGGAAACAGGACAAAAAGATTATTTATGATTTTTGTTTTGTTTTGTACCTCTTGAGGAGCAGGCACATGCCTATGTTTAAGAATAATCCATCCTTACTTAAAACAACACAGAAGTTTCCCTGCATATTGCGACACAGATATTTAGGATAAAATTTTGCCAGCCCCAGTACACAAGTCTGATCTATTAATTAACAATTAATTAATTGTCTAAGGCTCCAAAAACTGAAGACATTTTGAAAAAAGGACAAAGGTTACTGAAGTTCCTAGATACCTTTAGAAATGTTACGTGTTTTTGTCAGTAAATTCTAGTCACGGTGCTCCAAAGCCGTATTTGGGTGGCAGTTAGCTCTGGACTGTGAACTGCTGGTGGTCGCAAAGCTGTGGTAAGTCATCTGCATCTGGTCTGTGGAACCATCTTGCCTTAATTACACAATTTATGATAAGAGCACAGAGTGCTCTGTGTGAAATTCAGAGGGTTGACAGAGGTCTGTGATCCAAAAAATTGGAAACCAGTGGCTGAGACTGATAAGTACAGATTCAAAGCTTTATGATTTCAGTGAGAGCAATGTTTCCCTTCTTTCCCCATCTGCCTATCATTACTTGTCATTCTTGAGTAAGGAGTTTAATTTTTCTTTACATTTTTACCGCTTTGGAGATCAGGTTGATAACATTTGACTGAGCAGCCATGCCTGGGGTTCAAGAAGTCAGATAGACCCATACTGCTCCTGGCCTTTCAGTCTCCAGCGTGGTGTGGATAGCTGCCTGGGTCCAGTTTAGGGGGAGACTTTGGATGGGGGCCTTGGGGGCGGGGAAGAGTCTTTCCCCATTCTGGGATATGTCATGCCTGCTGTTTCTTGTAATGTGCCATTTTTATCAGGTAGCTGTTAAGTGAGCATTTGCCTTTCTTTGAAATGTTTTGAGGAATAGATCCTTTGGCATGAGTTCTGTATTTTTATGTGTCAGCCTCACTCAATGACTTCATACCTCTTGCTAAGTAGGGGAGTTAAATGGATTTTAGCAGTCTGCAATAAGATCTTCATAGTGCTTTGTCCTTATGCTTAATGTTACTACAGAGCATTTTCCAGCAGTTTCTTTCTGCATCCTTTTTTTTCTGCCTTAGTGCTTTTCCTCATTCAAAGCTCTACAGATGTTACAGTTTAAAAAAAAGAAGAAAAGGTATTGCATTTCAGTCTCCACCAAGTTTACACTCACCCATCTCTTGCATAATGGAACTTTTTCCTTTTTTGTTTTAAAATTTAAATCTTGATGGTAGACTTTTTCCTGTAAACCTTCAATTGCATTAGTAACATAATTAATTTTTTATCTGTGGTTTCTTCCCTAGTCCCTCATCTGTGTTTCCTGGCCTTGAGTGGGCAGCAAGCTTGGTTCTCTGCTTATAGGAGTTTAGATTTTGCATGCCAATTACAGATGAAACAGTTGTGATGGGCTGGTGTGAGGGTGTTTTCCTTCTACGTTAATCTGAATAATGAGAAAATAAATTAATTTGCGCTGCTTCTGGGGAGACTTGCTAACTTTTGTTTTGAGATTATCTTTTTCTTATGTCAGGAAAGAATTCATAGAGACTCAGTAATGTTGATGGAGACTACATAAATATATTAAAATAATTTTGAAGCCTGCCATTATTTGCCACGTTTAATGTATCATTTTCTTTTACAACAATATCTTCTGAGTTTTTAAGCTGGCAGGTTATTTGGCTGTGTAAGCAGTATGTGCAGTGAATGAGTGGGCCACTGGAGGCTTCCACTCATGTGTCTTTTATATATTGTGAGTTTAGGATATCAGTAATCAGGCAAGATATGACTCTACACTTCTTGAAATTGCACATGAAGCTGCCATTTAAATGTATATTTTCTTTGAATATTTTTCCTTGTTAAAATACTTTCATTGAGAGCACAGGCTAGATAAATTCTAAAGTGCTGTGGTAGATTTGATTTCTCTCTATAATACTTTTTAAGTTGATGATTTTTCCTTGAACTATGTGCAAATATTTTAAGTTGCTGTGCAGCAAATTATAGATACATGATATTTTGCATAAAACAAAGATGTGCAAAAAGTTGTTTTGTCTGTGTTTAAATTGACTACATTTTTATTTCAGTTTTTAATGGAAAATACCTTCTGACTTTAGAATTTATATCATAGTCTGCAAAATACCTTTATGTACAATTGCTTGTATGTTACATCTTTATTGGTCTAAAAGCTTACATAGAAAAATCCTGGATAGTCTGCAGTTCATGTAAAATTGGTCTTTGCAATTTTTGGTAAGCCTCGCAGTTAAAAAATAATAGTAGGAAAATAAAAACAGACTTTGGTTTGGAAACTAGATCTTACAGTTTAAAACCACAAGTAAACTCTGAAACACAGAATATTACCATAAATCGTAAAGGATGGATCAGTTGTCATCATCCTATGAGTTCAGTAGATGGTGGTTGACTTGAGGTGGTGCTGTGTGAAATGGTGTTTCCCTGGAAGAGCCAGTGTTTAGGGGAATTGGTGACTGCCTGGGTGTATTTTGCCTGTGTCTGCGTAGCCATCATTTCTCTGCTGCATCTGCCAACAGGGTGTGTGTTCTTGTGGACTGATGTGTAATCCTCTCCACCAGAACATGGAAGCATGACTTCAAGAAGTTTTTTAGCCTTTAGAAAAAATAAGTGTGTTGTCTATCCAAACTTAAATGGTTGCACGTGGGAGAAAAATGCTCAAATGTTTTCTTCAAAGTCTGAAGCTAAAATGGGCCATGAAGTGTAACTGGGGAAAAGTTAATACAATGTTGATCTGTATGCCTTCCTCTTGCTGCTGGAAAGGTTGAGAATGAACATGTTGATTTAAAAGCAGTTTGTGGATATGGTTTGCTGCTTTTTGGTTTATTTGTTTGAATGTTAAATACTGATGGAGAGTAGTGCATGAGCACATGGGTGAGGGAGCCCATTTCTATAAAACCTCTTCAGTGTTAAAATCCTGGTTTCTGCTTCTGTGGGAGTGACTGGAAACTTCAGTGAGGATGAAACTTAGTCCTAAAGGAAATAAATTCCTCTTCAAATATTGGATTTTAATTAAGATTCATGAAATTAATCTTAAGAGCATGTCTTTTGTGTCCCTGCAGCTCCTGACATGGGTGGCCTATGTGATCACTTAGGTTCAGTTTAATGAAATAGATAATAATGATAAGCTCATATGCCCTTTTCTAAGCTTAAGCACAGTAGAGAAGATACCTGAGAAAACTCTGAGTGTGTGTGGGTGTCATACTCTCTCAGAGTATGGATGGGTATTGGGAATGTTAAAAGCAGATGGAGAGCTCAGTCTGTGTCATTGCTTCTGTAGACTTCTCTGAGCTGGAATGCTGGGAGCTCCATGCCTAGTATCAAATAATCTTTACCATTGGCTTAAGAGCTGGATGATAATGATAAGGGGAGTCAAAGGAGATGTTGCTCATGGATTCCTGGCAGAAGAGCATGAAGAAATCTTTCAAAAGTAGAGCTGAAGCAACCTAACCAAACAGCAATTCAATATATAAAGCAGAGGTCTCAGTTTCAGCCAATGTTGCTGAATTTCTGCTCTTTCTATAAGCGCCCAAAGTTGAGTCTGCAAGGAGCTTGTTAATATCCTATCCAGATCCATTCAGAACCAGATGCAGAGCTCAATACAGCAAAGCTTTTCTGGGAGTTCTGAAGTCTGGCTGCATCACACGTGCAATGGGTTTAGTTTTGCTGTGCTGGTGATAGAATCATTCTGCGTGTCATGATGCACACAATGAGATCAGATAGGCTTGGTGTCAGATCTACTGTGCATTGTCTTCCTGACGCCTTTGAAAGCATACCTCTTCTCCTTAAAGTATGGACTTGCTTGAACTTCTCTGTAGATTCACAAGCATCTCACTGATGTAAATTTTTCTGAGATTGCCAAATCCTTTTCTTATGAATGTCAGAGTCATGCTGAGATTGACATTTTGTTGGGAAACCTTAGGCTTTCACTTGGCAGCATGGTATACACTTGCCCAACAGCAGTGCTTGCATTACTGAAAAGAATGGACATCTGAAAGCATTGACAGATTTTCACTTTGCTTTTACTTTCCATGCATCACATACTCAACCTACTTTTTGAAAATATGTAGCTTATTGGAAATGGTTAAAACTTTGAATCATTATTGGAAGTTAATGCATGTGTGATAACAACTACAATGTCTTACAGGCAAAAAAAAATTTCCATATCCATCATAATTCATCTGTTTGTACCTTAGAGAACTCTGTAATTATAGGAGAAAATGGAAAGATAAAGAAAAGACAAAGGAAATATTTAATTCAGGAGCACAGGAACCTGATATAAAATCTTTAAGTTCTGCCATGATACAACAAATACCAAAGTAAAACTCTGAGCAAGTGCCAGGGTACCACTTGTCTAAGATTTGTGATAGATTTCTCTCCCATCCATTCCCAAGCCTTGCAGACTCATGGCACCATACAGGTTTCCTTTAGATATCACTTTAGGAAGTGATAGCATTAAAATATTGACATGGATGGATATCAGATCTGTTTTTGCAAAACCTGGCCCTGATCAAAAAAGCAGCTTTGAATCCTGAGCTAGATTTGGCCGTATATTTTTTTAAACAGAGCAGGCTTTTAATCAGAAACTAGTAATCTGTTGAAGAAGTGACATTTTAATAGGAATGTGGTAGGTGAGAGAGAACTTCTTTTGGAGAAATATTCATATATCTAAGGTTATTGCCTGATGCTCATGACATACTACTGTGCTATGAAATACTACAGTTAAGGTCCTTGGTCTGACTTCCTCTTGCAATTCATGCTCCCTAAGTGAGTACTTAAGTGAATAAGGAGCTTCTAGACCTGATTAATAATGTGTAAATTATTTACTGGAAGAGGAATTCAAAGCTGTATCCTCTTCATTCCAGGTGAGGTGGTGTAGCCATTCAACGTAGGCAGCACCTCTGCTTCTTTATGTGACTTTATGTGGTAATGAAGACTGGAACAACTCCTGTAAAAGAAACAGAGATCTCTGCATCCACACTGTTCTGGGAAATCACATGAAATACATAAAATTGGGAGATAAGGGGATAACAGCTAATGCCTTCAATTGGAGTCCTCTAATCATTTGCTCTCTTTTTCCATGAGGGGTTGTTCTTTATTTGGCTCATAATACAATCTTTCCTTAGGTCTGGGATTCAATGTATTGTATGTCTCTTCTGTTTTCCACATTTGATCAGAGCTTTGAGTTTCCTTTCTCACCAGCTTTATCTATCAATATTTTGTGGTGGTTGTATATGTTTCCTAGATAAATTGACTCATAAATTGGAATTTTGAACGAAATAGAACTTTGTGTTTTAATCCTGAGTATTGCAGTGGTTAGGAAGGTGCTTTGTGTGAGTCTTAGTGGCAGCGTGCATAAGGGACTTTTTGTCCCTGTCTTCCTCAGCCTAGCATGAGGTGACAATGGAAAGTTTCTTTTCCTCTTGCTACTGACAATTCACACGTTGATGCATAATAGGAAAAATAATGCTCTCAAGGTTACCATAGTTTTCATATGTATACACTGTGGCTTATCTCTGGCTTGAGAGTTCTGTTTGTTTTTAAATGCAGGCCAAGCCAAACCCTGCGGTTTAGCAGCAGTGTGTGTTGTGTGTAACAGCAGAGAAGTCTTACTCCATGGTTCCTTCCTAAGCAGTATCCTGGTCTCTTGCTGGTTGTTTGCTCAGTGGATATGAGTTATCTGTGAACTTTTTTTTTTGTTTGTTTTTGAGAACTCTTTAAGAGCTCTGAGTTACCTGAAGCAAAGGTTATATGTGGTGAATACAATGTTATTCTAAGCCTCTGGGATGTTTTTGCTCTACAAAATCTGTGGAGGCTAATAGAAATGGCTGTTTCATGATGTGCTGTGTACTTTTTGTTACTTTGGGACTGTAAAACTTGATTTGTTGTCAGTTTAAGCAGATGCAGTACACAGTAAACAGCACATGCAGTAAATCAAGGTGTCCTGTGCTCATATCAGCTTAGGAGAAATATGTGCTAAATATCCCCACTACAAATTACAAGACAGAATCACAGAAGAGCAATTAGTCAGCCTGTATTTTTCCATTTATATTGCCCTGTGACAGTAAATATTTTTTTTTTCATTTCTTTATTGTTATAACAAGGTCTGTTGACTTGGGATTTATCAGGAGCCAATAACTTTTCATGTTGTTGATACTTTCAGATTTCTAATAGAATTCCTGCAGAACAGAAAACCAAGTTAAGACATTTAATTATTTATTTATTTGCATTTTCTTCCACCATCTCCCATTTCCCTTCTTCCCACAGAACATCTCCATGCATAACACAGTTGGAGGAGCAATGGCAGGACCTGGATCCCACCAGCTGGCAAACACAAGGATGCCAAACCACGACACCAGTGTTGTGATTCAACAAGCCATGCCATCTCCCCAGTCCAGTTCTGTCATCACACAAGCACCTTCAACAAATCGGCAGATTGGGTGAGTCCATTTCTGTTTTCTCATTTCTCTGGTTCTCTGGCTCCTGACCGTAGGACCAGATGTTGTCCTCATGTCCTCATAGTTCTTAAGGTCCATCTGCATGCAGGACCAGATGTTGTTCTAGTGGTTTTTGAGGTTACAGAGTTTGCACTGGACCCTGACAGGATGAGCAAGGACCCCTGCAGCACACGTTGCAGACTGTGGGGCCAGGTTACTCCAGATATGGCACCCTGTTTCAAAAAGGACAGAATTCTGTACTTACTGGAAAGTCCTGCTTTCTGCATCTAGTTGATTTTTTATCTTCTTATGATCATAGTGCATGTTTCTTCTGTAACTGCTCTGGGAAGAAAGACAAAATGTTTGTGAAGCTGATCCTTTAACTTCCTTCAATAGAAATTCTTGGTTTTCTATGGGATTGAGCTATTTCCTATGTCCTTTGTTTAAATGAGGAATGCTGGAAGACAAAAAAGACCATCAAGATACATAGAGTTGTTTGGCACGGAGCGCTCAATTGTGATGATGGATCCATATTTATTACCATAAATTGACAGTATGGATGCTTATTGTATTGGCTTGAATGCCAATGGAGTGCTAATGTCTGGAGAACCATGTGAACAAAACCATCCATGTTTAGTACACCTGGTTACGTCCAGTAAGAATGGTAGCCTCATAAGTCACAATAACACATTTTTAATTGTACAGAAACTGCCCCAATGGCTTGAGGGTACTGTTTTCCATCTCTGAGAATTTGGGGCAGGGGTTATACATGAAAATGTGTGGAAAAAGGATATATTAGTGGACTAAGAAAGAAGCAGCAGTATAGATTCATTGTGTGTCATTTGTGATTTGGTCACATCAATTGATATGTGCACAAGCAGTCTTTGTCCCCAGTCATTATCTAAATAATTGATGATCAACTTTTAGTCTTTTCAAAGTAAAACCAAAAAATGAAATCCTGGCATTGAAAACTGAAAATCTAGGTATTCTTGAATTTTCTTTCAAGATTCTTGGTGTAGGCTACAGGCTCTGTATCTCCCATGGAAGCTGGGATGGCCCATGGCACCGAGCTCTGGGTTACCCAGCCATGCACAGAACACAGATTCCATCTGCTGCCCTAGTTTTGTTCTCCTGACCAAGCTTCTCTACTTTCCCTTTTACTACTGTTTCAAGATTTGGTTCTTAATAATAAATCTGGTAGGATGGGTCAAGTAAACCTATTTGATAGGTATGCCCTTTGTATATGTTACATTTTGACAAAACACATCTCACTGAGATTTCACATGCAGTACTGTTTGCCTGTGAATCTAGTGAAGTTGTTGTCTTAAATATGTCCCATTCTGTTAAAAGACAGGGTGCTGAGAGAGAGGGAAGGAGGAAGAAACAGTTTCTTTTTCAGTTTTTACAAAGAAAAACATTAACTAATGCCATTATTTGTGTTAAGGACGATTAAGCTCCTGTTCAAATTGTGACTTAATAGGTCTAGTGGTAATTATGATCCTAATTAAAAGCATAAAAAAAACCCAAACAACTTTTAATACTCAGTGGTGAGGTGTTTTATGTAAGACTGTACTTGGCTTCCAAACAATTGTTTCTATATAATGGGAAAAAAACTGCATGTGGTTTTGCAAGACCCTGTCAGTCAGGTTTTAGGTTTGTGTTGGTTCGGGGCCATGGTGATTAGAATCTCCAAAGTTGGAGGGGTTGAGGATAAAAAGGCCTTTTCCTAGTCAGTGGTGTGTCTCATTTGGGAAACTTTGTCATGACATATCTTAATTCTTCCCTGTGGCTGAATCACACAAATGTTTCCTAAGTCTGAGTCTAAAGCTGCTTTATTGGGAGGCAATTGTCAGCATTTTAGTCTCTGTGTGAGTTGGTGTGTGAATGAGACTTATGGTGTGACCTCCAGCATACTCTGTTCCCCATTCTTCCCTCTTCCTAGGAGGTTTTGTTTTTTGTTCATGGTGTGTCCTAGGAGATAATTGCTGTATTTTCAACTTCCTCTACTTGCCAAAGTGTTGAGAATCCTTGTTTGTCTTCTTTTCCTTCAGTCTTTTCCCTGTGGTGTCTGTTTTACTTATTCAAAGAACATATCTTGTCATTTCCATTTACCTTCATCTTATCCTTCTAAATGTGCTAAGAATTATATCCGCAACTCATTCATGAGGAGTACAGACTGGACAACGGTTCTGGTATTAAACAACTGAAAAAAAATCCAGTGGAATTCAGAAAATATTTGAGTTCTTCAAAGTTTGGTCGTTTTGATTTAGCCTTGCAAAGTTGAGAATGTTTAGCTATTTAACTAGCCCAGATTCTGAGGTGCTCAAATAAGTGGGTTTTGGTTGAGTTTCCCTTTTTTAAAAATTATCTGAGTCTGCCCCAAAGGATAGATGAGTTTTTGCCACAACGAGTTGTGCCAGGGAAAATGCCTTTTAATGAGCAATAAAACCAGCAGAGAGAAACTGGGTAAAACTCTCACTGAGTTCTGTAAGAGCAGGATCAAGCCCTGAAGGTTATAGAGAACCATCTTGTAGCAATATTCTGATTTTTATCACAACCACAAATATTTTAGTGTCAGACTATGGCCAAGCCACCTGCAAATGTTTATGATGGCCTTGCTCCAATAAAAACAGGGAACAGCAATGAAAGTCTTCATTTAGCCCCTGTTTGTAGGCTGTGCTCTAGTAACAGAGAATGGGACCCACCTGTGCCCGCACACAGCTAATTTCATGGTGAGGAGTGGGCGAGTTTGCAGCAGCTGACATTCCCAAGGGATGCAATTTTCCCCTACTTTCATTTCTCCTCTTTCTTCTCCCTCTAACTTTCTCTCTCTCCTCTCTCTCCTCTCTCTCCTCTCTCTCCTCTCTCTCCT
>CM031858.1:34042553-34088909 GCA_018697195.1 Certhia americana
TCCTCTCTCTCCTCTCTCTCCTCTCTCTCCTCTCTCTCCTCTCTCTCTTCTCTCTCTTCTCTCTCTTCTCTCTCTTCTCTCTCTCTGCCTTTATGCCTCTCTTTACTCCTATCCACTGCTCTGGGGGCTTGCACATAAAATGAGATATTGTCACAAGGCATGGGAAAACATGACAGAATGTGCATTGTTGGGCAAGCCTTACTGGCACAGTGTATCTCCACACATTGTTTCAGGTATTAAGCTTCAGCTACTACTGAACAGGCATCCAGCCAGATTAATCAGATAAAAGGAAGAGCATGAAAGTTATTAACTTAAAAAATAAGACAGGGTGCAGCCCCACTTTCCTCCCACCATGTTCCTTTTGTCAAGAACAAACAGCACCATTAGCATTGCAGCAAGCTGGCAGGTTGGTATAAAGGTCCTAGATAGTATTTATGTGGTGAGGCAGTCTCTAACCTCCTTGCCATCCCTCCTCCCCCCTCGCCAAGCCTTCAGCATGTGGGAGGAATGCTGGAACTAGTAACTACTTGTGCTGATGAAAAATCAGTTGAGGAACACTTAGCAGTGAAGGGTGTCTTTGGCTGATTAATAGCACATCATTTCTAGATAAGATATGTGGAGGAAAAGCAGTATGGCATATGGAGGAAGGCAAGAAAAAATGATATAAGACATGCATTTGTCAAAGGTATAGAAAAGCAGATAAGCTGAATCAGCTCAAGATATGGGACTCTGAACTAGGCTGTACAATAGCACTGCTTGTCTTCTTTTTAAAATAACTCCATTTTTTCTGTGATTGAATATATAGCAATGTGTGACAGGATTCTGGGTGGACAAATTGATGGCAACACATGAGCATGGTGGTTGCTCTATGTGGACACATCTTTTGCTATTAAAGATGTATTTTTCAGACTACCAAATACTGTAGGTAGCTGCAACCTAAGAGCATACACAGAGAAAGTAAATTGCTTTCAAGCTAGTAGTGAACTTAACTAGTAATTATTCCAGCTTGAAACTCACTGGTACAGCTCCACAGCTGAAAAAGAGCATGGGAGGATGGAGGATTGTCACAGATGCAGCAAGTTGTTAACACTGTAGTAAATGGAGAGTGAGAGTGAGTTCAGTTTCATTGAACTTGGGCTCCAAAGTGGACATAGAACACTAACCATGTGATGTAGATTATCTGTTTTTAAAATGTTGTAGAGCATTTTAATCGAGATAAGATGGTCTTCTGGCACAGCATCAAAAGGAAAAATTGCAACCACATTTGGTGAAATGCAAGCAGGTAGGAGAAAGCAACAAAAGGGGTTTGGAAGATGCCTCTGGTGCCCTGATGTTCTTAAGAATCATGGTACCGGTGGGAGAACAGCCTTTCATTCCCCACGTGCAGCATTCATTTTAACACCTATGCCTTACTGTTCCTCTCTCTTTCCTGTCATGACGACACATGTGTCTCTCTGGTTCCAGTTTATCTTTTCATGGGTTTATCTATCAGTTCAGTTTATCTTTTCATGGATTTGAAGGCTTTTCAAACAAAGGGGCATGGGAAATTGGAGTAGTCAGAAAAATTGACTACTCTGTGCATGTAGTGAGACTGACAGAGGTTTGGTGGCCTTGACCATTTGGAAAATAAATAAATAAAAAAAAAAGACTTCTCAGTCTTTAATTGGAGGGTCTCAGATGGCAGAAGGACAGACCATCTCTGTGACAAGCACAGGAGTTTCATCACAGCAAAAGCTATCTGGGACTGCAACTGCTGGTTGAGTTCTCAGAGTATCCTGCTATCATCCTTTATAGCTTAAGGAAACAGAAAAGACTCCTGTAAGAGACAATCACAGGCAGAAGCCCTTCCATAATGCAGCTAGTTCTGGAAGGCACTTAGTCTAGGCGGGTGACTGAGACGGGTCTTTGTACATCCAAGAGAGAGTCTCTCTTTAAGCTCTTAGTAAGTTGGTGTAATGTGTGGCATCAAAGAGGCCATGGAATGATGTGCTTTTATTAAATTCAAAGACTAGTTCCCTTTCCAGGAAATCTGTGATAAAAGCCTCTGTTCCAACTCGTGTATTTGAACTGAAGTACCACAATATGTTGTGAGATGAGAAGGAATGTGCAGTGAGAGATGAAGTATCAAATGACCACTCAGTCGCTTGATCAAGTCCAATCCAAAGCCTTGCTTGTGCAGCATGTCAGAACATCAATGAGATCACTGGAAGGGGAGGAGAAGAAAGAGGTGGGAAGAGAGAGCATCTGACCGTGTCATTCTGTCCAAATTTTTTTTTCTGTCTTTGTACTAAAAGTTGGGCTTTAATTCCTGTTTAATGGTCCTGCTTCTTTTTCCTCTGTTTCCTCTTTTTCGTCTTCTTTAAAAAGGCATGTTTTCTGTAATCCTTTCTACCACACTGACCTTGGCCAACCCTGACATGGAATCCTATCAAGCCACATGTGAGCAGCAGCCACAAGTCTCTGGGAAGCTCAGGTAAATTACTTGGGAAATTATTACGAGTGAGCCATTCCCAGAAACAACTTGTCTCATAGCTTAGCTTAATAGAGATGGTGATGAGGGAGAAAATGTGCTGGGCCCTCTTAAGCTGTTCATCCCTTTTAGCAAGCTGCTGCCCAGTTCCACACATTGACCTGCAGGCCGAACCACTCTGCTTTGTCTGTGATATTTAGAAGCTCTGTCTTCTCTCCGACCTCCTCTGCTGCAGATTGCATTGCATGTTCAGGAGTTGCTGACTCAATTTTTCCCCATACTGCTGAGTCAGGAAGAGAAAAAGCAAACAGCACCAGTCTCTGTGTCAGGCACAGCACAAACAGGTGGTTGTTCACAACATTTCTCTCCTCAAGAATATACTCCTCTGCCTTCCCAAAAACTCTTCCATGCTGGAAAGTACTGACATATATCGAGATGGCTTTTGGGGGAGAGAAAGGAGGGTCCTTAGCCAGGGAATAAACAGCCTTTCAATCTGAAATGAAGAGAGTTCAGTGTGTTTCTTACCTGACTTAAAGTAAACTGTTATCCTGAAAGATATGCACTTGTTATACATGTTGGCTAAATTTATTAATGAACATAGTATTTTACACTTCATACTTTCTACTTGGCAGATGTCCTAAGTTTGCTAGAAATGTTGCTTTCTCACAGCAAGAGCACCAAACCCAAAAAGTGTAAGGGATATTGTACGACTTGCTGCCCACTGACTCTTACTAGGATTGTTGTCTCGTATTGTGAGAAGAAACCAGCCCTCTCCCTCTCCAGATGGTTGTTTGAGATAGGCAGTGAAACCATGCTCAAGCTAGCTCTCATGCAAGTGATTTCTAAGAAATGGATCATGATGTTTTTGTCCTGAAAAGCTTGTCCCACCCAAGAACTATAGGAAAACAAGGTCAGAATAGTGTACTGCACCCATAATTTTATCTGAACAGAAATACTGAGCTTTCATATGCATCATTTGCATTCATGCGGTTGGCTTGCACATCAGAGAAATAGGACTTAAATATGATATACAGAACTTGGAGAATCTAGCATTGATTCCTTAATTTTAGTGGTTGGTATCTCTTACATACCTACAGTATATACATAATACACACTATATAAATCTTCTTTAAAGGTGTCATCAAAATTTATGGGCAAAGCTTCTGATTTATATGACTCTTTGAACTAAAACAGATGTAAAATCATTTTCGGATGGAAGAGGATCTCAAAATTGCAGTGGGTTTGATATGACAGATCAAGCTTCCCCTAGACCAGAAAAAGATCATTAGGGCTCTGCACAGCCGAATCACATAGCTCTGCTCTTCATCACAGGTTTGTGCCTAACGTGCCCTGATGCATGATTCCAGTATGTGTTTTGTCCAAGTGTCAGCCTGTTTGACAGGTAACTAAGCTGCAGTAAAACACTAACTCAAACAATATAGACTTTGTTTGGTGTAAGACTTTTTTAAAAATTTCTTTTCATTTAAGGCACTAATTTGCAGGTTCCAGAGAAGTAGCTGGATGCTACCTTACACCATGCCGGTTCAGAGAAGAATTTAAAGTTGGGGGTGGAACAATGGGATGTAAGGAGTGAAAAAACTAAGACCTTTATGTGCAAAGAATTCTGATAAAAGATTAGTTGCCCACTAAGAAGTTACGTTTGTATCTGTTTCAATAAAGGAATTGGCATTGATGTCCTCGATTTTACATGGTTTGTCTTGCCAGTGTCTTTTTTGAACACTTTCAAGGGAATATGAAAACATACTATAAGTTAATAAAGTGTTAACACTTCAGGGTTTTTTTTTCCTTTTCCTTTTTTTTTTTTTTTTAAGCTGGTATCTGGCTGCAAACCAATTACAACAGTTCAGAGGAAAGTGCCTGAGGGAAAACACAGGAATTACAGACTTTGTGTAAAGTGTATGGATTCTATTTTACCACCTGTAAAAGTAGGCCTCCTTATTAATTGATGAGTTGAGTTTCCAAAATCAATGGTACAGTATAGTTCCATTTAAGGCATATATATGGTTCTATTTATACTTATGGACATGCCAAATATGCATTTGAAAAACAACCAAACAAAAAAGCGCCCCAAAACACCAATAATTTGAATTAAAGGCATGACTAAATCTAAGATGACAACATCACCAAATCAGTTCTTTACAAAAATAAAATTATGTTTAATTTAGAAGGAAAAAAAGTAATTTAAATAAATCTGTCATTTTGGAGACCTTCTAACAAAGTTCCATGTGGTAAACCAGAAATTGAAATACTCCTAGCTATGTTTCATAAAAAACTGCTGCGTTGAGCAAGGAACTGATGGCTGGATAGAACCTGCAGGTATATTGAGAGTGCAGGAAAAGTGTTCCTTGGAAGAAGGAACAAATTAGAGAGTGTGTTTTAGAAACATTTGCTGCTATGAGTATCTGTGTTCTGCCAACAGAGACGTTTATTCTGAGCTCACATAAATGAAGTGGAATTTTGCCAGTAAAAGAAGGGGTTGTGTTACTCCAGTTGTAGGATCCAGGTCCTAATTGGTTTATGAAATGAAGGGGGCAATCTTTGAGCTATTACCAGCTTCCTCTGCTGCAAGTGAAGTGAATCGCAGCTGTTCTGATAGGGTCCATAAAACTTGGTGAGGTAATAAAATGTTTGCAGTGAACAATTCTCAAAATGAGTGAAATCCAAATCCCTAGCTTATTTGACAGTATTAAGAGAATTGAATGTTCTTCCTGGGGAATTCAGAATATTATGTTACTTTTATCTAGTTCTTTAACTATAAGATCCAGGCTCACCAGTGCTGTAAATGTAAGGGCTCAAAGTAACATTCTTTTTCTTTAACCCTACAGACTGAAATGCAATATGAACATATATACATTTGTGATACAGGAAAAAAGCTGTGTTCATTGCTCATTTTCTTATGTTTCTGGCTTGTACTTTTTACTTCTTTATACTTTTCTGTCTCCCCATCTTTTGCTCTGGTTTGGTGAGATTTAAAAAAAAAAAAAGCTTCGTTAGCATGAAATGATTCTGTACAGAAATACATGTGGTGCTCCTAGTCATATCATTTCTTTAATGAAAACAATAGCTGTTGATATTTTAAGATTTCTTCAAGCAACTTAACATTTTCTAAACCTGGTTAGAAGTCAGATATGTTAATTCTAACTTCTTAGCAGAGCAGTTGTTCTGAACCACTTGTTCAGTTCATGGTGGTTTTGACCACTAAAGATTTTTGATGTGAGTTCAAGTCCAAACTGACATTTTTGGTATCATTGTATATATTGAGGAATTCACAATTTTTCTTGAAAGCCATTCAGTATTTGTCTAGAGTTCTGTTGTTCTTCTCAGTATTGCCAGAATTAAGCATTTTTATAAAGGGCTTGGACATCTTTAAACTTTCGTTTTTCATTTTTATTCTCAACTTTATAGAAATGTCTGATTTCCCAGGCAAAGACAGGATGATTGCACTGTTGATAGTAAAATGACCTAAAAAGAATACAAACAGAGAATGTAATGAGAAGTTTCTTAGAGTAATGAGTTGGGTTTCCAGGCTGGTTAAGGGTCAGCTGGTTGGGCTTGCTGCTCACACTGCTGTGAGCATCCTCTTTCACACCTGAAGCCGGGCACTTACACAATGTAGCATCAAAGCTTCCCCCTTTACATCAGTCCTTGTATGACAGATGTTGCTCATCATATCTCAGACAGGCTGTTGCCTCAGGTGTCTGGAGGGCGACCAGCCAGCATTTCAGCTGTAAGATGCTACTTGAAGGCCCTCTGATTCTTTAAGCACTTCGGAAGGAAGTGCTGGCAACAGTGGAATATCTGTCTTCCTTTTCTGACAGGTGGCTGCTTGTGCCATATGTCCCTAGCTTGTAACAGGCAGTAGGGCTGTCCCAGGTATTGCACAGGAAGGTGTGCAAGAGATGCACAGATCTCAATAGTGGTGGTCTCCTGGAGCTTCTGGGCAGAGCTGCTTGCAGAAAGCTTTCCTGACATACTCAGGGCTAAAGCTTGCATTCTCACAAGTGTTTTTGAGCTGTTATTAGAAAATGTCCCTGGAGAGATGAACTGCTGACTTAATGTGCCTGAAGGAATCCCTCTTTGGATATGCTGGACTTCATTAATTCACTACTCCTGTGAGTTGTTGATGTAGCTTTTTTGGGCACCAGATGTAAATTAACATAATGAAAGTGGGCAAAAGGCAGCAGTAGTTTTTAAATATTCAAACAACATGATCTGTTAAGCTCAACTGGCTGTTATGGATGACTGATTCTGTTTGAAATACAACTACAATATTTGAAGATGTTAACTGTAGTTGATAACCAAAGGAGACCAAATTTGAACTGATCTCATATTATTTTTCTAAATTTATGCTTCTTTCAGGTGGCTGAGATTACATGGCACAGGTAGTAAACCAAGTTCAGACTGACAGTATGAAGTCTGTAGATGACAATTGGAGCCTATCAATACATACACCAAATGGAAGAGTTGTGTGAAAAACTTTACCTCTTTACAAATAATTTCCTTCTTATTCTGTTTTAATTTATTCTTTCTCTGCAGTCTGTTCCAGGCCCACAGAGGAAAGAGACCTAGAGTGCTGCTGGATTTTTTCTGATCTGTAGGGAAATAAAATAGGAAGCAAAATAATATTTCTACTGTGAAGTAGCAAAGGAAGTTGAAAGAAAACAGTCAGTGAGTTCCCTTTGTGCCATACTAAATGGATGTGGAGAAAGATATGGAATCTGGGCTCCATGACAGGGAAGAAAATCCATACTTCCAAATTTTCCCCTGGCCTCTATATTGTTCTATGTTCCAATAAGAAATCTGTGACTCAGAGGATTTATTCAAAATCTATATAAAACATAATAGGCAAAGTTCATTCCAAAAGCCATCAAGTGAAACTATACTTCTCTGTGGGGAAAGCTGGGTTCCCTTCCAGTCTGGTCTTTTTCTGTACACAGCCTGGTAGCATGGAGCTTTTTGTTGCGCATTAATGCAACATCAAGGGTTGTGGGGCCCTAAGTCCTATAAAGCAAATGCTAGAAACAATATTGGATCCAAACAGAACCCATAAAGGCAGAGGGAAGCAAAACCCCATATATAAAAGAAAACAGAGTTTGAGAACAAAAGCACAAAGACCACATTTCAAGCCTCAAGCGGAAAAAAAGTTCAGTTTTTGTATTGGAAGAAACATCCTTGGAAATATTCAATTTTCCTTATGACCAAGTTGGGAAGCTGTAAACCGTGTCCTTGAAGACAGTGTAAATGACTCCAAGCCAAAAACCACTATTGCAAGTTCACAAGAAAACCCCACCACTGAGGTACACATTTCCTTCTTACTCCTCCTGCTTGCCCATTAGGCAAACAGGAAAGTAGAGACATCCCTGCCATGTTTACAGGCCTTGCCTTGTTATTTGTATGATGGACAGAGAGCTAAGAGCTGTGTTGCCAACACTGCTTATTGGAAAAACCTGGAAATAATTAAGGGACCTCATTTGTTATTGCCTGTATGTTCACTGGTGGGAATTACTTGAGAGAACAGTTCTACTGGTACAGAACAGTGCTTGGTAATAGAACTGTAGAAAAATGACAAAAACAAAAACAGCTTTGGGGAATGAGATGTAAAATATTATTATAAAAATATTTTCTACATTGGTTTTGAAATTTTTTTCTCCAGTAGAGAAAATAGAATGTAATTTGCCTGGAATAAAGGATGACTTGCTATGTTTTTACTTGTTACTGATTTATTTACTTGAATGAAACCTATAAATTACAGTGGAAGTTTCAGTTGAGTAACATTCAATATTGTGTTATGTTATGTTGTGTTATTACTGGATCTGCTGAGTGTTCCTTTCTATGGTGTCTTCTTCCAATAGCTACAAGCACTGTGAATCTTTTTCATGTTACTTTTTCAAAATCAAGGCTCTGCATTGCAAAACCCGCTACCCAGGCAAAGGGACTTTTAGTATTTCAGCACACTGCTACTTTTCTACCTACATTTCTCCTGAGCTGTCTTTTAATTCCAGATCTGCTCCCACAAGCTGATACAGGTCTTTGTTTACAAGTTGGGTCACAGGATGAGGTGAGTGTACCTGTTGTACAGTGCCTTTCTTGTTGTTGGGAAACGATGTGCTTTTCTGGGAGAGAAGTGGCAGTACTGTTGTTTCACTTGAGCAAGGCATATGGCAGAACACAGTGCAACAGAGAGGAGTGTTGACGAGTGAACAATGAGTCATTAAGGCAAAGCAGAGTATTGTCAAAAGAAAAAAAACACAATTCCAAATCAGCTCAAGATCGGTATCTGAAGATTTGAGGCTTTGTTGGAATTTCTGTATTACTTCTCTGTTATGTAGTGTGTGTTGGATGCATTCTCTGTTGTGACATTTGCTGTGACAGTGTGAGGCATACATATGTTTGCATGCTCATGCGGTTTTTCCAGGAGATGTGATCACTTAGAGTTCCCCCTCTGTGCTCTGGTTCCCTCCACTTCTCTTGCCTTGCAGAGTTGCAAGGGGGCACAATCTTTTGCTATAAGTTGTGACACTTCTACTTCCAGTTCAGTGGTGGCTTCAGGGTTCAAACTTGCAGCCTAATAATGAACCAGGCTGAAGGGCTGTTACTGTCAAGAATAAAGCCATGTACTGTAACTGAGGGTAATCAGTTTGGATCGCATTCGCAGATTCTTTGTATTATCTTTATCAGGTCAGGCCATCAGAGAGCAGATAGACAGGTAAGACCAAAAGACCTCTGAACCCAATTAAAGTTGTACCACAAAGAAATCAAATTCATGTGGTTTACATTTCAGAAAGTTACATTTGGTGGGCTGTACTTACTTTTATTCTGTAACCTAATGCAGACCATGTGAACATTTGAAACGCTTTTAACAGTTAACCAGCTCAAATAACACAGAACCAGAGCAGCAATAAAGAATGAATTAAGACTGATTGCAACTACAGCCAATTTTTTTTCCTCATAAAGAAATATAAAAGGCTGATATATTTAAAAACTACCATAAATATAGTAATTTTGTCTTCACGTTTTAGCATGACAATAGCCATTCTCTTATCTTTTAAAATAAATGTTTGGTTTAAAAAGCAATCCTAAACCCACAGACTTTTTTTTATTTGCAGTGTTTGGATGTGCTGTGGAACCACAGATAGTCCCATTGATGCACATAGTTTGGGAATTGGTCATACAGCTCTGAGATAATCCCGAGGAGTTGACATTTAGAATACTTGGCACAATAAGAGCATGAGCCTGAGAGGATAAGAAAATAGGTGCTTTATTAGTGTCCACTTTCTTAAAACCCGTAGATGTGTGTGCAGCTTTTCATTCACAAACACTTCTTGCTTGCTGACATTAGATAGGCCTTACGTGTGGAGCCAATAGAGGTTCAGCTGGTGTAGACTGCTCTGTGTTCAGTTTTCCTATTTTCTAAACAAAGAGTCTGAATGAAAGTCTTGAAGCCTCCAGGAAACTAGGCTAGAGGAGGACAGTGTTAAATGTGCTTGTGTCTTGCATCTAACTTCAGGAAAGTGATATGGTTTACATACAAATGGAAGAAAAGTGACTGGCTTGCTTATCAGCAGAATCATTCAGTTGGTTCAGTTCCCTCATTTTTGTTCTGCAATAATTCTTCAGGACTTCGAGAGATCTTCTTGGTGTTGGGGAAAGAGATCAGGCCCATAGCTCTTGCCTATGTGTTACATTCTCTCCTGAATAAAGAAATTCCTGCAGCCCCAGCTCTTTCCTAGGGTCTCCAAGACACTGAAATGCAAAGCTCGTGCCATTCTGCTTTCTGGCACAGAGCCACTTGGCTATCAGCAACTGAGCCCAGCTTCCAAGCTCTGGAGCATGATTGTTATCCTGGGTGGATACAGTTCTTTTCCTTCAGCAGCTGTCCTGATATGCCTGTGTACAACAACTTTCCTCACTGCTCCTTCTGTGCAGCAGGTTGCCCTCCTGTCTTTGTTCCCTCTTTTCCAAAAGCTTTTTGGGCTGATGTGGCAGAGAGGGCATTCAGGCATGGGGCTCTTAATTTGGCTGGATTGAAAGCTAAAGTTGTATATCATCCAGACTCTTTTGTGGCTGCTGTTCTTCCTGTGGGCCATAGAAGCTGTCCTTCTCTCCCTGGGCTGAGTACCTTGAAGATCTGTTGTCTTGCTTTTTTTCAGAAGCAGACAAGTAGAGAGAAAAGACCTAGTGGTTTTTTGGGTTTTTTTCCCCTCTTTTTTTCTGTTAAATCTTGATTAATTGTGTAGCAAACCACTTGTTTTCAGTGAAGGAATCTTCCTTGTATCACCATTTCCAAGCAGTGAGTGATGTACTGCTCTTGGAATGCAAGCTGTTTCAAAGTGTACGTGTGGGAAACTGGGGCTGCCACTGCTAATTCACAGAAGTGCTGAGACTGGAAGAAAATCTGCACCTCCACCAATGCACAAAGACTGTTCTACTATGCACAGACCAGAACTGGTGGGGTGAGAGGGAACACACTCCTTGCTCTCTCTCTCTCTTGTTATGTGCTGGATTTGGCAGCCTAGCTCAAGATGCTTGCATGGAATTAGTAAAAGAGGGATATTTCCTGGGAGGGTTAGATGGCTGCTGCTTCTAATGCTGCCTTTTCACTCAAAAATGGAAAAAAAATCAGAAGGCTTTGTCAAGTTCTTCACAGAACAGAAACTAAAGGGGGAAATCATTTGAGTTCTGATTATTAGAACAACAGAGATTCATCAAAGAACAGATCAAATCAAATGGATGTTGGACAGAAAGCAGTGGCAGAAGTTATTAAAGTGCTAGTCTGGGCCGAAGAAAGTTCATTTCAGTTTCTTGTTCACCGTTGATTTCTTTTGGCAAATATCTTGGTCCCTCAGATTAGGTTAATCAACTATAAAACATGAAAAGAAGTACTCCCTCACTTTATAGCAATGTTAAAATGAATGTAGGTATTATAGGAGAAGAAAGTAAATAGGTTCCTCTGGTACAATGTCTTGAACATTTGATGTAATTAAATATCAGGAATTTTATTCAGTGTATAGTTCTTTGCCACAGAAATAGAGAGGAACTCTGGTATTATGTAATCACATCTAAAATATTGTGCTATTAATTTCCTGGAAGCTAAAATGTACTGCTGAAGAGTGAGACAACAGAGTGTGAAAAATGAGAATAGACTTTCTCCAGGCATCATGTTAATCTAGTGCCCACCTCTGGCAGAGGGGTTGGACAAGATAATCTTCAAGGAACCCTTTCAGTGCAAATTATTCTATGATTCTGTGTTTTGCAGAAAAGAAACTGAAAGAGAAGTTAATTATCAGACATATTTATTAAAAGAAACAATTGCTAATACACACAAAAATATAACTAAAAGTAATTTCCTTTAACTTTTCAAAATCAAGATAAGGAAAAGCTAATAAACATTAAGATCTGCTTCAAAGGTGTTCAACATATTGAAGTGTAGGAAGGCTTTTGTTTTCTTTCTCTTTCTTCCTTTTCAATTAAATTTTGAGCTTTTTCATTAATTCCATGAAAAAACCCCATCCTCTTAAATCTGACATTCACAAATCTTGAAAGCACTGATTTTTCTTTTGAAAAAGTATTATGCTTTGGTTATTTTTCCTTTTCTCATTCCAATTAATTAATTCTATTATAGCAGCCCTCAAAGACTCTAAACCAGACTCCATTATTTGCAAAATACTCAAAAAAGAGTGTTATGTCAAGAGAACTACAAGCCTAAAATCCTCTCTCGTCTTCCATCTCTCTATTACAGGCTTTCTTCTATCTCTTTAGAAGGTATCCATTCATTCATCATCTTTTGTGTGTGTGTTTTCCTTGTTTTCCCTAGACTGGGCTATGCAAACAGTCTTAGGGGCAGACAGACTCTGAGGAAACTTCCCATCCTAATTTCTTTCCATTAATGAAAGTTACGAAGCACTGCCAGTGTGAATGCAGGCTGTAAACAAGAAGTGAGGGAATTCAATGCACTCCCCTAACCCCTCTCCTCCACGGGGGTGAGTCGGACACCAACAGATAAAAGTGACGCTATGACAACAAACTCCAGAGGGGTATCCATGCAGACTATTTAAATGAGACAAAGCATTTTAGAAGAGAGGAGATGTAAGGTTCCCCATGCATCCAAAGGAGCTCCTTTCGCTTCCCCCCAATGGGAAGAGCCTGCCCAGTTCCAGGAGTTCCTGCATTGCCTTCAATGGACAGGGCAACAGGAAAGGTGATTAGAGACTGTAGAAAAGCATTGCACATGCTGTCATGCCAGCAAACATGAGCTTCTCATTTGGGTATGAAAAGAGCAAGCTAAAAGAGTAGGACAGGAAGTCCAATGTGCTGTACCCTGAAAACATCCAGCTTCAATGACCTGGGACATGCCAAACACAAACATTGGACTATCCAGCAGTCCTTCAAAGTAAAAACCTTTCTGAAATAACTTCCACCTGGTGCACTCCTAGGCTCTTAGAAAAGATTGCTCCAAGAACAATGAAAATTTTTTTTCTAGAAAGATATTAACATCAAATCAAGAATTATGCCCTCCAAACAATTAATACAGCCTACGGCCTAACCAGGAAAATCATTATTTCCAAAAAGTCCTATTGACAGAATGCTGTAGCAACCTTTCAAAGCTGCTCCCACATCTGACGACAACAATAATAAAACACTGTGCTGTTTTTCTTACCTCATAAAGTTGTCATCTCAGCACAGCTAAACATCTTAGTTGCCACCCAACCTGTAAACATCCTTATGTGGGGAAGGTTATCAAATAGGTCATGGAGAAGCTGCTCCCACATTATCTAGACTATTATCTAGAGCCCTCAGATTTCCTGGAGCCCTTTCAATCTGGTTTAAGACGTGGTAATGTTACAAAGACACAGCTATTTCTTGGCCATTGCTAGTCTCTGATTTACTAGCTTCTACTAATGGATAAAGACTAAGTGCTCAATCTAATCTGACCTTTCAGGCCTGCTGGCTGTCAGAGTATGTTTGCAGCCACCCCTTCTATCTTAACAGTGTCCCTCTAGGAAAGTGCAGCAATCTCAGAAGGAGAATACACTCCCTTTGGGTTACCAGCTTTAATTCTGTGCCCTTCACAACTTCTGCTGTTATATGTGATAGACTTGGCTGCTGCTTCTCAGAACAGGAGCAAGCACTCCACTGTCCTAATCCTTGTCTAGCCTGCCCCCTTTCAAAATGTCCTTCGTTGGATAGGCAGCATTCTGTGCAGCCTTTACACCAGTTTTGATAGCCTTCTTTAGTATCTATTTGCCATGCCAGCCTCTCAATTGCTGGCTGTCAGGCGCTCCTTCCCCTGCTTTCGTCAACGCTACTAAAACAAGGCGACTGTGCTGTCCTCTTCTGCAGATTCACTTTTAGAGGTTCTGTAATCAAGTTTTCTGACATTATAATTGAGATTACATGAAATATGGATGCCTTGAAGTATTAAAAAATAAAGTGGGCAGGAACATTATCGCTAAACATCAGCTTTAGCCATTTAGAAGCAATGTATTCCCAGATTCTGGGTCTCCTTAAAGCCCTCTCTCTTTGCACAGCCAGTGCCTGCACCTCATCAGCAAACAATGGAAAAGATTCAAGTAGCAGGATCCTACCCAGTTCACATTTATTTAACCCTTTGTCACCACTATGTTCTTTTCACCAGCCTCCCTCGTTATGTCTAAAACAGATGCTGAGATTGTTGATGCCAGAGAGTTAATCTTATTAATAGTTTCTGTGTTTATTGTCAGAGGGACTTGATTACACTCTCCTCTCTGGGCCAGTAGGTCAAGTTCCCCACTGAGGCTTGGAGCAAATCTCGGTGCTGACTGTGCACCTTAGACTGAAATAGGGGGAATATGCTGCATTGGTACAGATTTTGAATTTCCAGTAAGACATTAAAGCAAGAAAAAAAAAAGACATTGCCTGTCTTTTTCAAATATATTCCAGAGAATATATTTCTATTTCAGTAGAAATTACTGAACCACTTATGCAGCAGGGAATTTGACTTCACGCCACCCCTTTTACATGATGGGAAGATGTGAGTTTGTGTACCCTGCACTAAGAAACAGATCTGGCTAATTTACTACATTGCCAACCAGCAGGGATGTGTCTCCTTATATCCCTTAAGAAAGATGGTAGGGAGGTGGAGTTTCAAGTGTCTGGAGCAGAACCTGTGCACTTGAGGTACAGCGGTCTCACACACTCACCTCAGACCAGCATTAAGTAGCAGATGTATGTTGGAAGGAGGAAAAAACTATGAGTCTAAACTCTTTCATAGTATGGAGTGATGACTGAGTTAAAAAAGGTGAAAAGAAAGGAAGGGAAAAAAGCTGAGGAAGATGTTTTCTTTGGGCTTTCCTTGGAACTGACCCTTTGTCTTCATCAAACGGAAACTTCAGGAGTTCATCTCTGTCTTTCACCCACCACTCCTCTGCGCTGGGAGAAAGCAGCAAAGGGGGTAAGAACGGAAAAGGGCTTGTGCTCAAGTGTTTCCAAATGTTTCACAGCCATAAGCATTTATTGGTTCTCACCCTCCACCCTATCACCACTCCCTCCATATAAAATCAAAGACTGAGCTCCAGCACCCAGGCAAGAAGGCAGCCTTCTCATTTTTAGAAACCTACATGTTCCGATGCAATGCTTATAATGCACTCGCACTCAGCTAGGACATCTTGCCAAAAGGCAGTGTCAGAAAGCTGCTGAAAGAAATGTCTTTCAAAGATATCCCAGAGAGTCAGGTCATTTGGTGTGGAAAGCAAGTTATAGTTCTTTCTGGGCTCATGGATATAGGGAACTTCAGCCTGACTGAATTGAAGGATTAGCAAAATTATTCTCCCACTGTACCCCCTGCCTTTAACACAAACCCAGCAGTTACTTTCCACTCCACTCTGTGTGTTAAACAAGGCTGAAATATGATATTTAAATTATTCCCAAGGATGCATTTGCTGAAAAGGAAGGCATGAGCCAGATCCTCTCATGTGCTTGTTCTTTGTCAGTCTTGAATTTTGGATCATTGTAGGGAGGGAGAGAACACACTAAATCCTAACATTGCTAGTGTTTCAATGAGCACTGCTATCAATCATATAGGTTCTCACTCTCTCTTAATATTTAGATAAATGAAGTTGCCAATAGTGCAACAAAATCGACCAAAGTCAGCCCACTGGGAAAAAAAATCCCAAAACCCATTGCAAAACAATAGGCTTGAATGTAGTCCATTGTCTATTTCTGTACAGAACAGAAATAGTAAACCAGCTTGAGTGTATAAGAAGAGCCTGTGCTTAGATGGAGCTTATAAATACAGGCTGCCATGCTGCAGTACCACTTCACTGCTGGCAACTTGAATGGCTGGTTGTGTTGCCTTGTCATTTAAGTGCTCTGGGTCCAAATCCAGCTTCACTGCAGCTATTCTGTTTGCTTTATACCAGCACTGCAAAGAAACTTCGTTGATACATCCATGAACTGAACAGACTTCAGAAATTTTCACTCATGTCATTATTTTCACAAAGAAAAATAACTGCTGCAAACTGCATTACAAAACATGCATTTTCTTCTTTCCAATTAAGCCTGTTGATGTTCCTTGTATTACCAGTAAAGAGAACCATATTGGAATAGCTAGTACATTTTCACATGCAAGATTTCAGATAAAACAAAAATAAAACAAAAAAAGAATGTAGGGGCTCTAGAAAGACACCAGAAATATGTGCCCAAGGTAGGATACTCCTTGTCACAGCATTGCCCCTGAGTGATTTTCTCACACATCTTGCAATTTGGGGTTCAGTTCATTTAATGAAGCACCAGCTTCCACATTTCTGCAACTCTAGGAGATGCTTATCTCCCATTTTCAAGACATTTCAAATTCTTACAGCTGGAGATAAATCTTGAAAACATGAGCCAACAAGTCTATAAGAAGAGCAAAAAAAAATTGTTTACTTCTTTTTAATCTTTTTGGCTCTAATCAGGGTAAGGCAGAGACATTAATACAATTGATAATAAAGTAGGTGTTCCTTTTGCTTGACATCTGGTTTTTCATCCTGTTGGGGTATGTTGAGACATGCTTTCAAGTCATGTTTTAAAGGTTTTCTCTGTGTCCATGAGGGCTAGTAATGTAAGTTTTCTTTTTAAATGGAGCATCAAAGTCTTCCAGAGCCAGTATTTGAAGAAAAGAAAGACACAATGATGCTCTCAGTAATAACACTGACATTTGAACTGAAGTGATAATAATGGAGGCCAGAAAGGGTCTCTTATCATCCTGGCAGAGCTCAATTACCTCCTTTTTCAGCATCTGTCTTGGTACTGTGGTTACTTCCTGGCTCTACTTGTGTAGCTTTTCACATCTTTTTCTCAAGTGGCAGACCCAAGTGAAATATTATATATGAATGATAGAGGAAAAATATATTGAGTTGTTTGGCCTGACTCTGAGATTACATGATGCCAGTCTATAGATTTGGCATGGACCTTCCACTGGAGTTTCTGGGTTCACTTTCCTGTTGGTGGCAGCCGTCTCCACTATGTGAGCTGTGTCTGGATGCCTGTTTTCACCAGAAATTACTTACACATGAAGAAAATAATGGGGATGTTGCAAATGTGTGTATGGGTATTTACTTGGCATTTTCTAGTGGTAAGCTTCAGTTGTGGGGAGAGGGAAGTGTAAATGATGTTAGCTAGTGTCAAAGCCTTTGGCACATTCCTGGAATCCTGGCTAATGCCTGGATGGTTGTGGAAGGTAGATCGCATTGGAATGGTGTGCTTGCTTTTTGTTGTTGCTGTTGCCTATCCCAATTAAGGAGCTTTCCACCCAAAGGACTAAAAAAGATGGGGACCCTGCTTTAACATCTGCTCTTTTAAATAAAAAGGGGGAAAAAATCAAAACTGCTGGTAAATAGTCCTTGCCCCAGTGGTGCAGGGATGGCTGGAGCACAGCTGCAGCTGAGCACAGCCTGGCCCTCTGGGCAGGGAGGGACGAGTCTGGCTGACACACTGGCACTGGCAGACTGCTGAGGGACCCATGTCCAACCTCCTTGGCTGGAGGGGAGTTGACTGGGAGAATCATTAGGCCTTTGGGGACAGAGGGAGGGAAGCAGGAACAACCTGCTAGCTAAGACATGGCAAAAGGCTTCCACCTCTCAGCTTTGGAAGTCTTAAAAAGCAAAGTCTCATGTGTGTGGCATTCACACAGTCATGATCCAAAAAAGTTAAAAAAAAAAAAAAAAATTAGCTGGGACAGAAATTGATACTTCTTTTTAAATGAATATATGTGTCAAAACACATATGGAGAGTTTGGAGAATAACTTATGTAGATCTAATAAATACCTCACTGTTCTGAAACTATTTGGAAGTCAACTTCTTCTGCTGGTACTTAGTCCCAGTGAAGCAACTGGCAATACTTTCATTGGTTTCAGTGCACTTAAAACTTCTCTGTTACACACGACGTCCTTTTTGGGGAGCAATCCAGCATAGTCAAATCTACCAAGACTATCCATTTTTGTGAGAATTGAGCACTGGCATCTGTGTTTAAAAGGAAGGGCACCTAGGAAGATTATTTCATGCTAAAAAGATTAACTTTGTCATGTTGGTTTAGTAGAATTACCACAATATTTTTTTTTAAACTTGTCTCTTTCTGGTCTATTCTACAGAATGTACTCTGTGAAACACAAAATAGCACAGGACACAGGATTTCTGGGCTATGTCACTGGTAGAGAGAATTGTTTATCAGTTCTGACTCAGGGGAATAGATATTTTCTTATATTTCTTCATCTAGTCCTAGACAGATTTCTCCAAAACCCCTCTGCTTTTCTTCTCTGCTCATGTTTGCTCTTTCTCTTAAGCTGAAATCAGGATGCGGCTTTCTTTCAAGTGCCTTTAATGTTCTTTTTTTCTTTTGTTTTGTTTATTGTTGCTTCTTTAATGGTTGATAATTCTGAAAGAGATTAAAATATGTGAATTAAGCCATGTTATCCCAAGCAGAATGAAGCTCAATTTGTTGGCTTAAATTTTGGAAAATGGAAGATGAATGCTAGAAAATTTATTTAATAGAAACTTTGATAAATGCTGACAGATTTGGAGAAAAAAATTAAAAATGTGTTTTAAAGAATCGTATTGCTCCTGAAGAATTGCTTTTTAACTGTGGTTGAGTTTGCCACAGCTGGCTTCTTCCTCTCAAATCATATTTCAGATGTACTTACTCTTTCCCTTCCACAAAGCCCAAGCCCAGGAGTGATGTGTGTTGGTAGTATCAGGACCTCTGTCTGAATACTGATACAAAGACAGTGTAGCACTTTGTTCTCCATGTTTACCACCACTGCTCATTTAACATCTTTCTCTAACCATGGCTGTGACCACTATTTTGCCTTGAAATTACTAAATGGACACATTGGTTTTTGTTTTGTGTCTGGATTGTCAAAATTTTGGTGAAAGAATTTTTTCACAGGCTGAAACTTGTTTGGAAAAGCGGAACAAGAGTAAAATGGTGTAAAATTTAAGTCAAAACTATTTTGAGGCTGTTGCAAATTTGTTTCACAGAGCTTTTTTCTCTTCAAACATTCCCAGAGCTAGGTCCACGTCCAAATCTGATGCGGCTGAAAATGGCTGTTTTCAGCTTCAGGACATCCAGCCAGGATACTGTAAATTCTTAGGGATGTGCAAACTTCACACATTCTGCTGATTTTGCAGCACTACTTACCTGCTTGCAGTGAAGACCAGGCTGAAATAACTTACTGCCTCAAAGCTGTATCGTGCTGTTTTGCAAAAACTTTCACTGTACAAACTTACTTGCCAGTAGTCTCACCGCCTGAAGTAATTCAAAACACTGAATGGAAGATATCATTGAGGTGTTTGACAGTGTTTTACCGAAATTTTTTAATTTCACTGAAAATTAATTGTCTGTATTCCTAAACAGCTTCTGAAAATGATTTTACTTATGTTTACTGAGCCATAACACTAATCCTGCATTTACCTAGTTTGATGTTTCTGTAGTCACATCTACTTCCACGTGAACAAACGTAATGCAGCTGAAATCACTGTGACCATAGAACTGCATTTAAATCAGTCAGCTGCTTATCTGCTGTCCTTAAGCAGGGTAAAGATGAAGAAAGAAAAATCTTCTGCCTTCTGCTGCAAGGGACCTCCCCTTGACATGTCAGTAGGACTGGTACCAAAGTGTCCATGATGACAGCCAGCTGCTGCAGAGCACACTGCCTTGTGCTGGTAGTGCTTTGCTCTCTCTGTACTGCCCTTGCTTTGGTGATAGCTCAGGCAGGCTATCACTGTGCAGCATGCCTTATCTCACTCTATCAGTGCCAGCTCCATAGTGCTCTCTGACCTTTTCCAGTCCTGATGTGTGTGAGCTGATAGCAGCTTAGGACAAGCTTGTGCCAAGATTTTTTTTTTTTTTTTTTTGTTATTCTGTGATGATGGACAAAACATGATGTAGCTCAGCCTTGTGCTGTGCTCTTCTGCACAGTGAATGACACTGAACTTGTGAGAGTTCTGAGTGTTGACTTGAATTCTAAATAATGGGAACAGTTATTAATAGCTATTAAATACTTTCTTTTCTGTAGCTCTGTCATCTTTGTTTATTACTTTTTTTTCTCTGCTCAAAGCCAGAAACTGGTAAACAAGTGAAACTGCATGTTTCTGCATCATCACTTTAGTCAATTTAAAATCCAATACTTTAATTTAACTATCTGTAAGGGCTTGGATGCCATATTTCAGTTCATGATGTCTAGTGAATTTCTGTTAAACATAATCTGTCTTAAAATGAGACTTTACTTGCCTTGTCTCTGTCAGGCGCCCAGCTGTGAAGCATCGGTGGTGGTTTGGTTTTCTGCTGTGCTGTACTCCACCACACCCAACAGGCCCAAGCCATATTCTCTGTGTGCCCCAGCCTGCTTTTGGGGAGTTCAAGCTCTTGGCGTGGAGCAGGGGCACCAGGATGGGTGCCAGTGAGTGGTGGTCATGGGCAGAGGAGGCAGACTGCTGGGAAGACGCTGCTGCCAGTAGCAGAGGAGCTCCGTCATACAGCAGGAATCTCTGCCCTGGGTGACGGACAACGCTGATTAGAAAAAGGCTAAATGTCAACATTGTTCTGAACTGGTAATTGGCAATTTTCCAAGAGCATTTTAGACATGAGTCTTTGGAGGTTTTCTCCTCCCAGGCTGCTCTCCCTTCTCCTCCTCCTTCTCCTTTTTCCCCCTCTAACCACCGTAACTCATTCTGTCAAGAACTGAGTGCTGTCCCTTCAGACCTTCAGATAAATCCTTTACAGCAACAATTTTAAAAGCTGCCGTAGTGTCTCTTTCTGTCTGTCTGTCTTTCCCTCTTGCCTTCCTCCTTACTAATTTATTTTGTGGTGAGGGGAGGGTGGCCCTGTGAGCAAGGTGGGGGTGGTGCAGGGCAGAGGGGTGAAAGCCATGTTTTGACACATGTGGCTTTCCATTTTTGCAGAGGTCATTAGCACTCTGCCTAGTGACTAGAAGTTGATTACAAACACCGTGTAGCACTGATGCTTTGCCAAAACACTTGGAGAGGAGACCTGTGCTTATGCTCCCCCTGTCCAATTTGTCTTAAAATATGTTATTACCAAAAAGATTTAAAGAAAAATTTATTGCTTGCAAAGAGGGACCCAAATCCCCAGGGCAGAATAAATAAAATAAAAACATGAGAAGTGCATTTATAGTCCTCCTGAAAACAAGAGTGCAGTCTTAAAAAGGTTTCCTTAAAATGAAAAATGAATGACTGAGTCGCCAACTGCTACTAATCTAAAAGTTAGTGCTTTTGATAGTGATGACTGTGCTGCTAACTCTTTGTTAGCAAGGGTATTTAGTTGTAGAATAAGAGTGCTTTATAGAACATTTGCTCCCCTGTGGTTTCGAAATTAGCCTGTATATGGAATAAGTGAGCAAAGATGGAACATATTTTCCATTGCCCTAGTTATACATGTGTGTGTGTTGGTGTGCTTTTGCATGTGTGTGTCTGTGCACTAATAGCTTTGTGGTGATGATGGAGATCATCAAGATGATACAGAATGGAAATACTGTGTGATTTTCTGGAGTCAGCCTTTTAGGACTCCCTTTAGATGGGAAAGGCAGTGATTTCTGGAAAGCAGGTTTGCCAGCAGGCTGCACTTAAGATCCTTAGATGGTATTTACTGCAGAAATGTACATTACTGTGATGTGTTTGAATCTGGAAATAATTTTTCCCACAAGGGAGAAAACACCTTGTCATAAAATATAGTGTATTTTACTTGTTTATTCAGTGTTATGTTTTTCTAATAAATTATGGACTTAGCCTTGTTTTCATTTATGTTAGTGGAAGATTTTCACCTGCATTCAATCTAGTAATATTGACTGTATCTAGCTCTGATGCTGTGTGAGATTTGCTTTCCAAAGTTTATACTGGCATTTCTGAGGGTCAGAAACTGCAGCTGTTCCTCAAACCATCAACAGCAATGTGAGCCCCAGCAGAAAACCTGTAAAACCCTTTTCTCATACAAACAGTTCATGTGTTTTCAGCCCCTATAATACTTTGGCTGAGGACTCTATCCTCCACCCTCCAGTGGTCCCTGGGCAGAAGGAGCAGAGACATGCAGGAAGAAGTACACTGGTATTTTCCTCCAAGTGTGGCAGAGAAACAATGCGTGCATGTGGGGTTAGAACCAGGGAACTACATGGGCAGAACTTTCACTTCAGCTGCCAGATCTGCTTTTTAAGAGCAGCAGGTAATGGGGAAATGAGTTGTTCAAACTGACTAGAGTCTTGCTTGTACTCTAGAAAATGGGTCCATTTTCTTCTAACTAGGGTCTACTGAAGGGAGTACTGTTTTCTGCCCTTTCCTGGAAAAAAAGCTAGGAGAAATCCCATTTTTCTCTATTGTTTGTTGAGCTTTCTTTTCTGCAGGTGAAGTCAAGTCTTTCCCTGTGCCACCACACTCTTAACCTCATCACCTTTTCATCATCTGGTTATAGTGTTGAACTGATAAATGGCTTGTGCTGTGGGGCAATGTCTTAATGCAATTAATAACAATCCTTTAAGCAAATTTACATTTCTTTGAATTGAAAATGCTGATGGCAGTAGGCAAACCTCCCCTTAGGACCCATGGTGGCAAAAAACCTTGGAGGCAAGAGAGGAAGGTCTCTTGGAGAGACTGTACATACAGTATCACATTGGCAGTGTGACCTGATTCCAGTTACTCCGTCTCAGTGCAGCGCTGGACGTCCTTGGCAGAGTGACAGCCAGGCCTTATTCTTGAAACCCTTCCCGGCTCTGTGGCCACAAGAACACCCCAAGTATTTTAAGTCAGCTACGTAGGTCCTATTCTTAACTTTCCATCTCATCAGATACTTTTCTTATTAGGACTTGAGAGCCTTCCCTCTAAGGTAATTATGATGTGCATTAAACATCCGTGATCAAGTCCTAGCTTGTGTGTTTCTAATGTGTTATGACTGTGATCCGTGCAATAGCTGTGCTCCAGCCCTGCTGGGCCATGTGACATAATGGCGTTTTTAATTTCCTCCTTCCAGTGCGATTGTCTGTTCGCATGTAGGAAATTACTTTGTTTTTCGTGTTAATTGGTAGCACGACCTGTTTCAGCAATTCACCATCTCAAAGGTATGTCTGAGATCTCCAAATGACTCACTGACATAAACGCAGATGAGCTAAAGCCACTTGTGTTGCAGAAGGGCCGAAAGCCAAAGCAGAGTATCTTGATATCCGAGATAGCCTTTTAGCCTGTAGGATCGTGAGCCCGTGGCCCACTTTGTTAATGACTGCATTGAAGTCTAGTGGCAAATGGTAGGTTGTAAGAGGCAGCCCGCAGAAGTGGTCATGTTAAATTCATGGCCTCTAGCTCACTTGATCAATTGCAAGCTGGTAGACATTTATTTAAAATTTATACCACATGAATGTCTGAGGTAATAGGTGAATACTGTAAAGGGTTTATTTAAAAGAATATTTGACCAGTAGGGTCTTTAGAGATTAAATATTTCATTTTCAAGGGTGTCCTGCGTATTTGTAGAGGAGGAGGGGGAAGTAAAGAGGGATTTGGATAATGCGAAATACCGCAGAAAGCAAGATTTTCCAAGGAAAACACCAGGAAGCTTGGTATGAGCATTTAATGTATGCTGAAGTTTTTAAAAGGAAACATTAATGGTGAAACATGCCCTCAAAGGACAAGCCAGCAATAAATTTTGTGTCACAAAATTACCTGTCAGTGAGATTATGCTTAAATAACGTAGAATTGTTCCTGCTTCTTGAGGGGTTGGGAGAAACTTCACGGGAGATTGTTCAAAGTATTCAGAATTATGTGCACAAATCCCATTAACAATAATGGGATTTGTGTGTTCAACCCTGCTCAAATGGCATTGAAAAATGCGGCTGTTGGTTGTTCTTCCCCAAAGCACAGACATAGCAAGGGAGCAATGAAATCCAAAATATTTTCTCTCAAGATTTTTTTTTTTTTTTTTATTACCTTCCGGAGTATTTGACTAGCAGCCCGTGTGTACTGCATTGTGATTAAAGCCTACAGGCAATTCTCCTTTTCCCTGGGTCAGGGGTGGGGAGGGATATAACAGCAACAGCAGAAAATCCCACCAAACAGATTTGACATGTCAGCGTTCCCATTATCTGTGTCAATGGGGAACATTATTACATAAAAGATCAGCAGGACTATGAGCATTTTGAATGAGTGGACTCCAGTAAAAGGGGCTTGGTGTCAGCTTTTTTTTTCCTCTAATGTCCTTACTTAAAAAAATCATGGCCTTTGTTTTGATGTATTGTAGATGAGACCAAGTTCTTACAAATTAAAGTACAAGGCAGAGAATTCTCCTAAGGTGGAAGGCAGAAGAAGAAAGGGGAAAAATACACAATTAAGTCAACTATGACTGAACATGTTGCCATGGGATTTGATCTTATCCTATTTACAAGAGAAAACTTATGACTCATGGGTTCTAAATGATCAAGTCATTACTCATTTATGGAGTAAAAAAAATAGATACCTTTTATGGGATTTTTATAAATAATGATTACTTCCCCATATTTATGAATACTGAGCAAAGACATGCTGCAGTCATAAAGCTCTCTGCATGTGTGGCTTCTGTGCAGACTTTTAAGAAGTATTTAGTGTTAAGTGATTGTTTCTGTTTTCAAGCTTTATTCTCCATGGGGTTCTGCTCATTGCCTGTGCTGAGTTGTAACCCTTCTTTCACAAAATCACAAAGGGAAAGTAGGATAGGTTTTGCCAATCCAGACAGTTGATGCCTAAAGTGCAGTTCAGGATGAACATGTTAAAGATATCTTTTCTATGAATTATTTTCTTTCCACCTAAGCCTGGGAAGGCTCTGCAGGATTCCAACAGTTCTGGCTGACAGTGGTATGTTGTAATGGTCATGATGCTGCTTACCATGTACTTTTGCCTAGTAAAGATTTTTTTAGCTGTTCCTGAGGAGCTTAAAAGATTTTAGCCTGCCCCTGCACCCTTTCTGGACACTGCTGACTTGTGGGTTGTCACCCTGTGACTCTATGGTCCAGCTTTAGTATTGTTTTCTTCTGCTGGTCTTTGTTAGGACGCAGTTCATGCTTTTTTTAGTCTCTACTACTGCCTTCACTCACAGGGTTATTATGGTAACCATTATGATCTGTTTTTGAACTCTTGTCTTTTTGCCCTGGGAGGGATCCATGCTCTTGTCATGGTGCACGTGAAGTGTTAACCTCTTGTGCTGCTAAGCTTCCTGTATGGGTTTGAAGAAGTGCATGTAACCATTAATAGGAAAGAGATAGCTGCGTATCAGATTAGAATTTGGTTTGGTGAGAGGGAAATCCGTCTAAGAGCTTGTGTAATGGAGACAGTCATAGAAAACCTAATCCTTTCTTGAAATCTTGATGTACGGCAGCTGGATAGATACATCAGGAAAATGGAATTTTCAAGGGGAGCAATTGTAGTTTTAAATTTTATTGTTGGATGCACAGCCTTTGCAATAACATTTCTCCTTGGGTGGGCGGTAATTTTATGATGGTCACAACTGGCTTCTGACTGAGTTCAAATCTAGAGTGTTCCAGATCCTAAAGATCAAGCCCAGTTATAAATTTTGCATTTGAAGTTATGCATGTTTTCCTGAGGGAGAGCATGTGAAGAGGAGAGGATGTGGGAGCAATGAATGATACATTCAATTCTTAGGTTACAGTCTACCTATAATATCTTTCCAGTTGTGTTTGTGCATCCATTTTTTTCATATCTCTAAAAGTATCCCTCTCTGTAAATCAGACAGACTTCTATAGAGGATTCATAGATATGGATTCTTAAAGCAGCTGGCCATGGTATTGAGATAAGCTTCCACGGTTTTACTTGATTCTCTGGAGAAAGGAAACAATTAGAAGAGAAGCATAAAATAAGTATGCTCTTACAACAAAGACATCCCATGGATGTAGAGATCGGAAGCCCCTTGTTGAAATTCATTCCTAACACCTGTCTAGTTGTGTAGAGACGCATTTTTTAGAGATTTATTTTTTAGGTAGATTGACTCTGGATACCAGAAGAAAGTGGAATCCGCTTTCTTGTTAATTCTGTTTCTGTGCCAAACTCTGTGTTTGTGGGAGATTATGGCTTTTAACGTACTGGGCAGTAAAAATCTAGTATTTAACTTAATGTGATTTTAGCTGGCTTCTGATGTCCTAAGTATTACAATACAGTCACACATTTTAGTGGTTACTCCAACTCCTACAACCAAAGACAGCTACATGCTGCCCTTGACATGGTAACACTGTCTCAGAAAAAATGAAAATTACAATTTATATTTTCTCTTTTTTTCTATATATATGCATCTGTAGGGGATCCTTTGAAGAAAATGGAAATTGCTACTTATGGGAAACTATGTACAAAAGACATAGTTTGTACAAAAGACAAATTTGTAAAGAAAGAGAGAGGATACTTGCAGCTTGTCTGGAATAGCAAAAGCTTTTTAGTTCTAGTATTCTTTTATTTGCTCTACCCAGTGCTTAGAGACCCTTTATGTAAGTTAAAAGAAGCATTAAAACTTCACACATGCTTTAACTTGAGGATGTGGAGAGAATTCTGGATAGCGCTATTGTTCCTGTGAGTAAAGCCAATAAACTATTATCCAAATCCTTTTTCTGCTTTGGTGTCAGACAAGGAGATCAGCCAAAATGCTGGACTTATCTGGCATGTATTGGGTGTCAGTTAGGAACAAAATCTTGGTTCCAGCTACTAGAGTCATATCTCTGAGCTGCTCTCAACAAGTTAGATCAAGAAAGCTGTTGCGTTTTTTTAAAACATTCTGCTCTGTGCAAATGAACTAATGTCAGTTGTGCTCTGGGTGGCTGTTGGACGTCACAGCTGTAACAACAAAAAGTAAGATTTTCTTTTTAACATCATACTTCAAAAGTTAAATTAAAAATTCCCTTGCAAAAATAACTCTGTAATAAATAGAGTATGCATCAATAAATGTACTAAGAAAGGGCAATCTGCACCTGATATAATAAAAATATTTCTCATGAAACTTCTGTTCAAGGAAGTGGAGCATTTAGTTGTGATGGGTGACTACTCTACAGAATTTTAGAATTCATTTATGGGATGGGATTTATGTTATATTAACGTCCCATTTACACCATTTTGACTTCATAAAAGGTACTCAAATATATGGGAAAATCTGGTGTATAGAACATTTTGTGTTCTAAGATTCAATTCTTTATTGAATTTTACAGGTTGCCACAGTTTCCAGGTCCTTTTCTGTGGAACTTAGAAATTTTAATCATTGTTAGTGTAAATATACTAGGCATGTGTGGCTTTAATTTGCAGCAAAGCATTCAGCACTTCCTGTTTTAGAATTGCACTTAAGCTCAGGATAAATTTGTGCTTACAACAGCACGGAGAGATGCTGAATTATCCTGAAAACACTTGGCAGCATTCAAACTATATGAAACCAAAATCCTGCTCTGGCCTATTAGACAGAGGTGATTCTTCTGGCAAACTCTTTTTGGCTTGTAAATACTTAGCATGTGGTAAAATCACTGCCTGATTGAGAACTGTACTTGGGAGGAAGGTGTCTGACCTTGCACCAAGTTGGTGTTTTAAGCTGGTTTTTATTCTCTCTCTCTTTTGGTCCCCCACTGTAGTTTTCTAAATACTTGTATATAGCTCTTCAGCTACAGACAGTAATATTATAATAATATTTCAGTATTTGAAAAACACCCTAGATATAAACCTACTGGTCCATGTATGTGAACAACTGGTGATGTTGCCTGAAGCTTCCAGTAACCATATTTATTGAGAAATTAGATTTTTTTCTTATAAGTGAATACACCATTATATTATATTTAGGATAATAGTGTATTAACTACTGTGACACAATCTACTGGGAACTAACTTCAGATTTCATGTTATGAGATCTGAAAAATATCTGTGTGGAGTTGGATTTTGAAGGTACACATGATTCTGCAAACTGAACCCAGTGATCTAGTACACTTTAATCAAGAGCCATTTCAATAGTCACCCTTTTGTGGTGTACCCTAGTGTCTCCTGTTACAGACATAAATATATTGTGATAAATAGAGATAGGTTTTTCATTTGTTGATGAAACAAGATGTGCCTTGATAACAGAAATGACTTACGAAGTGTTGCAAGATTTAGTTTCCATTCATTAAACTGAAAATCTGAAGAGTTGTGGCCTCTTGATACTGGTATGAGTGGAAAGATGGAAGTGCCTGATTTCTGCTCCTTGTACTGGAATGATGCCCCTAGAAGGATGTAAAAAGGCATGAGGTTCTGCAAGCATGAACCAGGTTATACGCATGCTGCTAATCTCTTCATGTGCTTGAAATCTTGCTTACACACATTGCTACCCACTTCAGACAGGCATCATTTAGGGGGAGGAAAACCTTTTGCAGTCTAAAACCAATGAATAAAATAAAAGATGATGAGGAGCTGTAGGTTGGTTCAAAATTGGAGGGAATGCCCCCACTGTCTCCTATGGATCCTGCCTCATACGTGCACCTTTATGGTTGCTATATCACAACTCCTGACACTGCATCACATCCATTCATCAATTTCTCTTCAGTTCTAACTAAATTTAAAGAACTTCTGATTTATTAGATATTATTCTTATTTATCATAATTGTTATATTTTCCTATTACTGCATTTTCATGAGAGAAGAGCAAGATATTGCTCAGAGGTTCTGGTTTTTCCCCCTTCACTTAAGGATTTCTTTGTCCTTTTTCCCTCTTCTCTTTGTCCCCAGGTTATTACACTGAGGAATACTACATTGTCTACCAGAGATAGCCTTTAGATCAGTTATTGCTTACTTCATAGCCTAAAAATGGCTCTTACTTTTTGATCTGACTCAGTTTTACAGCTTACAGATCAGTTTGGTTTCAGATTCTCAAAGAAACAGATTCTATGGGAATCTTTTTTCTGTTCAAGAGATGGTACCAAATTAAAATACACCACTGGAGGGAACATCCTTTCAACTTGGTGCTTAATATAAGTACCCTCTGAAAGTTGTTTCATGATATTTGAATGTCTGTTTCACCCTTCTGCAAACTTTTTGGGATCAGTTTAGGGAAAATAATGAAGAAATACAGAGACTTCCATGTCCTGTGAGGCATGTGAGTTATTGTTTGCTGCTTTTTTTTCCTAGATACATAGGTAATTTCTTTGTGGATGGAAGATTTTGCTCCTGTCTTCTCTATGAATTTTCTTTTTCTAAGATTGGAGATGGGTGTGGGGTGAAAGAATCCAGCTCCACATTGTCATACAATTGTCACTCAGTGTTTGAAGTAACTGTTTAGCAGTTTTGAAGATGGTTTTCTTCATGTTTTTTATCTCAAAAGTAAAAGGGTTGGGAGCACTGTGCTCACTCAGTCCTACCTGGCAGAAGTGGTTGATTAATGGTTCTTTATTCATTACTTGACACTTTTTGGCTTATTTGAAGAATGGTAAATACTGCAGAGAGCTTTTACTGGCATATCATAACTACTACCTGACATAGTCCTCTTAATATCAGACTTTTCTCTTTAATTTTTTTTGTCTTTTGCATTTAAAAAAAAATATTAATGAAAATATATTAGTCTGCATGGCAAAGTAACAATATACTGTCTCTAAGAAAGGAGAGAGTCCCTGGACCTACATACTGCAGACCTCTAACATTCAGCCAAGCCTCATACAGATGCTGATACGTGATTGAATGTTTCTGTCTGTTGAATCCCAGACAAGCAATGAAAATATCATGCTGTGCATTAGATCCACTAGGGAGAAAACACATGTACACATCTAATTAAAAAAAGAATTCCGCCCCAGCCCTGAGTACAGCCCTGTGATGTCCTCTCTATTTTAGCTGAGGGTGTCATTCTATGGAAGGATGTGAGGAATGCTGTAACAGTATTTTGAGTACTATTCTTCTGTAAGGTATCTACTTGCTTCAGATGCAGTTGCTGTTATCCTAGGCTGTGTTACTTACAAGCATAATGTAAGGATAACTTCCTGTATTCCTGCAGTGTTTCAATTATTATTCTCACAAGTCAATGTTAGAGTTAAAATGTTATTCTCAGCACATTAAGAGGGTAACAGCAAGACAATCTAATTCTACCTCTTCTTTGGAAACCAGATCTTCAGCCTTAACCTGTGAACACTTTTTTAATTCCAGGGAGTAAACAGCCTGAACTTGCTGTAACTGGTAAATAATTTTTTTACAGGAATAGCAGAAGGCAACAGTTTGCCTTTTCTTTTTGTGAAGAAAGAATGGGAAGGAAAATAAGGAAACAAAACCAGCCGTGCCTTTTCCTCATGAACAGAAGTGCAGAACACAGTGTGATAAAGATGACTTTCTAAAGCAATTATTTTCCTTATAAGAGAAAGGAAATAAAACATCTACAAGTTTGCTTACAGATTTTCCTTTTAAGTGTGTGAAGGAGAGAACATATGGACTTTCATTCTTGTATACTGGCCTTTTGCAATCCCTCTGGCTCTTGCAGAGACTATTCCCTTTTAATGTGACTTGGTATTAAGCACCTGAATGTCTGGATTGAGGACCATGCTGGGGTCTGCCATATGCTGACAAGCGGTCGGTGAGGTGAGAATGAAGCACTTGGGCATCATGCAACACGTGCTCCACAGATAACCCAGAAGGAATTTTGGCTGAGTTAGGGTTGTCCTTAGGCTATCCCTCTAACTTACTCCCTATGCTCTTTTCAGCTAATTGTAAGAGATAATGCTCTCTCCAGGCTTTTAGTCTTTTTGTGTATCCCCACAAGAGAATCTAATTAATGCCTATTATGGCATTGACTCTGTGAGAAGTCATTTAAATGGGGCTATCAATCTGCTGTCCAGCTGTTACAGCTCCAAGTGGAATTTGAATTGACAGCAGAGCCTGAGAGGAGCTGTTTTATCTCTTTACCGTTTTCTGATGCATCACTTTAAAAGCGTGCATGGCAATAGATAAGATTACCAAATCTATATTTTGGGACCTGACTTCCAAGGGAGGTGAACACCTGCGTCTTTCATTGAGTTGTGCTGAAATTGCAGATGATGCCTCTGCAGATCAGGCTCACTGAAATTCTTGAAACAGAATTTCAGACGTGTGGTCTGTGGGCAACTACATCCAGGGGTCCTTCATGATCACCATCGCTTCTCACATGTCCCAGCAGGGCTACCACAACCACCTCCTTCCCTACATGAGTAAAAATGGGAACTGAGATCCCTCAACAAGCAATTCAGCTTCCCCTTCAGATGACTAAAGCTTCCTTGATGCAGTGGTTGCCAGTCATAGAGGGGAGTGACCACTGTCCTTCCTGCCCACACTTCATCAAGGCCTCCTGTTGCATACTGTGCTAATTTTTGAGTGACAGGGAAAATCACAGAGGTTTAGTGGAGGTCAAGGCAATAAGCCAGCAACTTTAGTAAATTTCATTCTAAACAAGGATAGCAGAAAGGAGAGGCCCTAGGATGTGAGAAACAACCAAGCAGAGGAAAGCTCTTTAAAGTTTGAAACAAGGTTGCCTCTAGGCAGTGGGAGATGCGGATGGAGGAGAGGGAAAGGAGGAAGTTTATGAATTCTTTTAGGATTTTGTTCTTTCCCTAGAATGAGGTATTTTTCAAAGGCCAAAATTCAGTTACTACCCGTATGCTAGCACTTCAAGCATGTAATATCTGTCTTTGTCTTTTACAATGATCAATTTGATAAAATTTGTGATTCTTTTCTGTCAGTTAGTACTTCTAAAGTACTGCTAATAAGCTGTGGGACTTGCTTAGAGAAAAAGACCTTTAACATCTTCAGACTGAACAGCTTTTGAGGTGGTGGTGGTTGTGGTAAAGTCCTGTTACTCTGTCTGTGATCTAAAGCCTGTTGAAGTAAATGGGAGTCTTTCCATTTACTTCAATAGGCTTTAGATCTGTATCCCTCCCTATAAGCAGAGCTAAGTCTAAACCATTTAATATTTGGAAGAGGAGAGCAACACAGATTACATTTCCTGGCTCTGGAGTTTCTGTTGTGTTGTCCTCAGGTCAAAACTTGTCTTCAAATTCAGTTTCTGCAATGTTTATTCTCACGAAAGAAGATAAAGGTCTTTGTTTCTCCAGAAGTCCCCAGATGACTAGATTGAACAAACAGAGCAGTAGTGTTCTCACTGTTTTCCATCACCTACTAAAGAGCAGAACCTTCTCCCTCCCCCAGCGTTTCCATTTCCTCTACTTCCTGTCTTTTCAGATTGGGTAACAAATGCTGAATATTTCCTGAAGTTGACTAATGACAGGACATTGGTGTCTGCAGCTGAGCAGTCTGGTTAGTGCTGGGTTGAATTCTTGACTGAAAGGAGGTGCTACAGCTGTGTTTATGGAGTCGTCGTGTCACCCCTCTGCCCCCATATGCTTCTGTCTTTTTAATACCCTTAGGGTATGGTATCAGCCTAGTCTAAGCATCCTGTGGGAAATAGACTTCAAATTACTTTTAATTTTATTGCGCTATTATTATGCCCTCAAAAAGATTATTACAGGTCAAGTTGAGATACAGTGTTTATATGTTTTTTTCCCACATTTTGCTCAACAAAGGCCATTAATAATTGGGGAAATTCATTATCTGAAATGAATGATTAGATTCGGTTTGTGCAGGGTTTGGAAGCAGGGCTGGCTACAGTGGTGGCTTCTGTGAGAAGCTACCAGAAGCCTCCCCTGTGTCAGAGCCAATGTCAGCTGGCTCCAAGGTGGTCCCACTGCATCAGTGATGGCCATAGTGCCTGTGGAATAACAGATGCAAAATGAAAAAAAAGGTCATTGCTCAGAAATTATTACCTCCAGAGAAGACAGGAATGAGAACGTGGGAGAGAAACAATTCTGCAGACACCAAGTGAAGTAGGAGGGAGAGGAGGTGCTCCAGGCGCCAGAGCTGAGACTCCTCTGCAGTCCATGGGGAAGACCCTGGTGAGACACGCTGTCCCTTGGCAGCCCATGGAGGTTCATGGTGGGAGTAAAGTTTCACCTGCAGCCCGTGGAGGAGACCCACGCTGAAGCAAGTACATGCCAGAAGAAGGTTGTGATCCCATGAGAAGGCCATGCTGGAGCAGGCTCCTTGCAGGAGCTGTGGACCCATGGAGAGGGGAGCCCACACTGGAGCAGGTTTGCTAGCACTAGTTTGTGTCCTCAAGTGGGACCCATACTGGAACAGCCTGTTCCCAAGGACAGCACCCTATGGGTGGGATCCTTTGCTGGAACAGTTTGTGAAGATCTGCAGCCCATGGGAAGGGTTCATGTTGGAGAAGTCCACGGAGTATCTCCCATGGGAGAGACCCTGCATTGGAGCAGGGGAAGAGTGAGAGGAGTCCTTCCCATGAGGAAGAAGAAGTGGCAGAGACAACACGTGATGAACTGATTGCAGACCCCATTCTCCAAACAACTGTGTCACTGAGGGAGGGCAGATAAAGAAATCAGGAGTAAAGTTGAGCCCAGGAAGAAGAGAGGGGTGGGGAGAAGGTGTTTTAAGATTCGATTTTATTTTTCCTCATCTTACTCTGATTTGATTGGCAAAAAGTCAAATTATTTTTTCCTCAATTCTGTTTTGCCTGTGATGGCAACTGATGAGCAATATCTCCCTGTCCTTATTTTGACCCATAAGCCTTTTATATTTTCTCTCCCCTATCCAGCTGAGGAGGGGAGGGGTCAGAGTTGCTCTGGTGGGCACTTGGCATTCAGCCATAGTCAATGCAGCACAATAGCCTTTAAAATTAGGAGGAAGAGAAGATAAGATCTTCCACAGGTGGAAATCACATTGGTTTTGGTTTACACAAAGTTCGGTTATGCACTCCTGAAACTGAGAATATTTAAAACTTGGTTTCTTAGGTCTCCTAGCTATCCTTTATACTGAGAGTATAACTGCTGAGAGGGAAAGGAATTTTATTTTATAGCTTAGGCTTTTCCTCTGAAATGGCTAGACTGTCTCTCCTTTTGTCTGGGGGATTTCTTTCTCATTATGTCATTAAAACTTCAGTTGCTCCATTTCTTTTGTGCTGACAGAAATGCATAGATCTGTGTTTCTGTGTGTATCAAATTATATGGTCTTCTATGAGAAAAAAAGTAAAATATCCATGTGTCCCTTGGCCTGATTAGTAATGGCGTTCATGGGAGCAGATAAAGTCCAGTGGCAAAGAAAAACAGATTAATTCTTTAGCTGATATGCAATGGCTGTTGATGCCAGCATCCTAAAGTGCTACCAGATACTCTTGCTTTGGAGCTGGAAGCACCTCTTCAAAGACAGACAAAGATCAGCAACCAAAACAGTGGGCAACACAAAAATTTCAGCTCCTGAACAAGGAAGATGAAAAGAAGGGATAGAAATGGGTTGTGCAGTGATATGAGGGTTAAGATAAACACATGGAATTACAAGGAATCTTTCCCATGTGGCAGCAATGTTCCTGAATCTTTGATCTAAAATCAGATTGTTGCTTTGTATGTGAATCTAATGGATGGAATTCACATCCAGATACCTGCTGGAAAATACACCGGTGAAAAAAATCTTAAAATGAGTGGGCTCATCTCCTGGCATACTACAAAGAACTATTTTTTTAACACATATGCTTACTTTGGAGCCATTGGCTTATTCTTGACTTAAATAGGATTTTAGCCTTGTTTAGTAAATGAAAGTGGAAGACATGTTTGGGTTTTTCCATAAGTTGAGAAAGATTAAAGTAATCTAAATTTAGGGTACACATAGAACACTTGTGACCAGTTCTGGGGCATGTTTTTACTTGCTATCACCGTTTGTCCTTTTTCAAATTGAATAATGTCTTTGCTTATATATAAATGTTTGTATGCTAGCTATAACAAATGTAGGAAAAACGTGTGGTTCAGTAAAAAGCCCACACACATCAAATCCACAACACTTTTCTTCCTTTTCTCCATCTTCTCCATAACTGTTAATAATTTTTTCCTTTGCTATGTTCTGATTCTCCAGTGTAGAGACTTTCAAATGAAAGTTAACAGATGCTCTTCCACACAATCTGACTGCTCCTGAGGGGAGCTTGTTCCCACCAGACATTTTACAACATCTGTTTGAAGCTAACTTCACGTTGCCTCTGTTCCATCTCAAACTGGAAGCCCCGATGAGAAGAGATGAGAAGGTGCATGTACAGAGGCAGGGCTTTGATCCACGATGCCACACACTGACTGACATTCCCACTTACATTGGAACATGCTGCTCTCAGATACGTGGTAATAAACAGGACTCTTCAGCTGGCTAACAGAGATGGTGTTGAGACAGCAGGGAAAGAATTTCACCTTTGTTAGCAGAAAAGTTTCTTTATATCTAAACCTTGGAAATATATTGTATTGCTTTTACAGTCTGGTAAATTTTTTTTGTTTGTTTTATTCATGTACAGCATGAAATTTTGTGAATTTACTGATATGCTAGCACACTTCTCCTAGTGGGTCTGCTGGAGTTTGTAGGAAGAACTTCAGGATTTTTCCCTATATGAAATTTTATCACTTCAAACTTACGCTGCTATAAAATTCAAATTTTTTTCTCCATTAGAGCAATGCAAACTTCTTTGTTCATATTAAACTTCCCTTATTCCAACTGTTTTGTCTTTCTGTTCTTAATTAAAATTAGTTGCCTTTAAAATTATAGCATTCAATACTGTCTCTTTAAAAAAATAGGGAAACGAAGATACATATTTTTCAGAGAGGGAAGGATATTACAAAATTGTTTTCACAATTCTTGAATACATCTAAAAATATAGCATTGCAGGAACAAAGTAATTATTTCTTTATTATTGCAGCACCATAATACAAGCAGTTCTGAAGTCAACTGAAAACTTTTCCACTGATACTGATGAACAGAGTTTTCTAGAGCTCTTTCTTTTTTAACATGTTATCTTTTGAATGCTGACCTGTGAGAATAAAGAATTTTTTTTTCAGTACTTAAAAAACTTTGGTAAGATATATCTTATTTTCCTTTCTTGAAAACTGCATGTTTTGTTGTTTTCATCTGTAGCCTGAATGCCATTGAAAAATGGTGAAAATCTTAATTTATTCTGCGCATTTTAAGTAAAGGTTCTGGAGTGACCTAAAAGCTTACATATTTTGAAAATTATTAGTTATTTTACCCAAAATTCTCCCTGCCCAGTGATCATGTCATCACTCATTCTGTTCTGGCTCCTCAAGCTTTCCTGAGCAGTTTAAATCCTAGTCCTCTAAGACAGGAATTTAGGAATAAATTGGGTCATCTTTGGAAGTAGAAGTATTGAGCAAGTAATAATTTTAATAATACTTCATTCACCCTTCATGTATTTCTATGGTCTGTTCCTGTCCTTTTTCTAATAAGTCATCCTCCTGACTTACCTACTTCACTGTGTTTTTCCAGTGGCTGCTGGAAACAGGGATGATGGCAAATGATGTAGCAATGCCATGCCTGTGAGAGTTACAGTACTTCCCAGACTCAGTATCTGAACTGGTTTTAGTTGAAACATCTCTTCTAAATTGTCTCCACAAAGTTCTGAATGAATCTTCAAGGGTTCCCAGTTGCTTATGTACTATATTATATGCATCACGTAACAGTGATGGACTGAGTGTGTCTACCTGAAGGTCGTCACTTGTTCTCACTATGGTGGACTCCGAGAGACAAAGGAAATTTGGGAAACTCTCTTTGTTCTTCTGCAAACTAAATAGCTTGGACCAGTGGTATCTCCCAAGATCAGTAGTGCCAAATCAGTAAGCAAGGCAGAGGAAGTTGCTCCAAGACGTGAGAACCCGGTACAAGAGTTTCTAATATTTTAGGCAATTTGGATTTGGTTGAAGCTGGTTTTTGAAAGTACTGAGAATCTTAGCTGAAGTACCTGACAGGAGGCCAAAATTAATTTCCTGATCTTCCAGATCTTTTGTGGATTACCTTATCACGACAGAGAAAGTGTAGTATTAACTTGAGATTCAATCTCTAAATCCACAGTTCCTTCCCTTCCTAGATGGTTGACTCAAGAAATGTTGGAAGTTTAGACAGTCTTGTCATGTCACTTCAGATTCATGGTGGTAGATCTAGCAGCATTAATATGCATGAATGACTTCAATAAAGAAGTACAGTGGAATAGCATCTTCTTACAAATCTATTTGTACCATGCGTCATGCTCCCAAATGCTGCTTTAGTAGAACTCACAACTTTGGGGCCTTCTGCTGTTATCAGAAGCATTTGCTGTGAGTTCCTCATCATTTTTGGTGGTGGTGGTGTGGTGTGGCATGGCGTGGTGTGGGGTGTGGGGGGACCATGGGATATCTGAAAACAGTAACTCTTACTCTGTTCATTGACATAAACCGGCTCTCAGTTCCTTGAGGGACCTAGGCTGATAAAAAACAGGGAAAACGCATTTTATTTGCAATGTAAGGAATTTTAGCCTGTGGAGATTTTTAGTTCAACAGCAGTAAAGGTAGGGACAGCAACCAGCGAGGCTGTTAAAGGTTATGTTCTCTCCCACCCTCTCTTTTTTCCCAGTCCCTTGAGTCATAATTAAAACTCCAGAAAGTGAGAAGCTGTTACTAATGCTAGCATACAGTTTGGCACAACAGAATCATGCATTTACTGACTTGTGGTTTTTATTTAATTTCATTTTTTATAGGTCAGTCTGAAATTTTACTTTATTATTTGGTTTACAAAGGGCTTTTTTCTGAATATGGAACTTTTAATTTGATTTAAGAGTTTCCCAGGTATAACAATTATGGAAACAAACACCTCGTTCAGCAGCCTGACAATAATTATCTCCTAATGGAAGAATTAGGCTTTAATCAGATATGACTTTAGTGCTCTCAAGTTGAAAATGCTGGAGATGGTCTCTTGTGCTTTGTACTGTTCAGAATGTCTCCCAAGAAATTAGCCGGACACAGAGATGAATCAGTTGCCCTTTGTATCTTCTTGAGAGCTGTTCAGTTTTGAAGGAGTGGTTTCATAATAATGATATTTATTTACTATCTTTCCCAGGACTGAAACAGCATACAGGGTTTCTTAGAAGGCCCCATCTCATCCAAGACTTTTTAAATTTGGTGGGTAAAGTCTGAGAAAGAATTTAGGAACTTGTAATGCTGCTTTCAGCCATTTCCTTAATGCTCCGAAATGCTTTGTGACTCATTTATAAAAAAGGCTCTCTATCAACACAGGATTCCTTTGAGTACCTGCTGGAGAAGTTTATTTACAAGTCTTTATGACTATTCATGTCTGAAATGAACTACTGACAGGTCTTAGAAAGCCATTCCTCAGTAGAAGGTGGTTATTTTTCTAAGACAAACTGAGATGGAAGGCTGTTGCTCAACCCTGAGACTTTTGTATGAGCTTATACTTCCCGTGTACAAATATCACGGAGGCAATTTAAACTCATCAGTGAGAGTCTTGGAAAATCTCACATTAAATGAGAAAGAATTATTGGCACCTGTTTGATTGCCATTGCCATTTCTTAAAATACATAGCCCCTTTTGAGGTCATCTGTTCATCTACTGGCCATCCTGACCTTGCAGTCTGCTGTGAATTTACCCTATGGTAACATAAACTAGTAGATGAAAAAAAAAAAAATCTCCCTCCTGCTGCAGATACATTTCAGTGCTTAAAAGCCATTTGTGTTTTCTTTTTTCCCTTTCTTGTCTATGGGATAAGAAAGCCTGGAGTGCAGTTCACCTGATGGCGTACTGTTCACAATAGATCCCAGTCTTTCTTGTGTACTGAGACCACCAAGTTTAGATCAGCCATTCCCTGCTTCCTGATTTGGAACTACTGAGCAGGATATAACAAACTGCAGGGCACAAGTTTTCTTGGATTTACGGCAAGACCCCAGACACACAGATGCAAAAAGCAACAGTATCTCTTGAAAGGCAGTTATAGTCCTAAAAGAGTACTCCAGCTGCCATCCTCACTCTCACATTATTTCTTGATGCTGCCGTCTCTCCAGTATGACACGAGAAATGTGAATTGTGGGGAAAGTTTGCCTTGTTCTCGTTCAAAGAGGATTGAATCCTCTTGCACATGAGGATTAAGTCTTTTCCACAGATTGCCAGTTACCAAGGTCTATTAGATCAAGGTTCTTGCAGAGAACAAGATGTTGCAAATTGTGAAATCAAAGTGTACTTCCTCTCTAGTTGTCTAGATAGCATATCAAAGTGTATCTGTTGCCATATTTGATAAGGCAGAACTGAAATTCTGCATTCAATTATGAGATTGAAGGCTAAATATAAGTAGTTTTTACCTACTGAGATAGGAAAAGAGAGTAGAATTGCTTGAGAAGCTTACCTGTGCTGCTGCAGCTTGGAGAACCATTTTGTAGTGCTTATTTTCCACAAATATCCATTCATCCATTTTTAACAAGAGTGAATCTCAGACCAGGATACCAATTTCCAGATGCATTTTTGCTATCCCTGGAGAGTGTTTATTTTCACTCTGAAACAAAGTGAACTTTACTATCATAGAATATTTTTATGTATTGACACAGTGCACTTGTTTCTAAAATCCTCAGCAGAAGCCAAGTAAGTATCCATACTAAGTAAACAGATGATTTGCTTTTAAAATATTTTTAGCTTCTGGTACTGCTCCTAGTCTGATCTCTGGCATCTTGATTATTGAATCCTGAGGGTAGGGTCAGAGAGTCAGATGTTCTCTTGTTTTAGGTCAGGAGTTGAGAATAGTTCTTTCATGTCTTCATGGTTTGTGACCTGTAGACACCATCATAGTATAAGTAATAATAAACACACTGATGTGTGTCTGGTGGAACTCCACTGAAGTCAATGGGGTTATGTTAGTATAAGGTAAAAATTAGGCAGATTATTTGCCTTAGAGGAATCCTACACTTTATGTATCGGTGAAAACTATTAACAATTACTCTCTGGGTAACATTTGCAGCTATGGTGCAGCTGTATGAAGTTTTTCTGAAGATTTTTATCTTTTTCTGTGTCAGCAATATTTAACTTTGTGCTGTCATGGGGGACTATTAGTGCATCCCTAATATTGCTGAGCAGTTCTTGTTCCTTAATGGAGCAGCATTATAAGTGGCAGTCTGTACTGCCCTTCACAGTAGTGTATCCCAAGCTCCCAGGACTGTTCGTCTACATGCCATGACAGGAGATGGCACTTGGATTGACATTTCAACACCTTTCTTGCCCACACAGCGAAGCTCCAGCATTGCCAGCTGACACTTTCTTTTCACGCTGGAATTCAGTAGTTATAACTCAGTCTGTTTGCATGTCTCAACTTCTATTTTTAAGAACTGCTAATCCCCAGCTAAGAGCCAGCCTTCATCTGGCCTTACAAGGGTGCGCGGTGGCGAGGGAGGTGGCGAGGAGGGGCTCTCCCAGACCTTGTGTGGTTGTCCTTGAGAGCAAGGCACAACTGCTACCTTAAAAGCACGGACAGACAAGATGCTCTTGCCTTATCTCCCCATTACATGCAGAAATGCCAGCACCTGGAGGAGCTGTGCCCCACCACATCCCATATACCCCAGAGAAAAGATGTTGCCTCTCTGGAGGATGCAGTGTGAACCTACTGCCCTCTTCTATTGTGAGTTTTGTCTGCAGAGGGAAGGTGGGATTTGAGGTGGTTGGATATGTGTTTTTTTTAAACTGTGAAGGTCTCATTTTGTGTGCTTTCCCTCTGGTTCATGGAATTGTAGAATGGTTTGAGTTGGAAGGGACCTTAAAGATCATCATATTCCAATCCCCCTGCCATGGGCCAGGACCACCTTCTGCTAGATCAGGTTGCTCAAAGCCTCACCTAACCTAACATTGAAAACTTCCAGAAATGGGGCACACACAACTTTGGGCAGTGCGTTCTAGTGCCTCATCACCCTTAGAGTAAAGAATTTCTTCCCTATAGCTAATCTAAACCTACTCTCAGTTTAAGCCATCACCCCTTGTCTTATCAAGGTTTACAGCTGTCAGATCACTCAAGGAAATTAGGTCTGTAGTCTGTGCAGACCTATCCTTGCATTTGTTTCACATCTTCCTAAACAACAGGAAAGTAGAGATAATAGAGTGGAAGTCATGTTGCAAACTGAGCAAGCAGCCTGTGTGCTACTAAAATGGGGAAGGAAACTCCTCTGTCAGGGAGATATTGTTTCTGCTGGAAAACTCTGTTGGAAAGGAGTAGGGCACCAAAAGGGCAGCACTTAAACAAACAAATAATTGTTTACCTGAGAGAACCCCACTCTTGTTTCTTTCTGTGTGGTTTGGCAATCCATCTCCTCCAGCAGCTCAGTGAGGATGATGTGGAAGGTGACTTTCCTGCTGCAGACTCTTCTGACCATCCAGCTGCTGTTTCCTCCAAATAGACCAAGGAGATTGGAGAGCTGATTTTATAGTCTTTTGAAAATGCTGGCTTATTGAAGCAAGAAAGGATCAAGCCTGCTCTCTTTTTTCTTCTGGGAATGTTGAAGACCCTACAGATAGGGAATTACGTTACACTTTCCAAAACAAAGTGGGTTAGTACGTGCTATCGTTTCTTGGCAAAGGCTCTTGTTCATTAAGTGGCCAGCAGGAATCCAACTGCTAAAGCTTGAAGAAGATATGGTTTCAGTGTGCTTTTACAATTAAAGTAGCTGAGAAAGATATGGCTTCTTGGAACTTTTATTCACATTCTGTTTACTTGATATCCTTTATAGTCAGGTATTGAAATCTGTCTCCTGCAATGTCTTAAGAAGCACATCTAAGGCTGGAGCAGTGGTTTTTTTTAAGCTGGGCAAGGCCTTTGGCTGATCAGTTGGAAGAAGGGTGGTGATTTGGAGGACATAAAGATCTCATCAGCAGTGATATCAAAGGATGTCAGCCAAACCCGTGTTCGCAGGAGGTGTACAAAGAGTCTCAATGCCTCTAGGTTTAAAGACTTCTATCCATTAACATTAACCTTTTGTGACAAAGTAAAACATGTTCAATTAACTTTTTCCTTCAAGTCAGAGTTTGCAATTAAAGATTTGTTCATCCAGGCACAAGATGGATCTTTCCATCTTTCCATCTTGTTCTTGGATCCCTGATTTTAAGAGCCAGCTGGGGAAGTCTATCATAGTACAAACTCATCTGCCATGTGTTACATTCAAAGCCTAAGAAAGAGGGACCATACATCCTGTGCAAATTAAGTGAGTTTAGTTTCCAATAGGTATCTTTCTACTTGTGCCAAGCAAGTGTCTTGAGAATCACTACTTTTTCCATTACCCACTTGCACTAATGTTTAGCAGGATGGTAAAGGCTGTGGAATTTGCTGTGTACTTTTATTGATATTGTTCTGCTTTATTTACTGACTTCAGTTATGATATTTCCTTGAGTGATGGCAAATTAGTATGAAATTGTCCAAGTCTGGATCTGAATGAAACGTACTCGTTGGTATCTATGTCAAATCTGATTCAGTGGTGAGTAGCACACAGTGTTCTGAAAGCACCAACTATTGAAACTTCATCTTTTAATTTTTAACAGTATAAGAAAGAAAAGGATATAATTGGCACTCTGTGTATGGTGAACCTATTAACAATAATTTTCTGTTTATTATTTTACTTTTTTATTAGGGAAACAAAATATACTATACATTTTGTTTTGCCTGAAATTATATAGGCAGTAAAAGTTTGTGAACGAAGGAACACATTTTGCACTAATACCACAGCACTTCTATTTCATTTTATGATTTTTTTTATTTCACTTCTGAGAGTACTTCTCCTGAATTCAGGGAACAGTAGGAAACCCACCCACTGACTAATTTAACCTTTAAAATTTGTCTTTCTTCAAGTGAAAAAAAAAAAGTAGCCTGCTGACTATTTTATATATCTAATTTCTGTTTCCAAGATTGTTCATTCATATGCTGCTGAACTTTGATTTTACTTCTCTGATTTGTTGTTTTTCTTGGTTTTTGTTTGTTTGGTTTAGTTTGTTATTGTTTGTTTGGATGGGGTTTTTCTGCCATTCATTTTATAATGTATTTCTGATATTAATCTAAAATAGGAAAAAAGAGCCAAATTAGATATGTGCTTAGAAATACAATCAACAAATGTGCAAAAAAGATTAACTATATCTATAGATGCAGAATCTATTAAAAAAAAGAAGGAAAAAAGGCCAGCTTTTTTTCTGGTCAAATAAGACAAAAACCAGACTGGAGGTGGGATTCTATGAAAAAAAGTGTTCTAAAAGGAAGACATGCAAACATTTAACCCCATTTTTGTATGGTTAGTCTCAAAATAGTTTATATAGTGAGCCTTTATTGACATGCCAGCTTATCTAGGTAAGACAACTTTATATGGTTTCTTTGTCCTATTACCAGTTGTCTTTTTAACTCCCATATGGAATATTTTTTGATCATACGTTATAATCCTGTTTGATGCCTATCTGAAAGCATTTCTTCTCATTAAAAAAGTCTAACTGGAATGTGAAAGTTTTATTTTACTTTTTTCACAATTGTTTTGCTGAAATGTTCGGGTTACTTTTTCAGAGCAGAGTTCTCTTCTAGCTATTTTCTTCATATAGTCACTGTGGATTCTGCTAATCAGATAATCACAGCTATGCAGTTATAGAGTAAACTTTGAATGCAGAAGAGAATAAGGATTTGAGTTTTACATTTAGTAGATATCTTTGCACATCCCTTTTCTATTACTTTGCTTTAGTCAGTGATTCCAACTCATTTAATTTATCATAAGAAAAAAAATATTTCCTTGTTCTGCTCCTCTTTCAGACATATGCATTCAAAAGACTTTGAGCCATCATGTTCCTTCCCATTATTTATGACCCGCAGAAAACATGCTTATTTAGAAAGTTATGTGACTCAGCCAACAAATGCTGTTCAGTATCCAAAAAACAAGCTGTGGAAACAAAAGAACTTTTATTTGAGAAAGAACTTACTTGATGGGATATTGTACTGAATTCCAGGAAAATTCTGATTTTTGGGTTGAATTAAAATTTAAAAAATGTTTGCGACTGCATGTGAAATAAATGTACGTGAAAATGCACAGGTAATCCACCCATGCAGCCACCTCAACCCTACGTACTGGGCTCCATCTGTACTTGAAATTAAATGAGGAATCAGTGAATCTGTGTGTAGCACTGTGTGTGCAATAGGTAGGGATTTGACCCAGTCAGTTAAATGTGATGTTAGTGCAAGCTGGGCTTTGCATCGACCTCCTTGCAGGAATAGGAGGTTTAAACTTCTGACAAAGATGCATTTTAGGGTGGATTATGGCATGGTTCCTGCCAAAGTTTTGGTCTCTGCTTTATTGTGTGTCAGACTGCTACCTTTTGCACTCCAGGACAGCCTGGAGTGTATAGCTGGTGCTGCTGCTTTTTCCAACCACACGCGTTAAGGTTTTGTTGTTGGTTGAGCACCTGGCCTGGGTCCTGAGGCTGAAAAGAATGGTATTATCTCCTTTTTCCAGCTTTTCTCTGCCTTCAGTTTGGGTCAAGGTAAACTTAGCTTAATAGCAAAGGAGCCTTGTAAGAAAGCAGTTTGAAGGCTGCTGTGGAAAGCAAAGAAAGACACTCTGGTCTTCAAACACCGTAGAGCAATGGGTGGTTTCATGTGTAAATTTTTGCTGTCCACTCCATCTGATGTGCAGATGGACTTTTTCCCCGCCCTTCTTTCTCAGTCCTTTCAATCCTTTTTTATTTAATCAAGCAAGCCTTGTGTGACTACTCTGTGGTATAGCAGATAGTAGGCCAGCCAGCATTAACAGTTCAAAATCTGTGATTAAGGGGAGTACTCTACCTAACTTATCCACACAGAAGCTCTATGAAGAGAAAAAAATTATTTGAATTGGTACTTAAGACTGAGAATAAAGTACTAAGCATAAGTCTTATGAAAAATTATGGGGGATGAGTATAATTGCTTCTCTAAGTGGTGTGGACTTCAAATGTAATCTTGCATAGCCCTGCCAAAAAGCTCCTAATGCCAATACAAGGATTTGACTTGTAGTCAATTGACATTCAGCCAGTTTTGACTCAGAGGGTAGAGTGCTACTGTCTGAATTGTTAACACTGAGTAGTTCCTAGGAGGCCACTAAGCCAAAAATTTAATCTTGCACAGCAATGCAGTACCTAATGAAACATGATGAAATGATAATTTCATATGCTGTGATCTCCTTGAGGCTGATAACTGTTAAGACTTAGGTGGCCATCAGATCTGGGCTGATGAACCAGACTTTCTAGGATAGGAACTGTGATGATTGCAAGGTTTGTTTTTCCACTACTTACCGCTATGACTGTTACCTGTGAGCTGGGAACATCCGTTTTGTGGTTTGTGTAACTTCTAACAGGCTGGCTGAGCTCCTGTCACCCCTGCAGGCAGTGCCACATGGAGGGTGAGCAAGTTGTGCATATTGACCTCTTTACTGTGGGCCTCAGGAGTGTGCTGCTAACAGAGCCTGACCTACATAGCATCAAACTGACTCCACATACTCTGTGAGTTACAGTCAGCACAGCAGAAACTTAATTCAAGACTGTGGTGAGAACTATTTGGATCAAACCCAAAGGAATACAAGTTTGGCATCAGTGTAGTTTTTTACCTTGAAATATCTTGTTTTAAGCCCAAGTTATTTGTCAAATTTAAGGTATTCCCTTACGGTCACTTTATGACATGGCTTTTCAGCCTGCAGTGCACGCGAAGTTCATGTTTGTGTTTTCTGTACTGACACATATTCAATATCTCTTTCTTTATAAGGATGCCTTGTCATTGCCATGAAGCCTGTTTGGCAGCCTAGGCTTTTTTCCATTCCCTGTAGAATAAATGACTAGTATGATCAGTGGAACACTAATCTTTAAATGCAGTTCACCAGATTAATATGTAAATGGTCTCAAACAGAGCCTCAGTTCATACTTCTTACTACTTGACCCTCTGCATCTGGAGGTGTGGTTAGGACTTTGTGTCTGTCTCAAGTTACTCTGATGGTGGGATAATTTGTTGTTATTTGAAGATCTGAGTTTTTCCTTGAATAATTCATTTTGCAAAATTCTGGCTGATCTGTCTCTTGTGTAATATAGCAGAACCGATCAGCCATCTTAAACTGTCTGGTTAGATATATGGTATAGCTGTTAGTGCAGTCACATCCTCATTCACTGAAAAATTCTGAGATGTTTTCAGTGCTTTATTATGTTTGTAAATCTCTGTGCACACTGAACACTGATTAAGCAGATGATCAACCACTAGTTATGATTTCCAGGCAGTTTACTGAGCAGGTATAATAGCCCAGCTTATGACTCTCTCATGCTTTTCAATCAGCTGCTGCTGAGGCTGTTCACTCTGCACCTATCATCTCATTAATGAACAGGCACAAAATAACATATGTGGACAAGACCATTGTCATATGCCTCTTGAGCACTGCTAGTAGTTACTGCTATTGAAACAATAGAACTTGATGCCAATCTCCTGACTTGCCTCCATCCATCCATCCATCCATCCATCCATCCATCCATCCATCCATCC
>CM031858.1:34088919-34319695 GCA_018697195.1 Certhia americana
TCCATCCATCCATCCATCCATCCATCCATCCATCCATCCATCCATCCATCCATCCACCCATCCATGTGCCTGCTTCCCTGTACTGAGCTATATTGATTATATCATGTTCTAGGAGTCCAAAAGTAAGTCCCGTTTCAGACTTGACTAAAGCATTTTACAGCCATTGATAACAGTGGCTGCTAATTTCTATACTTTTGGAAATACTTTCAAATGTGCCCTCTTGAAATGCTTGGCCCTGATCACTTTTTGCTCTGCACCTAGCCCTTGTGAGTATTTAATGTATCCTTTAGTTTTCAGTCCTCTGTTATCTTCTCTCTGAAAGATCACTCAGATCTCACAGCTGTGCTGGAGGGCTCTGGCATGCACCACAAAGAGCACGGCTGCGCTGATTCACACAGAAATGGAGAAGACAGTATCAGATAGACAGCTAGATGAGGTCTAGCCCACAGGCCCACAGGCAGCTCATAGTGCTCCCAGGAGGACTTAGGCTGGGTTTCTCAGGCTCCAAGCTGATTAAAACAAGAGGTAATGTAAAGGCCATATCGAGTCTCGATTCTGGGGCTGGGGAAGATGCTGACAGCTGTTTTGCAACTGGAGGTAAAAGGGGCACAGATAGCAGCCACAAGTATGGGAAAATCAACTGTAAGGACTGATAGTCAAGAGCAAATTAAATTCTGATATGCATGTGTTTTTCTTCAGGATATACATGTATTCACAAAAGAGTAATTACTTTTTTGTGTAGACTTTGAGGGTCAAAATTATGCACCAAGTTCTGTGCTTACTGTCTCTTAAAGCAGAACAGGTCTGGTTAACAAATTTTAAGTATAAATATTGCTAAATTACTAAACACCGTGAGTGTGTATTGTGGAAAATGCATGATGTAGACAGCTCCTATAATAAAGACCCTGTAAGGTATGCTGTGTCTGACACAAAACCAACAGAACTCAATGGGAATAATTAGCATACATTCTTAACATGTGGTTGTGTTTATGTATCTTATAGCTGGGATGAGCATTGCCATAGGACATGCTTTCAAAAAAAAAGTAATCTGCATGGTTTGTACTTGGTCATCACGTGGAAGTGTCACTTCTTTTTGAGGCATAGAGGTAAAAAGAGGCAATATTTTAGGAAGGGAAAAGCCGCTAATGGTTTGGAGAGATTCAGACATGCTTGTAGGGAAAGCTGGATATTGGTGCTGTTGGCATATCATAAAACTAGAGATAAGTGTCACTGTAGAAACACAGGCATGTTTATAAAATAAATATGTTTAGGCCTTTTTGCCTTATAAACATACAAGTTGTAGGAAACTTGAACCTGAAAATTTACTGAATATGGCATGGAAGGTTTGTAATTGAATTTCTTCCCTACAGCTTTTCTCCTAAAATATCATTGCTACATTTCAAAGTTACCAAAGCTCTGGTCAGATTTTTAAAGCAGGTACTAAGGCCCATTGAAAATGTACTATTGAGGTTTTATGCTTAGTTTAGCTCATGTTACATCCTGTAAGGTGAGAAACTTTTTGAGATTTTGTAATGCTGAGACTGAGAAATGTATGAAGTTCAGAGGACTTGCAGAAAAGATTCTATAATGTCTGGGGTGTGAAGCTATCAAATCTTATTGTCAAACTTGTGATTCTGTCTAGAAGTCTCATCAGTGATTTCAGTCAATAGCACTTATGCAGGAAGTTAAGCATCTCTGAATTTGATCTCTTAGATTTTTTTTGTTTCTGAAAAAGCTGGTGCCTAACTTACATTGTTATGACTCCCCCAAAAAGTACAGTTAAGTGTAGTAATAAATAGCCAACGACCTACCCATTTTCTCAAAGTATTCCTTCCTAACTGTCTTGCCACTGTCCTTTAAATTTTCTTCTGTGAAGATCGTTTATATAAGTAAATTCAAGATCATGTGGCTTCAGTGAGATTATTGTACAGTTTGCAGTTAAGGATGGGCTGAAGTCACTTTTGCAGTAGTCCTGGGTTTAACTCATCACCCATATAGACCAGGCTTAAGCGCCAGAATATTGAGCAATGCACTGCATACTGTGTCATCTCCTTAATTATTTTACCTGGTCATTTAGCTAGCTGCCTAAATAATGGAAAAGAGGAAGAATATTTACTGCCACCTCTTTCCACTAACCTCTTGCTCCTTGGCAACTTATTCTTTATAATATCTATATATTATAATATAATAATATGAAGTGTCTCAAGCTGCTGAAAATGACCACCACAGCTTGAATGTCTTTTGTAGCAGGCAGATAAGTAGCTGCTCTGTCAGGTTGCAGGGACTTAGAAAGGCTGTAAAACACTTCTTTCTCCATTCTGCAGTTCACTAAAATCACAGTGAACTCTAGAATCATTTCACCAGTAATTAAACAAGCTTTATGTCAGCCCTTTTAAAAATAAATGCATTTTTAAAAATACCCCACCATAATCAAAACATCAGACATAAAGATTACTTGCTAGTGTAATGGATTCCTGGTATTAAGAGAAAAAGTTATTTTGGCTGATTTGAATGCAAATTTCTACTCTACTTTCCATGTACTTGTGTTATATACTTCAGGTATCTAAATACTTTTCAAAATGTAGCTTATCTTTGCATGGTCAATGTATGATCTCTTTGGCATTGAAATACAGGCAATTTTTTCTGCAAGACCTGTAATATCACTTTTAGCATCACAAATGCTCCAAAGTAGCATACATGACAGGTAATAGTGTACTCAAGTAATTGCTGATAGAAATTTTAGGAGAACTTATTCCAGGAGGACTTATTCCAGAGAGCATAGTTTCCTGAGCTGGATCTGAGCAGTGCGATCAGCCACACTGTCTCAGGAGGGTGGTGTAACCATAGGGTTTATTTCTAATTAAAAAAATATATATTTTGCTCAGGAATAAAATCAAGCCAAAAATTTCAGTGGGGAATATCTGACTTCTCATTCAACACCCAATAGTTTTGCAGTGTCAATTTCCTGTTGGAAATAAATCAGGATGTTCTTGCGGAAAGCAAACTTTTCATTTGAAAATGAGAAAGTCCAAAAGTTCTAGTTTTTCAAAGGTTCTTTCCTTTCCCCAAATTTAGTAAAATGTTTTTAACCATCCCTTACCGACACTGTTATTAATATTGGCATGGGTTCTTTAGAGATCAGAGACAGACTCCATGGTGTCTAGTGGACAGTGAGGATGAAATGCTTGTTTTTCTAGCTTAATATCTTTTTCTGATAGCTTAGTATCTTTCCTGATACAATGCTCAGAAAGCACATCGAATGTCTTTGCCTAGTCTATGCATGTATGAGGCTGATTGATGGGGTTGGGATTTCTTTCAGAAGCAGATGTGAGGAATGGGAAATGCTGCTGATGAGAAATGTTGCCTGAAGGGATGGGATGTACATATTATGAGGACAAAGGAGTGGCTAAGCTGCTTCCTTAAAAGGTAAATTTACCCTAAAGTGATTTTTACAAGCTGTCATCCTGAAAGGAGTCATGCCTTATTTAGGAAATTGAACTTTAGGAGCAAGGAACGTGTAAAGTATACACCTTGGACTTTACAGAGTATTCAAGAAGCTGAAACAGAGCAGAGGCTGAAGCAGGCTGCTTTGAAGAGCCTGGGAGTTGTTGTCAGTGGTAGAGCTTTTGTAGAGGCTGAAATAAATCTTTCTTCTGTGAAAATGTGGTGCTACAAATATGTTACTACAAATGTGGTTTTACAAATGTTAGTTATTTCATTAGCCAGAGTGTGAGTATAAGGAAGACCTTTCTCTTTTCCAAGTTTCACATTGACACAGTGCATGTTTGGGAGTAAGTAATTGCAATCACGTCATGCTCTGGGTGTAACTTCACTGCAGAGTGCAGTGGGAAAGGGTGGTACCTATTTCTTGAAAAACCAGCAAGTACAAGAATATTGGAGTTGAAAAATTTGTTTTCTTTCTTTTTTTTTTTTTTTTTTTTAACAGAGACGTTGTATATTGAACTATAGAAACATACTCATTGTTTTGTTAGTGTACAGTTGGTCTTGTGCATCTGTCTTAGACATTTCATCCATGTGCAAGCAATTTAGGCATGTGGCCCATCTGCATTTGCAGGAGCAGGCAGTGCTGTTCCTGTGCGTGGACTCCATCAGTGCTTGCACAAGGGACCGTTCACACAACCACCGGAGCACCAGGGGCATGCCTGACTGCCTGGCTGCTTCAGAGTCTTTAAAAATACACCCACAGGAGACTCAGTCTGACTTTGTACAAAGCAGTTCCCAAAGTGCATGTTCTGGTGTTCTTTTAGCTTATTTTGAGGATGTTCCCCCCCCATCACTAGAAGGGTAAAGATATTCTGCAGGAAAAATTGCATACATGTTCGGGAGGGAGGAAGAAATTAGTTCAAGGGCACATAAACAACAGAATATTACTGAAGTTAGTTTGGGTTTATAAAAACAGCAAGAATTTGCCTTGCACCCTTCTGATTATTTTGCTACATTGAAAAACAACTAATCGATTTATTTTTCTGGTCACAGAAAACTGACTGTGTTTCTTTTCTCTAGCATCAGGCCATATATTTCTGTTGTTATTTTTGAATTGCTACCCATTTTATGTTATGAGCTTTCAAAAACACATTAGAAGATAAGACATATAGATTAAAACCACAGCAAGAATCTCACAGGCCTATACATGCATACAAAGTACAGTGAAAAAAAAAGGAAAGTTATGAGCAAATGATAGTTGTCCCTGAAACAACAGGCAAACCAGCCAGCTGTGAAGGAAACTAACATGATGTACTAAAGCAGAAACACAATATAATGGGGAAATGCGGTTCTTTGTTCAGATCCGTTTCCTATTAACACTTATAATGTTATGCTTGTGCATGCCATCCCCTGAGGACCACTTGGTCAGCCTTAAATGAATAACAGTGGAATATGTAAAAACTGCTAGATGCATAAAACTTCTGTGCACCCCTAGTCTGTTGTATGTATGTGTTCCTTTTAAAGGAAATCTGAACTATTTATTGCATGGAAGTTTGAGTTAAAACGCTGTTGTGTTGCCAGGGGCCAGCCACTAGCACTAATTTTAAAGGGTGAGAGCAGAGGAGATTAGGGCAATTTGAGCATGATACTTAAGGTCTCTCTGGCTATTAGTGAAGGAGAAAATGTTTCAGCATTGAAGGAGGGGAAGTGGACCTTTGTAATGCCACTCAGCTGGGCTGAGAGCAGTGAGAGAGGCTTCTGCAAGGGGTTGTAAGTCTGATGCCCTACCGAAATCATCTGTTTCTTTGTTCTGTAGGGTACTGAAGGGATGCTTGTCAGGTGTGTGATGGGGAGATTCATGGGAAAGGCTTGTCAGATTCATGGGGAAGGCTGCTGTGAGACACTTTTCCTGCTGATTTGAAGCTGAAGTGGAAGATTTAAAATAACTGTCTATATGTCTGATCTTACGTCCTCTGCCTAATTTGGGGATAGACGTTGAAGTTAAAGGAATAGACATTTCTCATTTACAAAAACACGTTCACTTGAGGGAGAGCGTGCATTCACACAAAAAGAAAATAATGTGGATAAATGTAGGAATACCTGTTTTATTGGCTGCTTTAGTTGGAGAACTTCCCCCTGGTATAAAGAATTCACAGTATCAGGTATTTAAGCATCTAGCATCCATTAGAAGTTTAACACTGTCTACAGTCTCATGGAAAACAATTCTGAAAAAAGGTGAATTTAACAATCTGAACTATCATTGATACAGGAGCTGACATTTATATTCTAGAAAATGAGTGATATATGGGTTGCCAACCTGAGAGGATGTTCCCCTGGTTGTAGACTATCTCCTAAGGCTGTTTGGTGTTTTAAGGACTGTCCCACTCAGGGCTTCACCAGTGCTGCTTGATCCAGAGCTGTGGTCTTCCCTGAAGTGTTCTGTGATCAGCGCAAGAGGATATGATACCCATGTATCATTGAATGTAACCTGCTACTATAAAGCAAGTATTTTTCTGTGTTAGCTGTCTGGCTTACTTAAAAGAATAATTGAAGGCCTTCCTTCTAGGGAAAAAGTGAATTTATAATACATTCAAATAATAAAATAACATTTTTCTGTTTAGTCCTATTCTAATGTGGAGGGAAATCTAGGTGTTAAAAATAAAACAAGCCCTTTAAAGTGTAACAAAATTGGGATCTCAGCGTCTACAAGGGCAAAAGAAGTGCATTGTGTGTTTCAGCTTGTTAACTACCTTATTGATATCTCTCCCAAAAGCACAGCTTCAATATGTCTGTAATTAAGCAGAATTACTTCCCTAAAACTCTCTTACCACAAGACATTCTCTCAGTGTCTCCCTGTACAATACTTCTGAACACTCACCATGTCCATTTCTCCACCCTGAGGTCTGACTAGTTGAGACTGATGAAGTCTGAACACAGACTTTAATCAGGAGGTGGCTGTTGAGCCTCAGAACATGTAATTTTCAGGCCTCAATTTTTTTTTTTAAAGTTTAAAGGGCACCTTAGGATTCCTAAAAAAATTAGTGAACAGGGCCGCCCAAATGCTCATGGGGTTATTTTTTTGTTTTGTTTTTGTTTTGTTTTTTTTTTTTTTAGTACAAAATTGACAGTACAGTCATGAGCCTGTTAGGTAAAGGAGATAAATATAATGGAAGAGCAAAGAGTGGGAGAAGAGAGGAATTGTGTAGTAACATATTCTTCCTGGATGTCATAGACCATGTGCAAATAATGAGCACACTGAAAGAAAGGCAGAACCTGGTTAAGTATTGTGTCAGGAGAGCCTGTGATCTCAGGCTATTAAATACTACAGTGCTCCTTCAGAGCATCATAATTCAAAAGGAAGGTGACAGTGTGGTACCCATGAGCTGCTGCCTGGCATCGGGCTGGAAGTGAGGGGGGAGCAAGATCAGAGCAGGCTTTGGGATGAAAGCAGGTTATCTCATTTTCATAAGGGAGATTGCTCAAATACCTGCTTTGACCTCTTGTGTTAGAGCATGAATTTCAATGAAGGGATAAATGGTGACATCTCACCCCTTTGCCAGTACTTGAGGATTGAGCTGTGTTATATTAAATCGTGCTTGGAAATCTCTGGTTAATACATTTAGAGAAACAGCTCTCAGAAACATCTACCTCCCTTCCTTCCTCCTTAAAACAGTAATGAATCCAAATTGCTAATAAAATATAAGAGCTCAAAGACATTGTACACAGACCATGTTTCTGGGCTGAGTATTTTTTTAATGTCTGTTTTCCCACAGCTGTTAAAATGTTACAATCATTAAGGTATCAAAACTGTCTAGCCAAGAAGAGACACTTTTCTTTCTTTACGCTCTTGAATTGTTTGAATATTTTGTTTAGAAGGGCTCCATTCTTTGTTTCATTCTGTGGAGAAAGTAAACTTGTAATCTGTCTGTACTGTAAATCTTAGTTAAGAGCCATTCATTGAAGAATAAACTATGCTTTCTCCCGTGAGGCTATTTTTCTAACAAATAAAATTACGTGCCTGCAAACGAACAGAGGAGATTAACAGATACATGTTGTCCTATACGCATTTTGAAACAGTTTTCTTAAATCATAGGAAAAACTCATATAAAGGTTACATTTATTAAAAAGGAAAAAAAAAATGTACTGACATTCAGGATTTATTTCTGCTTTGCCATGGGTTGCCAAGCAAAACCAGGGAGGCTGTTCTGTAGTTCAGAATTAGAAAAGGACTTGTTGAAGGGATCAGGAATATTTTGAAGTGTATGTATTTATTGCAGGAAATTAGGTCCTTTTTGCATGAGCATGGGGAGCAATCAAAGGACCAAGGATGTCTTCCCTTCTGCAGCCTTCTCAGCATCCTGACCCAAGAACATGTTTTTTCTCAGGGCCACATGCCAGTACTGCTGAGGCTGTGTTAAACCTTTCTTCTTATTACATTTACATGCTGCCTCTTCATCTCCCTCCAATGTGACAGCAATCAACCCACACGGCTTTCCCTACAAAATAACTTGGCAAAAGCTTTTCCCCCCGATCATCCTTATTACTGAGTAACTTTATACTTTTTTTTTGTCTTTGTTCAAAAGAGAACAAAAAAGCATCAACAGAGAAAGGAAGGACAGTTTCAAGGTAGTTTAATCTGGACTTTAGCAATGTATTTTCTGTGAGTATGTTCATCCTTCTTTTTTTTAATGCAGGGTGCAAGAGGCTCTGTCAGCTGAAAGGGTTATCAGCTAATACCAGCACTATAATTAATGCTCCAGGGGTGTGATCCAAACTGCCTTGCACTCAGCAGCTAAACTGGTACCCAAATGATGAGCAAACCCCCAGGAAAAGTTGGTGTGTTTCTTGAGGTCATACATAAACACTGGGGAACATCTTCCTTTTCCCCGTTACCCATACTTTCCCCTTTTTCTTCTTCAAATAAGGATCTGACACTTCTACAAGCATTAATAAAATTTTCATTTGCAGCATTGTTTATTGACTTAGATGTGAAACTCAGATCTTCTCTGTGGCTTTTTGAGGAAAGAATGGTGGAAAACTCTGGTAACATCTAAAAAATCCAAGTGAGCCAGATTGCAAAACTAATTTTGCTTAGAAATCTTAAGAATGGGTAATTTTTGCAGTCATCCTGCTAAAACTGTGTAAAGGTTTTTTAAGCCTATTTAATGTCATATGTTTTAGGCTTTTTTGGTGGGGTGGAATTATTGTTTTAAATTTAATATATATATAGAGGAAGAAATCTGTAATCCCAAAGCTATAAATATTTTGATTTCATAAAAATTATGGAATCATTGAGCTATATGGCTGGAGGGGACTTCAAGCGTTCATCCAGAGCTCTGCCCAAAGTAGGATTAAGTAACATCTACATCATTTCTGACAGAAATGTCTTTAGTGTGTTTTTGACAACCTCCAGAAATGCAGAGCACACATCCTATTGCTGTGCCTAACTCTATTCACTTTGAGACAAACTTTTCTTTCAGGCTACCCAAACCCTCCCTGATGCAAAAGCAAAAGTTCCTTTTATTTTTGATTCTACTTAATATAGGAATGGAGAGAGATACTACTTCTTATTTCTGTCTTCAGCAGTCTTTTGTGTATTTGGAAACGCCTTATGTCCACCTCTGCCTTGTCTCCAATAGAACAGCCAGGTTCCTCAATCCATCCTTAGTCATCTTCTAGACTTCAGAGTATTTCTTCAGCTGTCCAAAGGCTTCTCTTCTGCCTGATTCCCCCTTTAGCTAAGAACAGTACCTAAACGTGGATGTGATACTTCCAATGGGACCTACTGAAGCAGAGGAAAAGATTCATACACCTGTGTTCAAAAATTTGGGTAGGAAATAAAAATTTCACTTCCTATAGGTGAACACCAAGAAGTCCAGCAATACTTACAGATGGTTCCCATTTGAAACACAATGGTTGCCACTCAAAAAGCTGGAAATAAATTCTTTCAGCTTATCCAGACCAAAGGAACTCTGCAGATAGGATTGCTCAGCAGCGACTTCTTTGTTTTTAATTGCAGAATCCATAGCATCACTAATAAATCATGACAGTGAGACAAATGACCCGTCTCAGCTGAGGATCCTGCCTGAAATCCCATTTGGTTAATGGTGTTGCACCTACCAAGGTTTCTGCTGGAGTGGTTGGTTCAGAGCTGACTCCAGGGGAAGTGTGCCACCTACTGAATCACCAGCTCTGCTTCCTGAAGCACCCTGGGATTTCCTTGGAGGGCTCCCAAATGCATTTGGCCAAGACCAACCCTGTTTAGCTTATGAGAGCAGACCAGATCACAGCCTGAGGCTGTTATGGCTGCTGGCCATATTACTCATTGGGGATGTTTAGTCATGTATCTCTACGAAGGGAGACCATATTGCATTAAATGTCTCAAGTTAGTCCTGCATATATTGTTTGTAAATTGCTTTGTGAGCCTTTCTGAATGGAAAGAGTTGCATATGTATAAAAATATTAGGACTTAATGGAGTGTATATAACATGCATGTATACTTCGAGGTAATTTTTATAATAACCATTCATGTATAGCTGTGTCATTGAAAATGTAATAAAACAGAGCAGAAAGGCAGCCTCTTTTAAGTTCTGCTGTTTCACTTCTGAATTATTCTGATTTAACTGTTGAAAGTCTGGCTTTGATACTTAAATGTTGCTAAATTTCAGCAACATGGTTGTTTAAATCGAGTAGAAATGAGTACTGGGATAAACACTGTACAGCTTACATTAATTGGAATGCAATTCCACCTGACTGCAGTAAGTCCTTATTAAGATTTTATTATTAATAAATTCACAAATGGTAGATGTCTTTGCATGAACTCACCTCATTTTCTCATTCTAGGCAGCACGTCCCCCTCCTCTAGTAGGCAACTTACAGCAGTGCTGTACAAGTCTCCCTATATTAGGAAGAATTATAATCTTAAGAGAGTGGATGCTGCTATATTGTCTGAGATATTTGCTGTCTCTCTCTAACTTTTAAAAGTAAAAGAGCAAGGCAAAACAGACACTAGCTGAATATCATCCTCCCTACAGGGTGGATTGTTACAGTTGGTTGGGTTTCAAAAGTACAGATAAAACCCCAGCAACTACAAACTAGTTGCTTTACACCTCTGACCAAATTACTAAACTGGACATTATTTTTTTTTTTTTTTTTTTTTGTCTCTTTTAGAGGTACTAGTATAGGTACTAGCACTTAAATCTGTCTTGTCTTCTGTGAACAGTCTCTGATCCTGGCATTGGTAGCCCTTATGACTTCCCTGTCTGCAGTCTTTGCCTCATTGTACCCCTGCTTTGAGTTTGTACAGCAGGAATTGAAAATAAAAAAGCATTAAAGAACTGCTGGCACCTTGTGGTAAATGTTTGAAAAACATTTTTAGCAGCGGTTTAGACTGTAAAACATATGAATTATATCAGCCATTAAAACAATCCTGATGAAAAAGGGCTCCATATTATTTTGTTCTATTTACCCCCCTTCTATGACCTTTCAGTCCATTTTCTGCCTGCTGCCTACAATGCTACCTGGCACATGCTAAAAAAACTTTTTTAAAGAGCAGTTTGCAGAGTTACATTGGGCCTGGCTGCTTCCAAATGTTATAATTTTGTTTTCAAGGCTACTGAGTGAGAGGCAAGACTACTGAGCCAGAGCAGATTTGCATGCAGGAAAGAAAGCTTAGCTCAATGGTAATATGTTTAGGCAGAGAAGATAACTCAGATGTTTCCTTGTGCTGGTTTTGCTTCTTATTAACTCAGTGCAGAGAGGCAATAAGAAAGATATGACTTGGGTGGGATTTGTAAAAAGCAGAGCAGTGGTTTGGTAAACTAAGCTGGGAGGTTTTGCTCAGAAAAAAGGAGACTTCAAGGAGCCTTATTTCAAGAGAAGAGATGGGGTGGAAAGGAGCAGAACTACAAAGGTCGAATATGTAGCCTAGAGTAGGCCAAGTAAATGAGAACAGGAAAATAAAACTGGTATCACAGACCAGGAGAGTCAACAGGTTAGATCAAATATATATGTGAAGAAGACAAAACAGAAAGCTCTTATATGAAAACATTTCTTGGGAATGAGCTGAGCTGCGTTTCAAACAGTTTATCAGCCCATCTCTCATCTGTGCTTGTTTCTAAATTCACTAGCACTCTGCACTTTACAGACCTTTTTCTTTCTATAAATTTTTTATAGAAGCCAGGTTAGCTGAAATGAAAAATGGAGCTGGTTTTTTTAGGTGCACGATTTCAAGCGTAGCGAGAAAACTTGGGGGAAAATATAATTGGCCTGAACAAAACAAAACTTTGAAGGGCTTCACCAAATAAAATCTAATTTTTATCAATGCCCTTTTAAACAATTTTTAGTGGACTGCTTTCATGGCAAAGTTCAACTTTGTTCCCAGGGTTTCTGACTGAACAAGTTTTTACACTTTTTGCTGTCCTTATAAAAGACAGACAAAATGGTTTAAGGAAATATTTTTAAAAATATTCATTATCTGGCAAAGACCAGGCCTGCTGTATTTCAGCCTAAAAAGGGAAAGTTTTGGAAGTTTTAAAAATTAACTAAAAAAGGGAGATAGAATGAAAATGAAGACACAACCGTCAACATAAATTTTCATGCCATTCATCCTGCATCTTTTAAAAATATCAGGTTTATCTTTTTACATAATCACATATATCAAATATACATAATGTTTTCTGTAGGATAACATCTGTTTTCTAGGTGTGTTTTTGTGAGAGATACGTCCCTACATATGGGTGCTATGAGCACAGCAGTGAGGCAGGTGAAATCAAAGCAGTCACAATCTAGAAATAATCCTGATTTTGCTTTGTGTTTGTCCAATTGGTTCTCGACTGACTAAATCCTTGGAGCTGCTTTTGGGTAGCTGCATCTTGCATTTCTTTTACAGAACTTGCAGGTATTTAATATGTTTTTGTTTGAGGACTATGGAAATGCTGCCCAGCTAAGGAATGAAATGCAACTGAATAGAGATTTCCTGACTCCAAAATATAGAGACCAAGAATCTTATAAGCTGTCCTGGGTAAAACTTAGGTAGTGACTGTGAGGGCTGCCCATCTTTATGGCTCTTTAGGCTGGAGACACAGAATAGCTAGCAGATAATCAAAGCAAAATAAAAAAACACAAGAGAGTGAAGACGTATTAACTGACCAATAAAAATAATAACATTCATGATAATCAAGCAACCAAACTGTAGCTTGTGCTCTGAACCTTGCCAAATTTGGGGTTGTTGGCAAGCCACCAAGAATAGCACATCCAACAGACAAGGGCCCCTCATCTGAGAGAGCCTTGCTGCAGTCTCCAGAGAGCTTTGCCCTGCGAACCTACAGCAAGGACATCCCAGCCGGTCTGAGCAAACGGCGTGCGATCGCTGGGAAGGGGGACGCGGCTCAACTTGTACGCTGTGTGAATTCAGATTATACGAAGGGACTCAGTTGTTATTTAGTGAAAACAGTTTCCTAGGTTACCTTGGAGTAATTTTTACTGTGTTGGTGTGATGTAATCAGCTGGTTTAACATTTAAAGCTAGTAAAATATGTGCATATAATTCTTTTAAAAAAAGATGTGCCTAATCACTTTCATTTTGCACCCACTTAGCTCAGTATTAATTGTTTGCGTTGGCTGAGGATTTACAAACAGGCTTGGGAGTGTAATAATTTAGATTTCTACATCTGATGGCCTGAAAGTTAGAGGGAGTAAAGAGTTTTGTCAGACTCCTAGATCTTTCCTCCCACACATGCTGGCCACCAGATAAATCATGTGTATGAGTTTATAGTGGAGTCAGTGCTGGATGTTAAGCAACACCCAAAAGTGAAGTTCTTGAAATAATTTCCTGTGAAAGCAACAGTAGACAGATTTGTAATCACAGATCACGACATTAATCAAGTAAACAAACCATCCATTTTTTCCTGTGACATTACTGAAATCCCTTTTAGGAACACTGAAAATTGTACATAATGACACTGCCTAATAACAAGCATAACTGGAGCAAAATGGTACGCAGTGCAGGCAGCTTCTCGGGTCTGTGGAGCACAGTTGTAAAATTCCTCTCTAAAGCGTGCTGAGTGCCAGCAGACATCTGAAATACTGCTTAAATATTCTAGTAGTATTAATGAAAGTACTTATCTCCGTTGTAATTAAAACATTTTTCCTCTTTACATTTTTACAAAAAGTTGCTTATTGCACTCTGTCAGGCAAGAGAAATTTCAGGCAGGGCTGAGAGTGAACCTGTAAATAACCTTTGTCCTGCTCTGTTATTCACTTTGACCAATTCCCACTCAGTAAAAGCTGCTGACAGCTGCAGACTGCTCAACAACTGCAGCTAATGTGGAGGAGTCAGTCCTAGGAAATAGAACAGGTAGGTTTCACTCAGTGCGCTTTAAAATGAGGTTTGCTGGAGGGGAGAGAACTGTGTGGTGTTGGAAGGGAAAGGACCAGGTAAAGGGAGGCTGTTTTTGTGGCTACAGTGTCCAATATAGTCTTGATTTGGTTTAGTGTTTGTGCACTCATTAATGATGGCAGTGAAAGTGTATCAAGTCCTGCTGGTGACGCAGGCTTTGGAGACACTGACATTACTGAGGCAGACCTGAATATCACACAAAAGTCAACAAAAAAGAAAAAACAACCCAAAAAAACATGGATGGAGTACTGAAGTAATGGCAATGGAATGAAATTCAGTATTAAAAAATGCAAGGCAGTGCCTGGGGGGACTAATAAAAATTTCTAGAAGCAGAAGAAGAAGCTGGGAGCTCATCATCTGGAAATGTCTGTGTAGGAGGAGGGCTCATGGATCACGGTAAGTGGTCATGGAGTGGCAGCAAGCTTCTGTGATGATCTGCTCATTTCCTAGGGACTAGTACTTGTAAATAACACTGCATCAGGAAGATGGCTTTTCTGAGGGGATGGGAAGTATTAGACAGCATGGTGGATTGATCTGGAGCTAACTTTTAATACTGATGAAACATGCTAGGGAAAGTGGGGGAAGGTTTCAGGAGGAAAAACTTAGGTGATTAAGGGACACACAGAGAGGGTTGACTTGTTCAGCAGAAAGGGCTGGGAAAAAGGTCCTTGCAGCAGAAGTCTGGGCATACAAAATGAAAGAGGTACAATTACATTGGTAAAAGCCAGAGAAAATGATGTTGCAACTTTTGACGTGCAGGGTGGTGAGACATATGTTCCGGTTATGAAGCAATTACAAGAATATATAAGCCCTGAAGTGTTTTCAAGCTAAATTCAGGTTGGCATTCCATGCAGAATAATTAACACAGAAGCCTTGAACATAAAGAATGAAGACAGTAGAAAAATTCTAAATCCTAAGAAATTAGGTTCATGCTACTCAAAAGGAGGAAAGAAAGGGGAATTTTTCGTCACACAAGAGAGATAGAGTAAAGGCTAAGGATTTGGAAGGTTAAAAGCTGATGGGACAGATCCCAGCTAAGAGGAGAAACTGACTGAAAGGCTGCTTCTCTTGCATCAAATCTATTCAGTTACAACCACAGAAATGTTTGCTTATGTATGCTTATGTCTTGGGCTATGAGTGAACTCTGCAGGTTCTCAGATGAGTTAGTCATGATTGTTTTAATCTGTTTATCCTGTTTCCATAATAAATATATTTTTTTCGCTCTAAACAAGTTTAAAGTTTAGTTTGTTTGTTGTTCGTTTTTCTTTAAATTGAACTGTGGACTATTTTTCAACCTGGTGCACTTTTTCCAATACAGAAATTACAGGAGTGCCTCATTTTTATGGGCTGCAGTCACTAAGGACAAGCAGAACCATTTGGATTTGTACAGCAGCAGGAGCAAGCTAGTGTTAGAGGGTATCCAGGCAGAAGACTGTGTAAATCTAGTAGAAACTGTTTATGTGGAATATGTACACGCTCACTGTGTACTTCAGAGTACATGCATGTTTTTTACAGATACTTTTTTTATTCCAGAGTTTGTTTTTTACGCAAGAATGGAAAATCTTTATGTTTTGATTCATAGAAATTGATGTTGAAACTAAGGCAGCATCCTGCACCACTGAATGTGAAAGTGAAGTTAGAAATTATTTCTCTTTCATTTATCATCACAGTAAAACTAGTGGTGTAACTCTGATGCTTTCCAGTCAGTCCTGAAAGGATTTATCTGAGTGTCTGCAAGAGATCTGTTTGGTTTTAATACGTTTGGAGTTAATAGAAAGCCATACTTTTTCAGAAGAAAAGCATTGGAAGACTAAACAAGTATGTAAATCCTAAACCCATAAATGGGTACAGATGGACCTCACTTGATTTCATAAAGGATCTATCAGATAATAATTCTGTGGCAGGAGAAGTTCCTGTGAAGGAGACTGAAATGGGATTTCCTGATAACCCCCACAAAAAAAAAAAAAAAAAGGAAAATACATTAATTATTCCCATTTAAAATATCTAATCATGTAATAGCCCTATATTATCAACTACAGAATTTTAATTCTTATGGTTGACTTGTGACACTGGAAACTTTACATCACATTATGTTTCAATGAGAGTCACTGCAAATAGGCAATTGCAGGCTGGTCCTTGGTTGTGGCTGCACCTCAGTTTCTGTGCTGCAGACCTGTGTCATTTTTAAAAAACATTAAAAAATTCTAATTTGCACAAGAAGAGGCTAGTCTTTAGGTGTCAAGATTCTGGGTATAAATTAATTCCAGATTCTTGGATAAAGGCAAGTTGAAAATGGTTCCTCCTGGATCATGAATTTTCATCATCCTAATTGAATGCTGTAAAGCCTGTATGTGAGGATGAACCAGGATCAACAGAATTACTGAGCTACTTGTAATTCATGGAACTCCAAGCCTTAAGTCAGTTTGTTCAGCAAGAGTCCAGAAAAATTTCCTAGTGGATTGTTTTAGCTGTGCATTTTCAAGGAGAATATATTGTACTATCAGCTGGATTACTAACAAAAGAAGGCATATCTTTAAAAACAAGTTATCTTGAGTATGTTTTTATCAAATAGCACTATGAATTTGTCCTGCTGTAATGAGGTTGATCTGAGTCCGAGCACGCTTCTTTTCCAGTTGGAACCGAGTTCCACATACTAGCCTATTAAAAAAAAAAGTTTCATTAGAACATTAGTTATTGATATCATAATAATATGATAATATTGCATATAATTGAAAACTAAAGGTGAGAGCAAACAAAAGTGCATGGAAATGACAGTTTAGGGAAAGAATAAAATTTGGTTCAGTGTTAAAATTTGTTTTAGAGCTGTACTATTTATTTTTCAGTATTTACTATACTGTACTTCAGAGCACTTATTTTTAATTATAGCATTATAAGTTTGCTCTTTTAATGCACATTTTTCTATTTCAGTTTACTTTTCTGTCTGCTATTAGTAAAAATAAGGAAAGAGCATCAGAGCCAGATCCCTTTTCCTGTTACAATCTTTGAGATGCAGCTATATGTGATAAAGTTTGCACTGTGTCCAAGACAAAGCCTGTAGAGTTTTGACTAAAGATTAAGATATTTGAGATCTAGGATCAAGATATTTAGGGTAGATGCATGGCAAAGCTTCTTTGAGCAATTCTAAAAAGAGCTGTGGTTCCACATTTTGATCAGCATACACTAATTATCTGTTAGAGCAGTGGGAAAAGGGAACCTCCTGTTCATTATGCATGAATATTAAAGATTACACGATGTTTTTTTACCTAAATGTAGCTGTTAGCTTCTGTCCTTAGTCAACATCTCCCCTCTGTACTCCCATGCCATCGGCTGGCTGGTTGCGATCTCCCATATTGGGGGTAATTGCAGCACAAGACTTTCAATGGCTGGCCAAAGCAAGATGCTTTGGGATCTTTCAAGGTAGAAGGTAATGTAAAGGTGAAATGTAAAACATTATTAATTAATTTGCATAAATGCTGCATTATTTGTCTTGGGTATTCGTGGTTTACAGCTCCAATAAAAGAGGAGACTGCTCACACTGCATGACTCAGTTATATGTAACTGGATACAAAGCTCTTCACTTCCAGGTCAGCCACTTGCCACTGGCCCGTGGTTATTTGGTGAGTACAAAGTAGGTAGGGTATTCTATTTCCTACCAGTTGAATGTTCCCAGCACAAACCCTCATAATCCCAAGTTGCTTTAATGTGCTTAGAACTGATAGTGGGAAAGTTTTTCTTGAGATCATTCTTGAAGATTCATTGCCAAAATATTTTGGGGAAGTCTACTGGCCATCATGCCCATTGCACGTTTCTGTCTTCAGAAAAGTTGGACCCAAACTTTGGCAGTTCTTCTTCCTTAAATGTTTTCAGTGAGGTGTTTCTAGTGTAGCAGCACATTTGAGCATGTGTGTGAGAGTGGGAGATCTTTGTTCCAGGTTTCATTTAGCCTTCATCCAATCCAGTGTCTTAGAGTGCTTTTGTTCAATAAATCTAGGGCAGTTCTCGCAAAGGACATTTCCAGATATTTTATTTCATTACAATTTGGGGAGTTCATAGGAAAACCTGTGATACAGCTCAATGCTGAGCACTTTGATCTAAGTCTTCTTAAACAAAGAACATCATTTTCTGAAGAACCAAAGTGACTTGGGAGCATGTACCCCATTTCTTTCTGAGTAACTTGAAGAATCTACTCTTAGCATTGCTTTCCTTTAGTTTCTTCCAAAATCGTGGATATTTATATTTTTATGTCCTTGCTAGTGACAGCTAGCCTGTCCAGACAGCCTCCCTTGTGCATACATTTGTGCAGACAGTCCCTCTGTCCACTAAAAAAATATGGGACACCCAAGTTGAACTAAATGCTGAATACCACCACATGGGATTGCAGTGGTCTGTAACTGAAAAGGTTCACTGGAAGCAATTTGCAAAGAAATCCTTAGGAAACCACCTGGATAGTTATTTTAAATTAAAAAAGGAAGAGATGCCACTTTAAAAAAATAATTTTTAATACTGGGTTTAAGGTTCCATACATGTGATAGTCATTAAAGCTTATTTAACCCTGAAATTATCTGGCCTCTTTAATTCCACAGGGACTGTAAGACTCTTGGGTTAGAAATGAAAAATAATGTCAGAACGAAAATGAGACTTTCCTGAGTGCAGGACCATTATTACAGAATATTTTCTTAATCAGGCCTCTTTAAGTGCCAAGCAGTGGAGGAAAAAAAAAAATAATCAGGTTATGCTGCTTTTATCCACAGGGTCTTTTCTGATGCTTTGGGCAACTGATTGACATAGGCAAAAGTCAGTCCCAAGGGCTGGATGAGACACACTCACCTAAAATGCGTGTAAGACCTGTGATTTGTCCATCCACAATCTCCACTGCAGTACACCCAGTTCCTTTTTACAATACACATTTGGGATAATCCCAGTGCACTCTGACGCTTGGGCTTTTAAAAGTCAGAGCTTTCTGGTTGTTGAGACTGGAAACTTACAGCAGAAGCAGTGATTTTTGTCAAGTTTCAGTTACACCAAACATCTGTGGTGTGCCCCACCACCCTTTCCCCAAGGATGAAACATTCTGCAGGGAGGGTGTTGCAAGAATTCCTGAACTAGACAGCTAAGCTGGAGTCATAACTGTCCTGGCCAGGGCCCTAGTTTGAAGAAGGCTCCCATTAGAATTAAAGCATCCCATAACTCTCATCACAACAGCCCTATTCTTGATGAACATGGAAATTTAAGGCCGGGGTTGGAATGGGGGAAGAATGAAAAGACAGACAAGTAAACAGATAAAGAGGGAGCTCTTGCATGCAAGTGGAATTTCCTCTGAGCACAGGACATTCTTTATCATTAACTGGTCTGTCACAGGAAGGAAAAGGGGAAAACAGTGTTTCCTGTTAGGGGGAAGAGAAAAATCAATAGGCTTTGAAAATACCTGCCTGAAAAGAACTTTTTGTTTTCCCATCAGCAAGAACAAATAAGTTTTTAACTGCTTTGGAGCATTATGTCTGTTTTAAAACAGTGTCTTTCTTGAAATAGGACTTCTTTGTAAACATGTAATTTAGAAATGCAGTTCAGACTGCTTTGATCTTTCTTGTTCATTTCAGAAAATACTCTTACTCCTGGAAATAACCAGTATAAGACACTGTTTTGAAAGCAGTTTAATACTTCTGAGTTTGTATCTGTGAAAGTAATAATAATTAGTAGGGCCATTTGCCATACACACACAGTCCTTCCTGTGATATTATGGTTAAGATGCTCACAGATGGGCAATGGATCTGCCATTGCTTGTGGTGAACAAAATTTTCTTTTGGAAAGAGAAGACTTGCCAAGCAAGTTCTCAAAGTCTCAGGAGGACAATGAACTACCCTGCAGCTCCTGTATCGTCTCTTTGGTTGCATTTTGCTCTGGATGTCTACGGTGCTAGAAGTGTGGGTTTTTCAGAAGAGTGAGAAGAGACCCAAAGACTGCAGGAATGGATGTATACGCACAAGCAACCCCATGGTAACCTGAGTTGCTCAGAGTAATCCTTTTTCTGTTTAGGTGGTAGCTTCCTTCTTTGCAAAGCTTTACCTGGTGATTTAAAGTCGTTCCTAAGTTGTAGCCACTTTCCCATGTTCTGAGACAGGGATCTGTCCTGGGCCCATGACAAAGTTTACAGCAATGTCAGTGGATAACTGAATGAGCAGAAGCCATGTAATCCAGCAATGTAAACGAAAGAAGACAAAATGAAAAGAAGGAAGGAGGGAAGATGACCTCTCAGACATGCACAGAAAAAGGGGTGGAAGTTTCATTTTTTTTAAATGGAGAGGGAGAAGTGGGATAAGCTAAAAATGAAACTATAAGCAAGGCTGGAATTAGAAAAGGGCTTTAGGAATGATCTAACTTTTATTTTATTACATGACAGAAGACAAAAAATCAATAGCTGGTAATTCAGACATAAATGAGTTATACAGGCCATTGACACAACGGACCAAACTTTATAACAACCACATCTGATGCTGTCAGGCCACAGGCTTCTGTGGCGCCAGTAATAATTATGGCTGATCACCTCTAATTCAGAGCTGCCTTGCTTGATAAAGGTGTCACTCCAAGTGGCTGCAGCATCAGTATCAATTGAAGATGTCATCCAGTAGGTCAGGTTGCTGTGGAGAACTGTTTGGTATTTTTATTTGAATAGGACAAACCTTTAGTTTTCCCCTCCTCTCATTCAGTCTGTAAAAGTCATATATATGTTAAACAAAAAATCATTTGAATTCATGATTGAATCTTCTTGAATTCAAGATCAAACCATGACAGAAGCTAATAATATTGGTCCATAGAAATATGTTCTAAAGATAATTTAAAACCGTGAGAGTATCCTCAGGAGGAGACTTTGGTACTTTATAATAATTAAAAAATATATAATATACATTATAATATATAATATAATATAATATAATATAATATTATAATATAGAATATAATAAATAAAAATGTATAATATCTGTTACACTGCTGCTGTGATCAATTAAAGAACCCACCCCAAAAAATACCCCAGTGTGGTAAAATGCTGCTAGGCAATAGAAATTGATTTCTCATAAACTCACATCATCATAAGGAAGAAAAGGAAGCACACTGACTTTGCTGTTTTCCTGCTGTTTTCTAAATTTGGGGGCCATAACTGCATCCACTGAGTGTTGGAAAACTGTGATATGAGTTGAAGTGACTTTGTGAAATAATTATTGATCTATAAAGAAAGGAGACACTTTTAAATACCTCTACGGTGCTTCACGTGCCATTAATACTTACATCTGCAGTTTGATGTTGAAACTATTAGTCTTTGCATTGCTCAGGGATGCTATGTGTGCTTAGACTTTTTCATTTATTATTATTATTATCATTACTACTTAGGCTTTGGATGCTTTTGTGGACCAACTGCTTGATACTGCATTGACTACAATCACTGGGGAGTGGTGAACAGTGAGAAAGCCCTCTGTGGGGAAGGACATGAGAGGTATTTTAGCCACAGCCGCTGTAGCATTTGACATCAGGAGCACTTTGGTGAGGCAGAGCACTTTGCCCCGCAATAGCTTATCCTTGCATTTGTGAAAAAAGTTTGTTGTAAGTTCCATTTAGAAACATTCTCAATGTTTAAAGAAACCAGACTTGTGAGAGAAGTGCTGGAGAGGCAATAAGAGCAGCACAGCAGCGAGTTAGTTATAAGCGTGCTGTGCTGTATGGCTTTTCTGGTACTTGTTTCTGCTGCGGGGAAAGAAGGTGCCTCGCACCTGTGTGTTTGCACACGGAGGAATACGGTGCAAGAAACAGCCCCGTCGTTTTCCTTCAAAACACCTGGGGCTCAATTCCAGCTGTGCTGTGCTGAGGCAGAGAAATCCCGGTCTGAGGCATACCCCGCAGAGCAGCGCTCTCCATCTCCCAGACCCACACACACACACGCTGCTCCCCGGCTTCTCCGCTGCCCTCCGCAGCTCAGGCTCCCTCTCCTTCCCCTTCCAGCGGCCGCGTCTTCCCGAAGCGCGGACCATGCGGGCGTTCGGGAGCAATGCAGGATCTTCGGGTGATCGCCAGTCAATCCTGACAGCCCCGTGCCTGGTCCCAGGGTTTTCCTGCGCTCCGGCAGGCAGCTGCGCAGGCCCTTCACAGGCAGCACTGTTTCTTTCTCTGTTTACTCGTTTCCAATGGCAATTGCACCACCGAGTCTCAGTACGTCTGGAACTTGGCCTGGGGCTGTTTTGGTTACATTGAAGTTTTTGCTTCAGCGCTGCCAGATTTAAATGGTGACTTCACCAGCGCTGAGCTAAAAAGGAGAAAAGGGGAGGAGGGAGGTAGTGCAGCGAGCGGGAGCGAGGGAGAGGGCCAGGGCATTACATCATCGCTTGGACGGGAATCAAATGGGAAGGATATGACTCACTCGGGCTAGTTAAGCTTTGGCTCAAGTTCTACATACACTCATTCCAGGGCTCTCATGTTCTGCACCTCAGCAGGGAATTCAGGCTCAGTGATGTCCATGAGGTTTGTTTTTAATTTTCTTTTCCTTTTCTGATTTCTATATAGTTTCCCCCCCTCCTCGCCTTCCTCCTCCTCCTCTCCTCCTCCCCTCCCGAGTGCCCCTTTCCCACTCTTTTCCACTTCTACAGAGTTTGTTTTCTGGTGCGTTTAACCTCAGCTCTTAGGAGCAGAAGCTGTTTTTTCGACCAAACCGAACCCAAACAAGGAGCACAGCAAACTTGAGAGAAGTTTGATAGTTTGTTGTGGTTTGGTGTCCCCCCCCTCCATCATTATGTTGTTCCTAATCGGAGGAGACAGGGAGAGAGTTAAAATGCGGGAACCAATCGCTTGGACGGTGATGTAATGCTGGAACTGCAGGGTTGTTAAGTAATGTGAGAGGAAGGGGGTCAGGGTTGCAAAGCATTTACCTGCTGTCAAGGGGCTTTAAGTTTATTATCAATTGCAGTGACTGTAACTGGCTTCAGACTGCACTCTCTAATTATTCACAGACTCCCCTTTTTTTATCTTTTATTATTAAAAGTAAAACTATATTACGGTATTTTAAAAAATGTGATATTATCACAGCTGCGAATTATTTTCCATCGGGGTTTTTTGATGTTTTTTAAATGGCTTGAAACTGGATGTCTCTTTCACGAAAAGCCCGGAGAGAGCAAAAAGAAAAGAAAGGCAAAAAGGGGTGGTTCTTCGAGCGTGGCTGGTGAATTTGAAACTGTTTGAAGAAAGCAGTTCAGCCTCTGCCTAGAAGAGCGAGTAAAAGCTTCTACTGTTGGAAATCCGCTGTAGAAAATAAAGCGTTTAAGGGAGGCAGTTTGCAGAGCTCATCTCAGCGAACCTCAGCTTTTCATCCCTGGCACTTGCTAGCAGTATTCTGGTCCTCAGCTTACCCCAGGCTCGTGGCTGTCTTGCCTTCGCTGGGACCTCAGAGGTTCTGACCCCGCACTGTTCTGCTCTCTAAACTACCAGGGTCTTGGGGCACCTGCCTACATGAATTTCCTTTGCAGGACAGAGCAATGTGCTTGTCTTATTAAGTCTGTCAGTCTCCCTACAGACCTTTTAGTCTCTTTTCCACATAGCTAACAATCTCTAGGTCTGGTGTGGAGCGAGGAAAGGTACCTCTTGCCCGAGTACACTGTAAGTACTTTGCCCTTAGGCTGGGCCACAGGGTTTAACACTAAGCCCGTGCTCAGGCATTGGCCGTGTTTAGATGTGGGATGAATGCGAGCGATCAGGTGTGTGTTGGTGTCCTGAGGATACCTGTTCTGCTCGGAGGAGCTCTGCATCAGGTTTCGGTGTCAAGAGCTGTCTGCTCTTAAGCTAGAACTCTGAGAAGTGCCTCTATCAAAGGGAATTTTTGGCTCTCAGGGAAGCACTGTATTGGTACCCACTGGAATTGCAGTGGCCTGCAGATTTGCTTGGTTAACTAAATATAGCCTTAAACATGCTTTTGAGGGCTTAGTGATTTTTTAATTTTTTAATTTTTTACAACCTGTATTGGGGACTGACTGAGCAAAATAACAAACAGCGTTGTTCTGTGATTCGTGCAAAACCTCCCCCTCTCTTTCTGAACAAGACAAGAGCCCATGGTCAGCTCCTGCCTTCCCTTCCCTTTGGTAGCTCTCTGCAAAGCCATTTTATGTCGACCTGTTATGTTCCTACACTTTATGCACAGGTTTTCCCTAAGTGCCCTGATTTTCAAGCTCCTTGGTCAACTGCTCAAGCACAAGCAGTTGCTCACAGGTCGAACCTTTACCATTTGAGAGCCCGGTGTCAGGCCGCAGCCGGCCCTGGCCCACGTTGCAGTGCAGATATACCATATGGACTGGATTGCGCAGCGCTCTGTTAGAGGAGGTGTGGGTTGAGGAGGGAGCTGTGCTGCTGCTGCAGGAGTTCCCGTAGGATTTCTGACTCATACTTTCTCCTAGAAATGTTGGGAAGTGCAGCTCCACAGACCATCAGAATAAGGCATAGTAGATTCTTCCCTTTGCCCGCCTGCTTTAGATGCTGTGATGGACTTGTCTTCACTCTTTCCCTTCCTGCCTTTTCTGGCTGGAGACTTTGCTCAGGAAAAGTCTGTCAGTGTTGTCCTAGGATAGTGCCTAGCTGTGCTGGTAAGATGCTGGGCAGAGGATAACCGGCTGTCACACTCCATCTTTCCTCTGCAGAAATGCATCCCTGCTATTACTTTCATAAAAACATGTGTAAAATACGCTGTGCAGCATGGCCTGAAAGTCTTTGGGTATCAGATTGCATTCCACAGGGGATCAGAGTCTCACTTGTCTGATACCAGCTATTAACATGTCACCTGTCTGGAAGGGCAGCACAGGAGAACATCTTGGTGCTCTGAACAGTGTGGACTGACTGCTGTGTACTCAAACTTCCACAGATTACCCACCCTGCTGATTCAAGCTTGGTGAAGTTAGGTAGAGGGTGTAGAGATGTAAATCCTTCTTGCCTTTCAGAAGTGCATTGTAACTCTAAGTTACAATTTACTGCTGCTACTTCACTGATTTCAACACAGCACCACAGGAAGAACAGTTGTAAAAGCTTCTTTCAAAAAGCTGCAGTTGCGAATTCTGTATGTGTACACACAGAGGGGTGTGTGTGTATGCATGTATGCTGGTTGTTGAAACAACAAAACTTACAATTAATGAAGTATAACTGTCCAGATAAGAGTCAGACAGTTCTGGTTGTGCTTGACAGGTGCTTTTGAAATATATGTTCTTTTTGGACAACAACAAAAAGGGAAAGTAGCTGCCCATTTGGATTCCTCTGATGCTAGTTGCTGGGACCCGATGTGCAGGTTTGCCAGTCTACTTGCAGCTTCGTTGTCAGAGATCAATAGCCCTGACAGTCAAGTTCCATACATTTGAAGCTGGGGTCTTTTGGCAAGAGGATTTTCTTATTGAAGGATGATATCTTTAGAGACCTAATTTTTAAACAGCAGCCAAGAGAAATGTTAACAGCACTCTGAAAATGAGCATCAGAAGATATATTCAGAAGCACATGTAACCTGTCAAACAAACCAGAGGCCAAACACACCAGAGCTTGGGAGTGATGTTTGCACTGGAGAGCCAACTGTGCGTGGTCGGCCTGTGAAGAAAGGCAATCTGCTCCTAGCAGAGCCCGGCTGGACGAGTCCCAGTAAATTTTCCCCACCAAGATCCCAAGTAACATTTCCGCCTGCATTGCTGAGTGTGTGCATTGGCAGAATATCCGCTCTATAAGCTGTGTGATTTTAAGCCATAATTTGGTGCTCCTTAGCTGGTGTCTGCATGCACAAAAGAATTGGCTCTGTTGTTGCAGTACAAAAGCAAGAGGTAAATACCAGACAGCTTGTTTTCATTTCACTGAATGTGATCCCTCTGCTCCTGAATTCCTCAGTTTTCCTAGCTCTAACTTGAGACTTTTCCCTTAAACCTGTTTGACAGACTTGGCTGATGCTTGTGAAGCCCTGTGAAGCTTCCAGGGCTGGTGTCATGGTTGCTGGGATCAGAGCAGGTCAGGTGTTGGACAGAGGTGATGGCAGGGCTGGGTGCTTGTCAAGTTTTGGAAGCAGCAGGCAGGAAGACCAAGTTGTTTCCTGCACTTGGGTGGAGGTGCTGGGGCAAAACAGCCTCCTGCACCCTTCCCCATCTCGTTGTACTCTCACCTTCCCACCCTTCTTTTGTTCATCCTGCACATGCCTGGGCCGTGTTCAGCCCAAACTGTTGAGATCAGCTCTGCTGAAAATTACACTTCAGATCAAAATGTGAGTTAGGTTCCTCCAGTGTAAAGTGAATGCTGGGTCTTTCTCTGCAGCTACAGATAAACTAGATAGGAAGGTAATTACATCTCATTCCTATCTGACTCTCTTATTTACCATAATCTCTTTTAATCCCTTTGATACTCATCATAATAACGTTAATCTTAATGAACTCATTTGGTATTAATGCGGATGCGATTTGTAAGTTCAGAGCAGGCTTGCCATCCTTGTTTAGCGATCATTAATATCCACTTAACTCTGTTTATGCTCTCTTTCTCCTGCAAATGGACTTGCATATCTTTGTCTTCCACCTAGATGATGTGGCAATTCCCGTAGTGGAACTCTTTTTCCACATTCAGGTTTGTATTTCCTTTCTGTTCTTCCTACTTAGAAGATCCCAGAGCAAAGAGCTGTTGGAAACACTGCATCCATCTACTAGTGGCTCTCTGTACCCTGTTGCTTAGTCATTTTTTCTACTTTCAACTTCAAAATTGAAGGAACCCTTATCCTCTTATTTCTCATTCATGTGGCATTTGTTCTTAGATCGCTTCAGAGATATTACCTTATTATAGCCCTTGTTTTATTGTCTCAGAGGGTGAACAAGTAAGAGACACAACCCCTAGTCTTGGCAAAGAGACAAATTATTTGTTGCTTACTACCGTACTCTCCCCAAACGCTCTGTTTATGGGTGGGGTACCTTGCCCAAACAGTTTCCAGTGTGGCCAGCCAATTTTAGTTAGAGAGGACTACATCTGGATGTTGAGCCTGATCCAAAGCTTATTGCAGTGAATGGGAGAGCTGAGTGGACGGGCTTGGGATAAAATCTGTGAAAGTATCCTCTTTTTAGTCCTTCGAGCACCCACGTATTTTTCAACATCTCTAGCTTTGGAATGTGCCCTCTTGAAAAACTACTTGTTCGGCCACAGTGATCCCAGAGAGATCTGATGAACCTTGTATCTCTATTAATGTGTGATTTCCTCTCTACGTGGGTGCTTGTGTTTGTTTTCAAATGTGGCATGGAATTTTTGTGTTGTGGTGCTTGCTCCCTCTTGACTTCCTCCAAACATGTTTTCAAAGCCTGTATTTTCAAATAGCATGAACTGGTTTTCAGTCCCAGTGACACACATTTTGCTTTTTAGGTCTTTTGAATCCTGACAGAGCCAGGAAAGTATCATTACTTAACACAACACTGTTTATTCCATCCTCTCTTCCATTCTTTATTTTATAGCCTGGTGTTTCCTTGTAGCATCAACTTCCAGTGTTAAAATGAGTATCTCCATTGAAAACATAAAACTTTTAATTTACTGAAAGATTTCTGCACATTATAATAAAAGTAGCCATTCTCTTGGTAAAAACTACTAATTAAGAGTGAGAACTGTAATCTCTCACATCAGCACAAGCTGTATTTCTGTGGTGGTCCTTATTTTTGCATCATATATTTGATTCAAGAGCATAGCAGGATGTTTTGAAAATTGCAGCCATTATCCAAACATATTAAAGGTCTGTATTAGTGTAAGTACAAGGTGTATTAGTGTAAATAACAAGATGGAAGTTTTACTGCAGATATCTGCAACTTTTGTGCTGCTCCTTGACCATCTTGAATATGGACAACGTGCTTCAGATGGATGCTATTTTCTACAGATAAATAAATCTGTGCCCATTAGCAGAAGAAAAAAAAAATAATTATAATAGTAAAAGTTCATTATCACAAGCTCTGTCAAAAGTAATGTCAGTTGAATGTTTTACCACACTGGAAAAGCCCATCAGCACCAGTAATTTTATATGTCAGATTTAACATGAGATAGTTTTTTCCAAATGAAGTCGTACAAACCAGAACAGAAAAAATGTGCTAGACCAGATTCTTCCTTGACCTCAGTTTAAGGCAACTCAGAATCATGTCAGAAAAGTTCCAGTACTGTGTTCTTTGTTATCATTTGGTTTCCAGGTCAAAATGAACTTTTCTTTCACTGCAGCTAAGGACATGAGCTCTGTTTCTCTTGTGTCACAGAACTGCAGGAATCCTCATTGCTCTGAACAGTTTTCAGTTTTATGATATACTTTGAATAAGTGAGGTTCTTTAGAAAACTCATGTAGAAATATGATTGGCTGAAAAATCAATATAAACACTTAATTAAGTTTCGTTTTACAGTTTGCCTGAATGACCAGATTCCTTACCATTGGAATCCAGTGTTGACAAGTATCTCCTGTGGCCATTAGTACAAAAGAAGGCTGAGTTGCACAAAGTGCAGATTGGCACACAGATCTCTGCATGTGTGGATATATTTATTTATGTAGGGTGTATTTTTGTGTGAGTGTGTGTGTTTGTCCCCATCTTTGAGACTGCAAGGCAAAATTAACTTCTGCTATTCCTAAGCAGTCATACCAGAAAGAATTCATCACCTGAATAAGATTTCAGGTTGCAGACTTAAGGTGGTGATATTGGTGTATAAATTTGATTGACGATTTCTTTCCTTTTGAAATTGACTCTCTGTTAGCACCCTTAGCTCTCCCTCATATTTCAACTTTTTCTTTAAGAATGAGAAATCAAACTTCGAGCAAGAATTTAAGCAACAGTTAAAGGGGGGCATTGCTGTGCATCACTAAGTGTTCGGTTTGGCTTTTTACTTGCTCATCTTGTGCAGTATGGAACTTTTCCCAGCTACTGAAATTCAGTAGATATCCTAATATTTGATAATTAATTGATTTTTTCATTTAGTTTAAACTATTTTGACAAGATCGTGTAGTGCCCTTTTTAAAAAAAAAAACAAACTGCAGTACATACTTCAGGAAAAGTAAAAAACCTTGCCAACAATATTTATAAAAATATGCAAAAATAAGTGAATGTTATAGAAAAAAAGGAGTATAGAGACAGTTGGAAAAGCATGAATTTTTAAAGGTCTTCTTAGAAAAGTTTCCAACGAGGCTCAGTAATTATTAAAATTTGAGCTTTTGACAAAAATTTTTTCAAGAGAAATTGGAACATTTTCCTCTGATAAATACCTTTTTTTGTTATTTAAGAAAGGTCTTGAAAAAGAACGTTTTTTACTTGCTATGCTCTGAAAGATGATTAAGCTTTGTACATTTCATTTTCTGTTTGATATTCAGTGTCGCTTCTAAATGGTTCTGTTACTTCTGATTTCTTTCTGTGGGCAAATGCCCAGAAAGTGTGACGAGTAGCAAATGATAAAACAGGCAATAATACTCTGGCATCTGCACATGTTACATTCCAGAGTGTTAAAGTTTGGTCTTACCTGGTCTTGCCCAGGACAAGTTCTTGACTGAAAGCAGTGTCAGCTGCAACTCTAATACCTCTTTCTTTTTTCCCTCTTAATAGACAGTTCTTTATCTCAGGGAGACTTGTTTTAAAGAGGCAATGCTCCAATAACAGGATGATTTGGAGTGTGGATCTGATTGAGCTGGATGCAGGAAGGGTCTGTGGCTTCCCTGTGTATCACTGAGCTCAGGAGCACTGAATTTCAGCAGCACATCTTCACTGGCATGGTTCTTGTGCAGAGTAATTACCAAATAGGACAAACATTACATATAATAATTAAATAATTGGCTCAGAGTCAGATATTTGGGTTCACCCAAATAATCCCCAGAGGACTTAGAAAGATCTCTGTTGTGAAAGCAATACGAAGTTTCTGTACCCAACCAAAGTCTGGGGCAAGTTTTGGGTGAAATCTTGTTTGGACTGTTGAACAAATCCAAACAAATGGGCACCCCAAAACTGCACACATGTTCTTGTGTGAGTCTGCAGTGACTTACAGGATGGTGAGTCAGTTGCATAGAGGACAGATGGCACTATGGACACCTTGCCTAGGCTGAAGGGAGAGATTAGCCACAGAAGCAGAGGTTGGGGGAACTTGGTTTATTTACCCTGAAGAGATGGCTACCATGGGATCTAATTGCAGCCCTTAGCTACTTACAGGGTAGTTACAGAAGAGACAGGGTCTGCCCCACTTTACAGTGTGAAGAAAAAGACAACAGGCACAAGTTTCAGAGAGAGAAAATCCCAGGAGACCTAAAGAGAGGAAGGTTCCAGCAAGAGAACTGTGGCAAGGCACAGCGACTGGCTGGAGTCAGTCTCTGCTACTGTAGATTTTCACACTTTGTCTGAAAAAAAGTCCCTCAGCAGCCTGCTCTGATACTGCATTTAGTACTGGCTGGAGCAGGAGGTTGGACAAGGTGACCCTCTGGGGCATCTTCTGACTGAAACTATTCTCTGGACCTGCTCTGGGAAATGATGGCAGCACGGGCTGTCTGTGCAGGGGGTGGAAGCAGGAAGAATTTTGATGAGCAAAAAACAGTAAGAAAAGCAAAAGTGAGATAAGAGCATAATGTCATCTAAAGTATATCCTGTGCCTGCTTGTGTCCACCTTGACTTGAGAAATAAAGAGTGCATGCACTTGACGTAACACTCTAAATGTGGACTCTGAATTACTCTGTGCTTCAAGGTGCCTCGTTTCCTGATTTTGCCATCACACTGTGACAGGCACTCAAGTTTTAGTAGATGCCTGATAAACACACAAAGATAAAACAGTAATCATGAAAAACAGCCTTTTTTTTCTGGCTGAATTGTTAGTCAAAATGCAGCCAAATATGTTTTCAGTTTATAAGCAGCTAAAGGGATCTTTTCCTCCTCCAGACTAAGGATCTGAAGTTTTTGCTTATAGTGAAGAATTGCAAGAGAATTCTAAAATCCTATGAGAAAATCCATCTCTGATTTATTTCCAAATTAGTCAACACTTTAAAAGTATCCTTCCTCCCCCCTTTTTTTTATTTAAAAAAAAGTAATGGAATTAAACCATAACAAATAAAACTTTTGAGACCCCCCCCTGATAATTTTCAGCATGTTTTACAAAACTAGGAGACAAACTTTGTCCATAACCATGTGAGGGATCCATTTGCTAATATCCCTGTGAGCCAAATGTATGTTTTACAGGAACTTAGCTAGCAAAAAAAAGCTGTTCCCTCTATAAAAGTAATGGCACATTAATGCCTTTTTGCAGTGAACTCCCTGCATACCTTATTCTGCGTCGATGTTTGTCCATTTACTAATGACAATCCAATATGCTGTCACTGCTATCAGATGTAAAATTGTGCATGCTCAGTTATTTTATTATTGCAAAATTAATAATTTATTATTGAATAGAACATAAAGTCTGAGGATCTGCATGTGACTCTTCACTGACAAAATTTTCTGGAGTGACACTGACTCAGTCTTGTATTTGTCTTGAGCTAAAAGGCTCAGAGAAGAATGTTCAAATTTATGAAGTTTCTAAAAGTGCAGTCTTAGACTCTACAGCCCTGTTCTCACTACACCACCATCACTTTCTTTATTGTAATGCATTCACTTTGTTTGCAAACTCCTTTCTTGTAATCAAGAAAAGCTTTGTCCTTTTAAAGTGCTGTGCCTGACGCTTTGGTAAATGTCAAAGATGATTTTGCGCCGCTGTTGGATGCAGAGCAAATCACGGAATCTGGACATGTGGTAAAAACTTCCTGGCTGGAAGAGCTAATCCCCTTGGAAAACAAAACAAAAAGTCCCATACTTTCCTGCAGAATATCGTATTTTCCCTTGAAAACAGCATTCCTACCCAGTTAATTTATTACTGAACCTAATCAGTCTTTAAGATAGGTTTGAAATGCCAGTGTTAGTTCTGTTTTTCATTAATACATTGATATTGATGTTCAGGTTTCTAACTAGCTGTTAAAATCAGTTAGGAAAAATCTAGGGAAGAAGAAATAAAAGAGGAATGAGTTGAAGTATTGGGTTGTTTTTAACAGAGCAGGAAATGAAGGAAAACTGACAGATTTAAGGTTTCTTTTGTGTCATTGGTGTGCTGCATGCAGGTGAGCTGTAACTGTAACCCGTATAATGTGAATAACAAGCTTATTGACTTTGTGGCTGGAATTAAAAACAGTAATTTAGTTTAAGTCAATATGATTTAATTTCTTAATTATTCTGTCCAAATACACAACAAAGATATTCTCAAGTTTTCATGACAATTACATTTTTAAAATAACTAGGTCATTTTCCAAATTAATATGGCATTTCGAACTGGAATGTTTAGAAATACTAGAAGTTCCTTCTTTTCCAAATATTTTATTCTTCTCTACTTCCAGGATTTATGAAATACAATTTGTTAGTGAATTTAATAATTTTGGTCAACCAAAAAGTGCTGCTCTAGCTTCTGAGCTTGGCTGTAATGTCTTGCATAAATCACAGCAGTTACAGTGCAAGTGAATTCACTGTAATAGAGTATATTTAATTTGCACGTACTCTGTAGATAATTGAAGTCTCTATCCTCATGTAACTTCAGGGGTTTGAGTTGATATCAGGAGCCTCTATAAAAAGCTTCTTGTCATTTCTAACATAAGAATGGCACCATTCTCACAATGAAAAGTAAGGGGGTTGGTACAGAAAAGGCTTTTGCAACTTATTTTTTTCCAGGATTATCTTTGTCCTTGCCTGGTGCAGGTTTCAGGGCCAGCAATGCACTGTGCTCTACTTTCATCATCTCCTGCCCTGGTGAAACTAACTACAAGTTAGTTTGTAAAACTAAGGAATATTAAAGGAGGGCATGTAAATTCATGTAGCTAGATGGTTGCAGGATTGGTGACTAGATGTCATAGATGATTGAAAACAGTTTGTTTTTTCTCCAGTGACAGATTAACAATAACTCTTCACTTTTAACAGCATTCCCAATCTTTAAAGACCTCTGGGAAAGAGCTTCTTTTTGTGGAAACCTAGTGACCTAGAGAGTTAAACAGAGAGTTAAGTCTTCTCTTTGGTGCCTTTATTCCCTGGAGTTTCAGTGACTTGTTATTTTGTCTGCATGGGGTTTTGATGATTTGAGATACCAAAGGGACCTGTAAGGGTTTTCACTTTCACATAGTCCTACAGACTGGTGGTCAGTAGGGCAGGTGTGATTAGATGTCCACAATGTTCATTGCATTTGAAAATCATGGTTTTGTTCCAATGGGGTATTCCTCAATTATTTTTTCTTCTTCAGGTAAGAGTCAGAAGTTAATGAGGAAGCCTGTAAAACTCCATTTTAAGATTGCATTCTTTAAGTCATAAAATGAAGGTCCTTTGGGTGAGATAAAATGGACTAAATATTAAACACATCATTCAGAATGACTATTTTTATTTAATAGTCTTTTTCTTCAGAAAAGAGCACAAACGAAAAATATGTAATCCTCCATCTATGAGGAAATCTAGCAAAACCTGACAAGTTTTCATGTTTTTTTTTTGTTTTTGGTGAATAGCAGAGTTTGGATATGATATACTTTCAGTTGGTAAACATTTTATCCCATAATGTGGAGTTCTCATTTTATTATTTCTCTTTGCGCTGATTTTTGATATAATGCTTTAAAAAAAGTCTGAGCAGTTAAACCATATGTTTATATCATAGCTCCTTATGTCAAAATTTTAATTGATTTTCCCATATTCAGGGTTAGGAGGGGGCTGTATCATGTTCCACTATGTCATAAAAACAAAAATATTTAAAATATGTTTCAAATAAAATGAAGGGGAAGAAGAAAAAATGCTTAACTTAGAAAAGATGTGGGATTCATTAACAAAGGAAAATACTGGCCACGGACCAATGGCAAGCCAAATGTTTTGCCAGCAGTTTGCAGTTCACAGTCATCATTGCATGTCACTCCGCCTGCTGCACCAGCCCCTCCAACTGTATAGGCCTTCCTTTTAAGAGAAACCTGTCTGGTTTGAGTTGAATAAATTAATTTGGGTTTACTTAGTTTAAAAACAAAAATATAGAGGGCCCAATTTTATTTCATTATGCCCGTGGGTAAAGCAGTCCAAGGTAATTACAACCACAGTGCTGGTTGCTCTATCTTAATTAAAGAGGGTTTTTTTGCACAGAGGTTTTTGCACAACATAATAAAATAGTTTGTGGTCTGGCTAGCCTCAATATCACAAGAGTGTACTCACTTGAGAAATTGTCCAGCTTTTCCAAAAGCTGAGGCCCTTCCACTGGAGAGGAAGCATGGAGCTGCTCAGCAGAGCACAGGTAGTTTACAGTAAGGGCACCATCGTAAATCATGCAGCAAACAACCTTTCATACGGTCTCCTACACTAAGTGGCAGGCTTGTCAGCAGCAATGAATCTGGACTTCAGTAAGTCTTTAAGCCTTAATGCGCTCTGCAACGTGCAACACTGGTAACACACCTGTGACCAAACCTCTTACTTTTCCAAACTTTCCTGGTAGTGTTTTGGTTTGGGTTTTGGGGGCGTTCTCCTCTCTTCTTCTCTCTCTCTCTCTTGCTCCCTTTTCTGGTTTTTTGTTTTGGTTTGTATTTTTTTTGTTTTGTTTTGTTTTTTGTTTTTTTTGTTGTTTGCTTGGGTTTTTTTGGGTTTTTTTGGTGGTGGGGGAGGTGTGTCTCCTTTGCAAATAAATATGACTTATTGCTTAGCAAATAGTTTTAAAGAAAAGGCATCAAAGATATTTAAATAATGTACTTGGCATGCTAATTAAAAAAATCTCTGAACTCAAATCCCAACAAGCGCGAGTGAGATGGCCTGTTATTAGAAAAGTCAAAGGAGGAATGTTTGCTAGTTGAATAAATCAAAGTAGCGTTGTAAAAACACTGTCTCAGGAATGATTAAGGGTAAGTGATTTTCATTACTATGTTAAGTTCTCCTTTCTGTTGTGGTGCTTTTTATATCACATCAAGCTTAGCTCTTTACTTATGCTGCTTTAAAAAGCTCCAGTCCTTTACATGCTTAAATGATGACCCAGTGCATCAGTTCAGAAAGACAGCAACCCAAGCTAACTTGACTTAATGCTCAGGAACCTGACACGTGTCTTTCCTTTGTGAGCTCTCTCTACGGTTGGTAAAACTGACTCAAGTTTTGCAAATACCAGTGGATGAGACCCCAGGGTGACTCAAGACAGTAAAATCTCACTGCTTTCAACAACTTCTCCTCCTTACCTGTTACTAGTGGTTTCCTTCAACTTGCACAATCTTCCTTTTTCATAGATCCCAATACTCTGGTATTTAGGGCCACCTGTTGTCCTGAGCCAAATCATAGTTGTGCTCCCTTGCACGTTGGCAAGGACATGGTCCACATTTATGAAACTAGCAGGAAGGGTCTCAAGGTTGGCATAAAGAACATCAGAAGGGCCCTAGATGCCTTACTCAGTGAGTGACCATCAGTAGATTTTGTTATTTTCTGTTGGGGACATGGATTCTCCTCTGGAGGGACAAGTTTAGCTTCAGCTGCTTGAACTGGCACAGTTTCACCTGAGCTTGCATTTATGGAGAAGGAAATGCCAAGGGGATGTGCACTGTACTCCAAGTCAGGGCTCCAACCAAGGAGAGGGCAGCCCTCAGCTGCATTTGGGCTGCTCTGAAGCACCACTAGCAGTGGCTGCCTGCAGGACAAGGGGAGCTGGAACATGTGGTGTTTGACAAAGCTGAAGTATCTTCCAGCCTCCTTAGGCGTGGCTCAGGTCCTTAGGCAGCGCTGGCTACATAGGTCTGGGCGTGTGATTGTAGATAGCTGGGCTTCCTAGAGGTCTTCAAGCCTAGAACTAGCCATGAGTAAATGGGGAGAATTAGCCTCGAGGTGGACCAAAGAGACTTCCATCCTCCGCTCTTAGGTTCAGTACATGAAAATACTGGCTTACTTTCCACTCTGTGTGGCAAGGCTGAGGCAACATCATCCAAATATGCTTCTAGGATGCAGCTGCCAAGGAAACATTTCACAATGAACACAGAGGGGCATCCCTGTGGCAGCCTCAGCTGCGGTGCTAATGATTTCATAACCTGTTCCTTTATTACACAAGCTATAATACCTGCTGAGACTGTTCAGCACAGAGGTGCCTGCTGCCAGGGCAGGAGCCTGGGTGCAATGGTGGATTGATAATGGGCTTGCATGTGGAAAAGATCTGTACTGTGTGTTTTACATACATGGCTTTGAAACTACAAGAAAACAGCCACTTTCTATTTCCATTTGCATTAGAGGTCTCTTATAAATATATGAAATAGACATTTATTGTGACCATAACCCTACTACAAATTAAAATCAGATCCCAAGTCCCCTGTGAAAAAGAAGCTCATTATAATATGTCAAAAATGATACTAAATGACACAACTTTAAATCCCAAGCATTATGCTTATCCATAACTTAGGGTTAAATCTACACTGTAAATAAGACGAGGAGCTAAGCAAGGTTTACAGGGGTGGGGGATGTCCCAGTAGATGTATAGCCACATACAGAAGAATAAACAGCTGGTTATATGTGTCTGCCAAATACAAAGTGTCTTGCATACATACTGCTGCATTTTCTTTTCTCAAGTCACAGATCACCTTTGTTACATATCCTACATGGACTGGGTCAGATTTATATGAGGTGTAATGTTGTTGATTCAGATGGTTTGTTGCTATAGAGAGAGATAAAGGCAGATTTCTGGTCTAAAGGTGCACATATTCCTAAATGCTTCATTTCTCTTCAAATTTTATGTACGAGCCATTTTAAGGACTTGTCATCTGGTAGGCTAATACAAGGTCTAAATCCATGCTTCACAAAACACAGAGACCAGGGGGGAAATAAAATACAAGCATGCTGACCTGCAATCTGACTTTGCCAGTAATCTTTATGCTCATCATATTTGCCTTTCTCATTAAAAAACAACAACAACAAAAAAAAAGAGAAATAGAACAACAGCAGAAAATGTGGAGCGGAGTGAGTAAGCCATGGCTTCCGACCCCTGGAAATCGGCCATACTCACTGCTGTGCAAATTCCTGCTGCTCTCTGAGCTGAGATCATACTGTTGGAGATGGCAAGTGTATGGAGCACAGATCTGTATCTTTATTCCATTGCTAAATATTAACAGTTAAAAAAAAAAAAAAAAAGAAAAAAAAAAAAAAAAAAAAAAGCAGGTGATGCAACAGCCTAACAGCCTTTGACTGGGTCTATTTATGTGACTGTTGAGATATTTTAACCAGATCAGTTAAATGTCTGGCTCCCTGTGACCAAATCAAATAGATAGGATGTTAGTGTAAACTGAGTGGAGCTGCCACTTTGCTGTTTAGGTAAAGCTAACATTTTTTCACATGGTCACCTGCGGTGTATTGGCGTGTCTCAGGGTACATAGGACAAACACTTATTTTATAGAAGGCATCTGGAAAAGGACACATCTCCTTCCCATTATTAATCCTCTTCTTCGTTCCCTCCCTAAGCTGAGAGCCCTTTTCCTCTGCTTTCCCAAGCAGTTAAAAAAAAAGAAAAAAAAACCCCTCACAAAACCAACTAATGTTTCTTTAATGTCAGTATGCACTGTCAGGCCAGCAGGACAAACAAATTACATTGTCAGAGGCCTTCCAGTGACAGCTCCATCGTACCCATTCCCACAGTTTAAATCTGGAAACTCTTGATGTAAATGCTGCAGTTGATTCTGATGGCCATAGTGGCACTTCACTGAAAAGTGGTGTTTTTGCAGTGGTACTTTGCAGCATTGGAAGTTGATAGGAGTTGAAAAGATGCTTGTGTTTCTAGGAGGGCATTTTCAGTCCTGTGTGTCTACGGGAGACTCAGGCCATGTCTAGATCTGTGGCATTACTTCAAATGTGTAAATGCAGCAAGAGAGCTCCTTCCAGCCTGGTCAGCGTGGCCTTTTTGAAGTATTTTATGCAAAGATTATTTCCTCCTTGCTGAATTGTTGTGTTGAAAACCGTGGGGTTAAATACCTTAAAGTTATCCAGTACCCACAGAGTTTCAAAATTCACCTGACTCAATTTTTGTCTCTGCTGATCATAGTGCTGCTCTTTTACTTCCCCTGGCATGGCATAGTTAAAAGGCTGTTTCAGTGACAGTTCTCAAAAGGAAAAAAGTGGAGGAAAAAAAGAAACAGTTCAAACCATGACTATTCATGGAGTATGCATGAACATTTATGGTTCATGTAAAGACATTAATAAATAATTAGCAGTGTGTTAGTTCATACTGCAGACTCTTGGAAGCTGGCAGGATGACCTGAGCTTTTTTTGTATGACTATCTATTGACCATTAAGCCCTTTACCCTAAACTGGTGCAGAGGGTGTTATTTTAATCTTGAACACAAAGTTCTGGTTTGGGAGAATGTTTCCTCTGTAAGATAGCATTTCTTTCAAGATGAAGATAAGACAAAATGAAAAAACCTCCAAACAACAAACAAAGAAAAAATCCCCATCTGTGAAATGGTAAACCAAACATATCAGTACAAATTGGAAGGTAAAGGCATAAAATAACCTTTTTTTCTTAGTATGGTGTAGCATGTTATTAGCAGACATTAAGTCAGTATTCAGGGTGTAATTTAGGAAAATGTCTTCATAGGGGTCATACATTTTTATGGGTCTCATTCTGTTCTAAATGACTGTTTTAGCAGCACTCCTGTGAACTTCAATGGCAAGAGCATCATGCCCTAAAGAACATCTGCCACCTCTCCTTGTCTTTCTCAACTCAACAGTATGTGCTGCACAAGGCAAATAGGCTGAACAGAAGAGTGCAAAGATGCTTTGCAGATCAGCATAGGCTTCAGTGATGGTATCAAGAAGAGTAAGGGTAGAGTTTGGCTAGTGCTTTCAGGAGAAATTTTGTGATTATGTTGATCCCTCTGCTTCACTTCATAAGCTAATCACCACCAGGGATCAGGAGAATTTACTTGGTAGCAGTCCACAGATGTCAAAGTGGAAGATGGGGATTTTTGTTTTCTTTTGAAGCCTAAGACACAGTGACAAAACAAAAGACATAAAACATAAGGCATCAGTGTCAAAGCTTGTTTTACAACTGGATGTAGTGCATGTTATATACTGTCTGTTTACGGAGTGTGCGTGCATGTGTGCGTATGAGCGAGATTCCCAGTTCGTTTAAATCCATTGTCTTTGGCAAAGCTGTGTGCTGTACACCATTGAGAAATGGCTCTCGCTGTTGATGTATTCATTCTATTCTTGTTTTCTCAAATGATCATGTTAACTGGGATACAGCTCACGAGGTCCTGTTTTTGGGGTTTTTTTTTGTTTTCAGGTTTATATTTCCTCAGAAATAATTTGGTCATAAATAAGCACATTTTGAAGATCACCAAATAGACTAATGTGGAAAGATTTTTAGGAGGAATGTTTTGAGTATTGATTGTCTCATTTTAAAGAATAATTCAAAAGAGAATATCAAATTCCTGGTTAAAATAAAACCAATTTAGAGATACTTACCTTTTCATATTTTATTCCCTTTCCACTTGCTTCTATTTAGAACATTTCATAATAGTAAGCATCCTTTCTGCTTTAAGCTAGAGTAAAAAAAGAAGTGTGCTTTGGTATTTGCATTACTGGTCACTTAGACTTGCTGCTTTTTATCATGTATATTGGTTGGTTTGTATGCATATTTTTTAAACCAAGATTTAAGATTTACATGTTATCTGGAATTTGATCTATAACTTGAAAGGCTACTGTAGCCACAATAAGAATGAAAATAACCCTGAACTGTTGAAAATTCAGCTCAGAGCACCCAAAGTGGTAATGACTGCAATAGTAGTTTTGTCGATATTTATAAATCAATGCAAACCAGAAACTGGATGTTTTAATTTGCTACAGTTTCAATGTAACTGATACCCTCAAGTTTAGAGCTTTAAGCTTTGTGAAGTGCAATGTTATTCCAGGGCATGCATCCAATTTTTAAAACATTCTATAGATTGGAGACAGATGAGTTTTTCAGAATTATTTTAGGCCCATTTTGATTGAATGCCTGAGATGCATTTTCCAGTGGAAATTAATTGCATTGATGTGAAAACAAATGAACCCCAACCTCAAAATTAGCTGCAGGTTCCTGCTTGAACCAGTACTTAAAAGAGAGGGAGTGGGCACGGATAGTGAATGAGAATTATGATAATGCACACTTTTCTGGTAGAATAAAGTAACCTTTCTTCAATGCCTGCTGTTTTTTGCTGTCTCTCTTAGCATGCATGCATGTGTAGAGAGATAAATTTTTCCATGTATCTGTAGCTGGACATGAGTGGACAATGGCTTTTTTTTGCTATCATTGCTTCCCTCTGTGTGAAACCTTTCCTGGAAACCCTTCCTGGCCTGTGTCAGCAGCTAAGTGTCAGGAAAATCTCCCACAGCCACTCCCTGTAGAGCTTCTGTTGTTGTCATGGGGCATTTCTGGCGTAGACATTTCTTGTGTGGGATTGTGCTAGGTGAATTTATTAGTAAATAGCAGCTAACATGATTTCCACCCTTCAGTGTAATTTGCCTTAGCTATGTAAAACTTGCATTTGTGATTCCTGTTTCTTTGACTGATGCTTGCAATCAGTGGATATCTCCCAGTGAGAGGTAGGCAGAGAAGGCAGTGTGAATCCTTTAAATTACGAGAGCAAATAACACTGTCTTGGAGCTGATCTCTGTTGAAGTACAGCTGCAGCAGTTCTCCATGACTTTATTCTGTGTGCATTGAGATTCACCTCTTCCCTGTGCTTCTCATCATTTGTACTAATATAGCTGTCAGCTGGGATTTTTAGCATGTTTAAGAGATGAAGCGTATGCAAAGGTTCCTCCCAAGAAATGGAATATATTCATTTTGATCTTCATGAAAGTTTAAAGGGAATCACTGAAGTGGGTAGGGGGTGGGAAGAGGGTCACTGAAGATACATAGCTCTTTGGCAGCATTAAAATATTTTTACACCTGGAGATGACTTCCTGAACAGATAAATGAGAGTATACCCTCACGTATGTGCTCTTCTGCCTCCTCCCCTAGTGCCACCTACTGAAACAACCAGCAGCTTTGAGACACTGAGCATATTTGGGGCTGTGACCATGGTGGGCAGTGCTAGCTTTCCTCTAGGCTGTAGAGAGAGGTTGGCACAGTATGAACAGTGTGCTGATGGTAGAAATGCTTGGGAAGCAATAAGTGTTTAAAAACACAGACTCTCTATGGTATTCTTGTCAAAAGATAGGATTAAGAGCTGGATTTTGGTCTGCTGCCGATGTCATATATCATCTGAGAGTTTGTCAGGCTTTCTAATTTGCTTGTTTCCTATTTTGATTAGGAAATCATGTAGAATTATCTTATATAATGCCTTTCTTAAAGATTTCTACAGGGTGTGTTACTTTTACAGTATTTTTAGTGTTGAGTGTAGAATTTAAATCTCAGTAAATAAACAATCTCACATGTATATACATCTACATGTTGTCTTCATTAGTGACTGTGCTCTGCTAACCAGAGCAAACTCTGCTTTCCATAGTGGGCACAGAATACTTGTGTCTTGTCGGCAGGAGACAGACTGAATCTGCCAGTGGCAGATGCTGGACTGGTTTTCTCTCATTTAGGCTGTTTTCTTTAGTCAATCTATTTTCTAGCAAAATTGTGATCAAATCTCTGCTCCGTGCCCAACCATAGCATTGCAGCTGCATGTGCTGTGAGTTTTATTGCCACATGGTCTTGAGACTCAGCAGTACTTGGAGCCACTGTCTTTGTACAAGCTCTAGACTGATGAGCATGAATGAGAAACTGATGATTACAGTTTTATTAGTTTATTAATATGAAGATAAAGAAATGTGAAGATTCAGGTTAATCACCTTTTAATTAATATTGCTTTATATTTAAATTGCTGGAAGCTTCTTTTGGGGTCTACTTTGTCGTTTTGTTGACTACCCACAGCAGCTGTTTTTCTGTGGGTTCTCAACTTAGGTACCTGAACTGAATTAGCCATGACCAGAAACTGGCCTGCAATTTAAAGCCTTTACTTAAGTAGCAATCTTAATTTCATTAATTAATACAGGACCCTTTTCCCAACCTCTTTGTGCACAGAAACCTTTCTGCTCTAACTTTTACAATGTTGGATGTGGGGGTCCATGCAGGAACAATGTTAAGGAAGAAAAAGTCAAGAGAGGTGAAGCCACCCAAAGTATTAGTATAGCAGTCCTGTCTGCCTGCAGGCACATGAAGACATCAGCAAGTACATCTTTCTTAGACACCCAAGCAGGCAAACACCTCTGAAATACGGGGGCATGAAACTGCTGCCGCAGCATCCATCATCCTGTGAAGGACAGTGAAAACATGTGCTGTCATCTTTGACATTTTAATTGAAAAGAAAGCTTACACAGATTTCGACCTTAAGCAGTATGTTTATACAAGTGTATACAGAGAAATAATCTGTCAGTTCAGTGCAGGCTCATTGCTATAGGAGTTGGTTTAGTAGCTGAACAATCCAACATTAGCTCACACACCTTGCCTTGTTCCATGCCTCAATAATTTTTAGTAGAAATACTTTGCCTAGAGGCATGCAGTTATTAAAAAAGAGGCTCAGCTTGCTTAAAGTCTGGAATTATTAGCTCATGGTAACAAGCCTGCACTGGAGAAACTGTTGGTTCTTTGTTTTCATAACTTTGCTGTAATTCACCATCTTATTTTCAGAGACAAACTTCTGCATTGTTTGGGAAGTTAAGAAAAAAAAGGAAAAAAAAAAAAGAAAAAGAAAAATAAATCACTTCAAAAAGATTAAAAGATTTTTATTACATTTTATTATAAAGAGGGTTTACAAAGCTCTTTTATCTTAGTATTTCTATTAAATTGCACTGGTCCAAACAATAAGGGTAAATAGAAAGACAATTTTTAGAAATTTGTTCTACCTCCTTTCCAGTGTAGGAATTGGTTGGTAGTGAGTAATCAGTGGGAGCTTTCTGAAGACACTCTCAGCCTGTAAGAGTAAAGGGTGCTTTTTCTCCATCCTTTTTGCAACCTACTATCCCTTTCAGATGCAAAGTTGTGGAGGTCAAATAGAATCCATTTGCACTGCTATGACATGTGTGTGAAAGGAGTCACTTGAGTGAATGAGAGCTCCAGCACCTTTAGATAGCCCAAACCTGGCCAGAAGAGTAACTTGGTGTTCAGTTGTCACTTTATCTGGATGCTGTGGGTAGGTTTCTTTCCAGCTGTTTAACCTGTTGATGTTTTTTTTCCTCAAAGAGCCTCAGATTTTCAAATTTTCTTGATTTTGCTAGTCAGGCTGGAATCTTAAGCCCCTATTTTAAAAAGAATGGTCATGTTAAAAAGTGTTTGTGTAAGCTTTATTGATGTTATTATTCCTGGTTTTAAGTCTGTCATTTGATGTATTTATGTGTTATAGCTACCTATTTTTTCAATGAAAAATTATACACCTTTTTTTGTGGGACTGCAAAATCATTTGTTTTCCTGAAGAACTATGCTTGGTTCTGTCTGAGCTGAGAGACTGCAGTGGCAGTGGAATCAGGTTGACATCGTTGATTGCTTTTATGATCAAATCATATTTATGCTGCAGTTTTTTGGGTTTATCCTACTTCTTTTTTTTTTCTTATTTTAATGCAAAAGTGTGCTTTTATAGGGGCTAGTTCTTTATAATCCTTGAACCTGCTTTTTGCTTTAACTATGCCATTATCCTTCACATATCATTTGTGAGTTCCAGCTGTGTGCATAACACTGTGCAGAGCATAAACTTCTCCAAGGAGGTTATAGTCTAAGAAACCATTCTAGTTTTTCTTATTTTTCTTGTAATGGGTCAGGCAATAAGACCCAGTGAAATATTTAGAGGGAAAGAAAGATTGAAACCAGCAGTTTCTAAGACCTGTAAGAGCCAAAAGGCAAATGTTAATGGGTTTTGTGAGGCTTCCAAGGACCTGCCGGTCCTTGTACTTGTGCTGAATTTGCAAAGGTTCCTTAAACATGTGTTCAGGAAATATAGGTGGCATTAGCACAACTAGAGTTTCTAAAGGTAAGATTTATCATTGACTAAACCTTTAAATAGACTTTGGTCCACTAAATACATGATGGGGCTGCTGATTTGTGGGGCTTTTCTCCTACAACTCAGGTGAAAAGTATGGAATTCTTAACAAATTTTGAAGGCATTTTTCCACAGGATCGTAGCATTTTCCTGTATATATATATGTCCATTCTCTGTCTGTTTTGGTTTTGTTTTGTTTTGTTTTGTTCTTTGTTTGTTTGTTTTACTTATTTTTTCCCTTAATTTGGATGTTCTGTCCTTGTGTATTAAAATTAGTGATCAAGAATGCATTTCTGATTGAGTTGCGTTGTTTCCAATGAACAGCTTCTCCTCAAGTGACATTGAGGGATATTTGAATTTAGTGACATTGAGGGATATTTGAATTTAGAAGTAACATTTCTTTAGTAGCTTTTGACTTCTGTATCATTTCATATCTGTATGCTGCATCTTGCTCCTTTTATAATGCTTATTGCTGAATTCCTTCTTCCTCTGTGCCAGTGTACAGCTTGTTACCTTAATTGTGCCAGCTCTTCTGAGACACTTATGTGGGCTTTCCCTTCACTTCTTAATCAAGCTCCTTGTCTTTAAGACTTTTGGAAGCTTAGCCTTATCTTATCTCAGTTCTCCAGTTTCTCATTACAATGTCAAGCATCACTTTCACTTTGCCAGTGTCTTTACCATCAGCTGGTTTCTCTTTCCCAGGCAGAAATCTCTTCTTGTCCAACACTGGAAAAATACCTAAAGGTAAAAAATATAGGAAGATACATGCACACCCCATTTAAAAATATCTACAGAAATCATTGCTTTGTCTGGATGCTTCCCAAATCCTCTAAGTTATGAGCCACAATTTTCCCTCTCTAGAGTGTGGCCCTTCCTCTGTCTCAGTCTTAGTTACTCCCTTCCTCTTGCAAGCTCCCTTGGTCCTGTCATTTCTGAGCATACCAGTTAAATAAAAAACATACAAAGAAACAAAAAGGCAACCAGAGTTGTGCCTCTAAATTGTCTCCAATTCTGTGGCATATTTATTTACTTGTGTGTTCTATCTCCGTCTTCTACTTTTCATCTGGTTTGTGTCCCTAGAATGTAAACATGCTCTGTATGAATTGTCTCTTATCTCTGTTTGTACAGTGCCAGGCTCAATGGAGTCCCGGTCCCGACTGGGACCTTTGGGCACCACCACAGTATAAATGTCTGCTACTGATAATAATAATCTGCCCACATCATGCAGATGTCTGAATTATCTGAGAAATACAAACAAGGATCTTTACTAGGCTGGCAGGGAGCCATGAATTCTAGGTGCCAGTTTTCTTTTCCCCTGTATATGGTTTGGCTCCCTGAAAAATCCTGGTGACACAAACCTCCCACTTCTTTGAAAGCTTGGCTCTCTCGCGGTGATGTGATTAAAACATCGTTAAACATGGGATACAGCAGGTCAGGTGAGGTCCCTTGCAACTATGTGAAGTATTCCAAGTCTGATGCTTTGTTGTTGCTTTCCCTCGTGTTTATTTTTTCTTTCCTCCTCTGAACGACAAGTGGCTAAATTGAAACTAGACAGAACTGCCCTATTTTGAGGGTGGGAAATAATGGATTGCAAATGAGGAAAGCTCAAGTTAGATTGATAGGTTTAAATAATGACAGTGTAGATCAAAAACCAGCAGACAAGCAGTAAATGAGGCAGCCTCTCCAGTCAGAACACATTTCTCAGATTAAAACATCTCCTCCATGCCTTTGCCTCTGACTGAATAATTCAGATATTGAAGGCCCAGGACAGCACTTGGGCCAGGTACTCTGACTGCAGTAGCTGCTGTAAAAGCAGCTCGCAGCTGGTCTGTGGAAACACATGCTCCAGGAAACTTACTTTCTGCCATGAAAAGTTTAGTTGTGACAGTACCTGGTGTCTATGACACTTTCAGAGGGTAGACTGCAGCCAGCTGTGCTTATTCTCAGTATGGTAGGCTACCTGGGGGCTTCAGCCTGAAAGCCACCCAAACCCACATGCACATACTGACATCCTTTGAAAAGATCCAGGCTGCTGGCACGCAGTGATTGTTCCTCATTACATTAATCATAATGGTATCATTGCTGCCTTATTCATCTGTCTCCCTTTTGCTTCTACTAATTCTCCCTCATTTTTTCCTTGATCTCCAAGCTTTTTGGGGCAGAACCTCACCTCACCCACATATTTTAAACCAAGACTTCTAGGCACTGTTGTAACAGTTATGTAGATACATATATCTATGTATCATATATATATATATGTTTATACATATATATATAAAGGCGATGAAAGTCTGGTCAAGTGTGTTGTGTAACAGCACTGTGGTACAGAAATCCCTCAGCCAGTGCTGGCCTGACATGTCCAATTTCCACAGCACTACCAGCCACTTGTGGGCTGCTCTGATGTGAGCTGGCTGGGTCTGAAGGCTGTGGAAAGTCAAGAGAGGAGTTCCTTTACTCCAGTGCAACTCGGGATATTTTTGGCTAAACTTTTTCCACACCAGAGCTAGCTGAAGTGGAACAAATGGGGTTGTGATGTAGGTATTCTTGATGACCTTGCACAAATGTTATGTGCAGGGGTGTAAGAAGCAGGAGAGAGGTCATGGTAAGATCCACTGACCCAGTGTGCTTTACCATAATAGAAAACATTCTGCTGTTTTCTGTATCATTCTTATACTTTAAATAGCAGCAGTCTTGTTGCACATAGTCCCAAATGGTCAGTAGGAACCTACTCTCATGATACCTCAGCAACAAACTGCCGTCTGCCCAAATTGTCCTTGAAGACTTCAAGTTAAGGGAAGTCTAGTTTTTTAATAGACAATTGTAGTGTTTAGTCATCAGGCAATCAATTGCATCATATCAGATGGAGCATTTGGTACTAATCAAGGAGGAACACACTGAAGTATATATCCTAGACATTTGATTGCATTAGAGGAGTTATCTTTAATCATTGGGTAGAGTCATATGATGGAACATGATCGAGTCACCAGGGTTTAGCAGGGTACCACCCATCTGTTTAAATGTTAATAAGGGTGACTCACGGTGTTAGCAGGACCGTACAGAGGAAGAAGAGCCAACATGGTCAGCAGCTTGGCTAGCATGTGGTATTTTACTAAGCCACTGTAATGCTGACTATCCAGGCCATGTACGCCCAAATAGACAGCACACAAATGCTGACCAAGACCCCATTGTGTTCAACAGCAGGCTTCTGCTGGAACACAATAAAAATCTTAAATTTTGGAGAAATTTCACAGATAGACACATTTTCAGTGAGATTCAGCATCTGCCAGTTCTCTGTCTTATATGTCCTTTATCTGTGGGCTGTTTGCCCAACAGACCTATTTATTTAGCAACACAGGTGCCAAGGAATGAAAACCTCCCAGTTAGCAGTATTGATTGACAGGCTGCAGGCAGTATGTCCTCAGCTTTTACAAAGAGAGGAGCAGATTCAATATTTCCACCATTAAAAATACAGTTATAAAATCTCACTGACTTTCTTTGCTGCCAGATAGGAAGCAACAACAAAAGAGATTGTATTCCAATCTCTTGGAAGAGATGTCTTAGACAAATTGAGTATCTCAGCCTGTATGGTTCTGTGTCGTAAACATTCCCTGAACTCTGTGAGAGTGAGTGTGCAGAAGCATGTGCTAAATCCATAACCCATGTTCAGTGTAGGAGCAATAGAAGTATCCAAAAGAACTGGGCAATCTCAGTTTCCCTGATATGGGAGAGGGCAATCCGGAGTGTGTTATGTAGCATTTTTATTGATGGCAGGAGAACTGCAGGCTTTTCAACAAAGAGTCTCAAACTTGAAGTGCAAGGCTTCTCTGATTGCTCTGCACCTGTTTTAAAAAACAGACCTGTGAATAGACTAGCAGGAGTGTAGTAAGAAAAAGTACCTGAAGATTTTTTGTCCCTCTAGCTAAGTGTAAAGTATGTGCTTTCCCCTAAAATGAAACAGTGTGAAAGGTAAAACTGGGGACAGCAAGGAAGCTTCTTTGCCACTTTAATAAATACCAATAATTCCCTTTTGCCCATACCCCATATTCCCAAACTAATTAAAGCAATTTTGGAAATTTTTTTGGCTCTGGAACATATAAGCAAAACCCAAACCATGTAGTCCCTTGAGAATTACTTGCACAAATTGTATAGGTCAGGCCAAAATAAGTTTCTGTCAAACAACCTAACACCTAAGCTTATTATGAAACTGGTGAATTGTACAAAGGGTCTGTATACAGGGCACTCTCAGAATGAATAAAGGTGGGGGGTGGGGCTCTTTTCACAGTGCTTGTTTTACTTTGACCCCACTGCAAACTCTAGCAGTATTTTTATTGCATGTGTGGCTCTGTGCAGTTCCCATAGAGTCTCTTCCATAGATCTAAGTCCCCACACATCTGAGCTGGTGGACTCAGAGGGCTGCAGAGCGGGCAGGTAGGTGCACACCTCAGTCTGGCACACCTGGCACATTCCAGGCCAGGCAGGAGAGTGCCCCAGTGGTTTCTCCTTTCCTGCCCACTCCTCCCACCTGCTGTCTGGGATTATACCCCATGTGCATCCCCAGCCAGGGCTGCAGCACACTCTGTTCTGCCCCTCAAATGCCCCAGCATGGGGCTACAGCCCTTCCTTCTGGCACACAGACTTTAAAGCATGAGGGGGAGAAGACCTGCTTGAGTTTGTTGGCTGCTCTGCAGGGCAGTAGTTCTGGTGACTATGGGCTAGTGGGAAGTGTAATCTGCTTGTGGGGGTCAGCACAGCCTATAAAAACCAAACTGTGGTTTGGTTTCCTCCTCACATTTTCCTCCTCACATTCAACCTGATATCTCCTGAATTTTTTGTTTTCAAAAGAGCACTGAATCTGCTTTTCATGCTATTTTGACCCCATCCTATTGATTTGTCAAGCACTCATGTGTGAATTAGTGCTGGTACATGGATCAGCAGAGTGTAAGTGGACAGTAGAATGGGTCAGGGTGTGGGTACTTTGAATATATTTTCTGAGCTCATTTTTCCTGCACTGCATCCCTTCCACTTACACCACCTCTGCAGCTCCCCAGGCTTAGCCATGTCTGAGCTGACTGTAGGGGTGCATATCCCAGAAATTCATTCATGCTCCCTCACAGAATTTACTGCACTCTCTCACAGGATTACACCACACATTTGGAAAATGTTGTCTGGAGTTTTTTAAGGTGATATGAAGATGTAAGTACATCTCATTCCTTCATCAACAGATAACCAGGGAGGAATAGGAAGAATTCCTCGTCTGTATCTGAGATACATTTGTTGTTATTTTTGGGTTTCTTTCTTCCCCTTCTGAATAAGTACTGTATGTGTCTGGGAGGATTTTTAAAACATGCTTCAAAACACAGGCTTTTTCTCTCCATGGAGAAACAAGACAAAAGGATGGGTTCAGTTGTGTGCAGCTGCTAAAAGAGGGCAGCTGAGGGCAGAAGGGTAGGAGGAGAAGAGTGTCTGAGTATGAGAGAATTGACAGGGCAAGGATTTTGAGGTGGCATTTGTTGGGATAGAAATGTTTCTAGGGATACAGGGTTGAAGAGATGAGTGTTGGAAGGACTGCAAGTCCAAGGATGGGAAATACTGGAGAGTTTTAAAGTAAAGGGCATTAGGTGGCTTGAAGTCTTGGCAAAAGAGAAGGAGACTTCTATGTCAGAAGAAGGTGGTTTTGCTGTCAGACAGGCACCTACACTTTGGGACTCTGGATGTGGTGTCCTCCATATTGGATGTCTGTGAATTCCATTGCCCACAGCCTTTGGGCTTTTTGCGTGTTGTTAGATAGCTGGAAGTGACAGCTAAAGTTAGAGGGGGGTTGTATGTATTCATGGTTGCCAGTACCACTTGCAGTTGGAGGGGTAAAATGACATTTGGTGTGCCACAGCTCAGGCCAAGCAGGATGGTCTTACCCCCTTGCTCCTTCTGCTTCCCCTGACCAGGTCAGCCCAATTTTGAGGCTTTTTTGGCTAGCTGTGGATTCATTACTGAAGCAAAGGATGCTTCTACCAAGGCTTTAAATCAACCATGATGTTTAGAGGCTCTAAACATCTTGGACTTTTCCCGTGATAGTCTCTGCAGAGGTTCTTCAAACTCCCAGATTATGCATCCTCTTCTCCAGCCCATCTTATACCTTTACCTTCCCAATAAACTGTCTAAACCATGCGCTATACAGAAAACCATCCTGCTCTCTGAGAATTTAACACACCTACCTACTTGTACTGTCAATGTTTCTTGAGGCACTGTATGTGAAAACTTTATTTTCAAGCTTTTTGAAAGCTTGAAAAGGTAGCAAATTATACTCACCCAAAACTTCAAGCAACTCACACTTCAAACTAAAAAAAACCCAAAACAACAAAAACTGATAATTCCCAAGGCCACTTTCTTAAAGACTTTTTTCAAAGTGTAATCCCAGCCTTGTTTAATCCATTGATTTTATGATTTTTTCTTTGTGAGTGGGTCTGCTTTCTCACATGCAGTTTTCCCTGTGCTGTACTTTAAAAAATCATTCTAAATCTTTTGAACCCTTTTTGCCAAAATAATTCACTCTGCTTTTCTGTAGTCCATACGTTTTTCTTTCATAAAATGCTTAACCTGAATGTAATTTTCCTAATTATATTTCTACTTTTTTTCCCCCCATTTTTTGTGTCCTGGTGGTTGTGCTAGGTGGTAAAATTAGTAGTCTTGCTTTGGAACAAAGGCTTGGTAGATTTCCACCAAGGGAATTTAGGAAAAATTATCAAGAGTGATTTGAAATACTCCTTTTAGAGTAGAGTATTACAGGTGAGTAGAGCTATTTACAGGTGATACAATTTCAAAATGAACTTAAGAGTGGTTAATTTTCTGTCATAGTCTGCAAAACTATCATCAAGATATTTTTTGTTCCTGAGGGGTAAATTTAAAGCAGTGCACTTATGCCAGCAGATTTTTCTGGTTTGTCTGTATCTTTTTCGTACCATCTTTTGCTAGCCACTATGCTATGCAGAGGTGCTCAGACTGAGACCAGCTGATACATTTACATTCATGTTATATCAGACGAACTATACTGGTGCTTTAACTGATAAAGAAGGAAGGTGATTCATCTTCTTCTTGAAAACTTAATGTTCCACTGATTTATGCAGGAAAGGACAAATCCTGGATTGGTTTATCTGCGCCTGCTTGTCTGGAGCTGCCTGTGCCTACCAATGGCAGGCAGGGTAAGGCTTGTTTTGGTCTCCACAGCCCATGACAGCTTTCTTTTCTTTTTTTTTCCTTTCTTCTAGGCCTGTCCCAGGTTCTCTGTCTTCACTACTGCACCTACACAACCGACAAAGACAGCCTATGCCTGCATCTATGCCCGGCACCCTGCCCAACCCTACCATGCCAGGATCTTCTGCTGTACTCATGCCTGTAAGTTTTCTGATTTGGCTTTTTTTGCAGGGTGGGAAGCTGTGTTGTGTTTGATTCAATCTAAGCAGAAGTGAAAGTCTGCTGGATTTTTGTAAAGAAAGAGTGTAATAAGTTAAGGAAGCTGGACCTTCTTTGGTGCTTCACCTGAGACTGGAGTATTTCTGATTAAGTAAATGGCATGTTAATTAGGTGAGAGTGATTAGAAGCAGTTAACATGAGACTACAAATTGTGTTTCTCATACTTGTTCATGTAGGTGAGATCAGTACATCTGTACTGGAAAAAAAAGATTTTTCTGAATTCAGAAAAAGACTGAAAAAGCAATGTACATAAGTTATGTCAGTGAACTCTAAGTGATCCTCTTAGTGTGGGAGATAACCAGTTAACAAAGAAATGTGATTTACTTTTCTGGCCTGTTAACTTGCACTTATTGGGAACTAGGTAATGATTGCTGCTCGTCTTTCATCATTTCTAGAGGGATAGGAATATTTCCCATCTTGTGGAAGCCAAAGGGCTGCTTTACAATTGTAACTTCAAAATTTAAATTAGTTTAACCTTTTCAGTGGAAGGCATTTGGGCAGGTTAGGGGTGGAGAAAAGTAAGGATGTCATTGGGGAAGAGGAAATGGAGAAAGGAGATATTTTTGCTTTGTTTTACTCTGTTCAGTTTGCAAGACAAATCTGAGCGCAATTGACCATGGGAGGGAGGAAAGAACTGCTTGTTCTGGCTTTGCTGGATCAAGGGGAACACTCCACAGGGATACAAAGATTCAGGTTTGGCAGCTAATTGAGCAGTCATGAATAAGTTATTAATTATTAACTTGTCAATGAGGTTCTCCTGGAATATCGATCCGGAAGTTTAACAAAAAAAACATAAGACATGTCATTGTGGGAACTTTTTTTTCTGGCATGATTCCCAAGGAACCTGAAATGCAACAAACATCCAGCTACAGTCTAAGTTCAGTGGCTTCAGTCTGCTGCTGGGGAGCCCTTTAAGCAGCTTTACTTGCAGACGAGCAGGTGTGCTCTGGCTGTGAGCCCTGGAGATAGGAGTGTGGAGGCGAGACAGACCCTGTCAGCACTGGCTGCTCCTCCTGCCCCACAGCACTCCTGAAAGGGCTGCAGGGGAGCTGCTCCTACCCCACAGAGAAAGGGTAAGGGGACCCTGGCAGCTTTGCCCTGCCAGCAGGCAGTGGGATATTCACATTTTCCCAAAGCCCAGCACCCATTCTTGCAGGCATCATGGAGGGTGAGAGACAGCCCTTCACCACAGGGTCCAAAAAAATAGCTCCACTGCTTGGATTGCTCAGAAGACCAAAGGTGTCTTTTCTGTAAGAGACAAAGATTTGGCAGATTGGCTCAAAGCAAGATGGGATGCTCAGCTCTATCTGGAAGCAGCACCATAACCCTGCTTTACCACCCCTGACAAGGCCTAGCAGTGTGTGGGGCTTGTCTCTTTTTGGGGAATACCCTCCAGGAAAATACTTTATAGGGGATTTACTGCCATTGAGTTTTGTTTGGATCACTCCCTCCCAGCCTAGTCAGACTAGCTTGTGGAAAGGGCTCTAACCAGCCGGGAGTTTTGCTTTGTTTTTTGCTATCTCAGCAGTGAATGAATGATTCCCTTACAAGACATGTGGAAAACTCTTCCCAGCTGAGCAGTCCAAGTGAAGGAAAACCAGCCAACTTGTTTTCCATATGCTAGAGATTGTAGATTTTTATTTATGCTTTTAACAAGCTAGCTTGGGCTGCACTGGGAGGGGAAGCTACAATTTTATACAGTGATGCTTTTAAAACCACTTAACTCTGAGTGTTGTTATACTGAAAGGGGAAAAATCATTACAAAAAAGCACAAACCTGGGTGGCTGCTACATTTGTTTATTAAAGAACCCCTTTCTTTATAATTGGCTGTGAGTTTGCAGGGCCGATTCTGATGAAACGCATGCCTACGTGCATACACATATGCAGTTCATGACACAGATTGTTATTTTCCCAGTCATGACTTGAAGAAATAAAGCTGAGTCTATTTAAATAGAAACCGAGAGTAAATTCTTGCAAATGTCTCCAGATGTTTTCAAACCTTTTTTTTTTAATTTCTTTTAAAAGATGGAGCGACAAATGTCAATGAACTCCAACATCATGGGGATGCAAGGGCCGAACCTCAATAATCCATGTGCTTCACCTCAAGTTCCCCCAATGCATTCAGAAGCCAAAATGGTAAAAAAGAGAATTTTTTAAAATTACTGTATTTTCTCTCGTATTTTCTCATATTGCTGTTGCATACCAGTTACCCAGACAGTGGGGGGGATGCAGCCAGACACTGCTTACTTCATTCTTAGTCATACGTTATACTCTTTTTTAATATGCTGCAGTAAATTGCCTTTGTGTCTATGAACTTTCAGGATGTTCTTAGTCCTAACTGATCTCTTGGTGAGAGGGAACTGAAAGGTGAACTATCTGATCCATACTGTGCTAAATAGGATTTTTGGTGCAGGTCAGTAGAATTTAAGCAAATGGTCTGGCTGTTTCTCTAATGGTGTCTGTGCTCTATAACTTGATCTAAAGAAAATCATCAGTAAATAAAAGAGTGCAGCATAAAGTATGTGCTGCAGAGGGAGTGTACATTGTCCTTGTTTTTTCCAGATATGAGCATGGTGTGTCAGAGGATCATGCCAAACAGTATATATATACATATGTGTGTGTGTGTGTATATATATGTATATGACTGGGGTATTTTCTTTTTCTGGAATGCAAGAAAGGTGTTACCATCAAAAAGAAGTGTCAGAATTTGGACAAATGTAATTTCTTCATACGAGTCAAGTGTCCTAGCAAAAACCAAAATTGTTTTTTACAGTTGTTCTGCATCTTAAAAGGCCAAGGCTTCTCAAACATATGTACTGATATAGGACTAATGTAGGTAAACTAAACTACAGGTGGACATTTTTAAGTTTTCTCCAGCTTTATATGCACTCTTGTGGAGGCATTTGGGACTAATATCCTTGGAATCAAGTTATCAGTGTAGAAATGCTTTGGCTTTTTAAGTTTCAGAACTGCCATTTGCTGCTGTCTAATAGAAATATGAAGACAGAAGTTTTTAGTTTTGACTCTGTAGGGTTTTTATCCTCTCAAGATATTCCATCATAGTGAAAAAGAGGAATAACTTTATTGAACTTTCTCAGTGGCATTTCGCCATGGTAAGATTGTTATAAGTGAGAGAATGAAATCAAGCAAAGATTAAGCAATCATATATTTTTATATATTTCTACTTTGCATGACTGGTACAGCTTTTAAAGTTGTTGTCATCTATCCTGAGGCAAAGAAAAATATCTTCTTGTCTATAGATATGGTGCATACAGGAGACTCTGGGTTAAGAGCAACAACATATATGAGTTTATTCTACCTCTGTTTTCTTAGGTTGGGTAGGTCATGCCTTTGCCTCACTGTTGGTCTGGGTTAGGCTGTTAACCCAACCTCTGTTAACACTCTCTCTAAAACCACATTTCGTAAACATGCAGCCATTTGGCCAGAAGAAGAATGATAGCCAAAAATGCTGGCTCCCCCAGCCAAGGAAAACCTGTGGTCGAGAGTTCTCTCTGCTGTACCACACAGTGACTGTGACATGCCAAATGGCAACAGCATCTGCAGCAGAGCTTGTTAAAAACTTTTTGGAATAGGCAAATGTTTTTTCAATGCAAGTGTAGCTGAGCCAAACTAAATACTCCTTGGCTGAATAAATCCAAAACTGGCATCTGTTTTGGGGACTAAAAGGTTCTGTAGTTTACTCTCTCCCCACACCCCCTGCCTCTTTTTTACTGGTAGTGTGAGGCTGCTTAAGAACAAGATTAAATTATTGGTGCATATGGTGAGAATTCTGTTCTTTAATAACTGAAACTGTACATTAATACAAATTACCATTTTATCTGGATAAGCAGGTTTTGTCCCTAAATCTAATGTGTGAAGGCATTTTAATGTATGAAGGAATTTCTATCAGTTCCAAAATGTGGTGTAGTGAACAAGCAGAGCCTTTACTTCTCGGGTCCTTTTTGCCACTCTTCCAAGGGTAGAATAAAGTCTGTGTACATTAACTCTTAAGAGGTATAATTCAGAGTTCCAGGACTTTTCCTCTTTTTAAAAGCAGATTTGTGCTTTTAAAAATATTTTATATTTCTGTATTCTAATTTTATACTTTGTTTCTGTATGAGCACACATGCTATGTAAAAAGCCTCTTCATTTAGTCACTGCTTTGAGAAATATGAATCTATTAACAATACTCTGCACAAATACAAAGCAGAAAAAATGTGGGAAATATTCAGAGCAAAATTATTTCTTATATGTAAATTCATGGATTTTAAATCAGAATCGTCTGTATTACAGGGATAGTTGTTCTTATTGTTAGCTATTTCTTTTTTCCTCATGCTTAAAGCGTTATACTTCGCATACTCTGGTGACTTAGTTGAAAGTTAAAAGTGAGAGTGCTTAGTACCTTATCAGACTGTGTCCTGCATTAGGAAAGAATTTCAGATTTCCCTGGATTCTGCTCATGCTATTACTGCTGGTGCATTCAGCATTTCGTATGTCCTCTTCGGCTGGCCCCACCCAGAGAAGAATGTAAGTGTCAGACACCAGTCAGAGTCATCTAAGATGCTTATAGCTAGTGACTGAAGTAACTGGAGAAGTCCAGAAGACTTTGGGCCTGACTCATCAGGTGCCCACATCCATGGGAGTATGAGCACTTTCGGGAGGCCTACGTGAGAGAATGAGGGACAGGCTTCCCTAAATGTGAGACCCAGATGTGAGACCAGATCTCCCTGGCCTCATGGCAGTATGTACCTGAGGAGTGCAAGCACAATTTGGCATGCAGCAGTCATAACACTCTTTGGTGACACATGTGACTTAATTTTGCCTCCGTAAAGTGCACGTGAATAAATAATATCCATAGAGATGCTGTGTGACATCAGGTTTTTTAAAGTAAGCTGATAGATGTCAAAAGATTCACACCCTTCATTGGTTCATAATTTGTTTATAGTGGGAAATGGAAGCCAATCTGATAAATATATGCATTGTCTGATGTACAAGCACATCTACACACAAATATAGAATATATGTGGCATTAATGTAATGTTTCTGTAATAAGCAATATGTATTTTAATCACCTTGTATCACCTCACATTTATAGAAAGCCACACTCTGCCACCCAAGATGCTTGCTTCCTGTTTTAGTTTTTTTCAGGAGAACATTCCATCAAGTATTAAGGTATTGTAGATGACATCCCAGAACTCATTTAATTTATCACAGCAATCTCAGTTTCCCTAACAGTATGCCTCTCAATTAGGTTATCACCTAATGCTTTAAAACTGTCCTAGTAAATGAATGAGTGAACATCTAAATCAATACTGCTTTCTTCTTAGATTCACAGCCGAGTGGATAAAACTCTCATGCTGCCCACCAAAAACACACTTTTATATTTTGTATTAAAATATATTGCACTGGAAAAAGGAGGAAACATATAGCTCTTAAGTGTACATGGTAAAAATATGCAGAGTCGCACGTGTAGCATATTAACGTGTGGTTCAGTAGGCTGAAAGTATTATGAAGTTGGAGCTGTTGGCGGTGCCTTTCCCTTAATATACTGCCTACATACAGCTTGGTTTTGCAGTTTCAGAATACTGGAGGTTTTAGAACTCGGAAGTGCAATACTGCATGGATTACTGGAGTGAAAGATAAATAGCGTGCACTGAACTGCTGGAAGCCTGTGTGGCAGCAGGTCTTTTCGAGGGAGCTGGTGCCTTTCTATCTGAATTTTGCAAGGCATTGATCTTTACCTGCAGAAATTTACAGCCTCTGAAAGAAGGTATAAAAATCAGGCTGGCAATTTAAAATACAGTTCTTAATTTAATATATTAATTTTTTTCTTTTACAATTTCTTGCTGGATACGTAGTTTTATAAAATTTAAATTAAACGTTATATGTGTAGCTTGGCTGTGACTGTAATCCCGACAGAATGGGTATGGTTAAGAAAAGAAAAATGAGAAAATAGAAAAGAGAAAACAGAAGAAAAAAGAAAAGGGAAAAGAGAAGGAAAAAGAAAAGAAAAGAAAAGAAAAGAAAAGAAAAGAAAAGAAAAGAANNNNGACACAAGAAAAGAAAAGAAAAGAAAAGAAAAGAAAAGAAAAGAAAAGAAAAGAATTACTTCTGTATCAGAAGTGCATAGGACTGTGGGCTGCTGGTTTTTGCCTTGTAAGCATTACTTGGTTGAACAGCAAAAAATAAAAAAACCCAATAATTTGAAAGTGTCAGTCAGATGAAAGAGTGAAAATGTAACCAGAAAAGTAATAAATTGGTAGAGTGCATGTTCCTAATTCTAATAGTAAAATAACTGACCCTCCTAATATACCTAAGAATGCTGGACAGCTTTGGCAGAGGTGGAGAGAAGTGAAAGAAATTACAGTGAGCCGTCATCGGCACTAATTTTTATTCACCTTAATTAGAGGTAAGGGTCCAGATCCTGCTGGTGGCTGTGTATATCCCAGTGCAAGCATCACTCAGCTCTCCATCCCAGAGGAAAAGCCAGGCTGTCTGCAGAGACCTGGCTGCATTTTGTCTGGCTCTGACAAGCATGTCTCGCTAGCTGCAGGAACGCAACATGCGAGCCAAACGGGAAAGGCTTGGCCACAAAGGTCGAGGGCTTCCATCAGATGCAGATTATGGTCTGAGTTTGGATGGAGTCTTCTGCTGCTCCTTGTTTTACAAATAACATGTTTCTGTGCCCATGAGCTGTGATGGTGCATCCAGTGCCAAGCGAGAAGCCACTGGAGTAAGCTCTCACCCCAGCCCCTCTTTGGTACTCGGCTCAGCCATCACAGCAGCCTGTGGATGTGGAAGCAAAGAGTGCTGCCCAAACAGCAGTGGCTGGGACAGCTGGTGGCCTTGAGGAGAACATCCCTCTGGATTCCTGCTCTGGGCCCAGGTTTGCAAGGTTTCCATGCTGATTTCAGGCAAGGAGCTGACATAGCCAGTCCAGGCAGGATCAGAGCCACTGAAACTTTAGGTTTAGATACTTTGCGCTTTGTGACTGAAGATACTTTGTTGAACAAAATAAACGGTTTGAAGTTTATGTTTTCCTATCAAGCTGGCTGGGAATAGAATCACTTTAGTAGAACAGTACATACTGCTTCAGGGCCAAAAGGCTTTTCTTTGCATGGATTCTGGACTGCTGAGCAGAAAGAAAAATGTTGCATCTCTGCAGAGCTTTCAAGAGCAATTGCTCATCTTGTACTTCACAATAAAGCAATGAAAGCAGCATAAGAGAAAAAAAATGTGCAAAGCACCATCTTCCAAATAAAAAATAGAGTTGTGATGAAATTTCCTGTATCAGTAACTGAGAAGTGTTTTCACAGAAGGGACTGTTGTATAGTTAAAACCCACAGTGTTTCTGCAACTGTTGACAAAACTCACTATCCTGAAATTGTACCTCCTGTTATATTTGTGCTTATGTTTTAAAGTCCTCAAAGCCAAACTTTCAGTGTGCTTCTGATCTGTGCTTTAAAACCTTTCCTGGGCAGTAGCTTTGCCTGCAGACAGTATGCCTTGCTGTGGATTAGGGTATTATGGTGGTGGGTGAAGATAATCATATTCTGGTTTGTTTACTGAAGCAGGACCTTGTACCCGTCATGCCTAAATTCTGGATTATGTACTAGACTGGGTAGGAACTAATTCTTCTTAAGCTGTCAGTGGCTCAGTAAGTTCATTAGAGAAGCAAGGCGGTTCAGTTGCTCATAGCTGCGGCAAATATGTGCCGAATATCTGATCTTGCTTTTCCCGAGTGCATATGAATTGCGTTGCTTCTTGCAGGCACAAGTTGTAACAATTCCTTGCATTTTTCTTTCTCTGTGTCACTTTATCCTGCGGTGATCTTATCAGCACTATTTCCCTAGAAGAACTTGGATTTTTATTGTTTTGTTTGCCTTGATTCAGCTGGGTGTTAAAGTGACCTCGCTTTCTCCCCCACCCACCAGCCCTCACCCTGTCTCTTTCTCCCTGTTTCTCCACCACCCTCTTTCCTTAGAGGATTTACTGTCTTTGTAGATTTGTTTCTCTTTCTCCTTTTCTCCCCAGTGTCCACCCTGATTTTGTAACCATAGCAATAACTGAAATACAATCCTAATATTTGCTTGCCTTAGCTATCATCTAGCCCAACAGATGGACAGTTGGCTTTTGTGTGTCATAAGGTTTTGAAACTTAAGTCTGTTGCATCCATATATGTAGGGGTGATTTGTTTGGTGCCCAACTGTCCCTTTCAGAAAAGGTTTTGTTTGTGTAAATTTGTGTGTCAGTGGGCACTGGTGCAAGTAAAAACAAACCCTGATGATAGTGAAGCCAGGGAGGGAAATTGTAAAGATAAAATCATGGTTGCATTACAGGGAATTTCTGCTTCACACAGATACATTTCAGTCTCATACTTAGAATATGTACAGCTTTCATTTTCCAAGTTTTTTGCAAGATCCACAAATAATAGAAATTGTTGTGAGCTTCAGGCTGTTGTACATTAAGCCCAGCGTTTGACTGGGATGTGCTAGTTCATCTCATGACAAGTGATGAGCTTTGAGTGGAGAAGATGGTTTTACACACTTTACCAGCCCCATATTTTAACCACTGAAGACACAAGAGCTGGAAGAAAAATTCTCATGGTAATAAATCTCTCCTTTATGGACAAGCTTAAAAAGTACTTTCTAAAAACTATGCAGTAGCTAATGAAGCAGTTTATTAATTATGGTAGTCTTCCTGTGAGATAAATAATTTCAGACTGTTGAACTGAGAGAGAAAATTGAAGTGACTCACTAGAGGCCACACAATTTGTCAGTGGAAGAGCTGAAACAAGCACAGAAGAATTTCTGGCTGCCAGTTCCAGAAAACACAATTTCTGTCTGAGAAAAATTTATGGGTTTGTTGGGGGTTTTTTTTAAGTTATTATTAAAATTGGTAATATCAATATAATTGTTGAAATACACTGTTTTTATATGACTATTTAAATGACTATTTCAAATTTGTATGACTATTTGTATGACTGTTTCAAATGACTATTGAAAAAATGGGAAGACTGAACTCCTCAAGCTTACAGGGAGTGCAGGCTCAAATTTAGGGCTCAAATATGAATGAAGGTGGCGCTTTGTTTGGATTTAATGTCCCTGAAATTCCCTAAACTTTAATGATGAGATTTGGGCTCAAAATGACAAAAATTAACTGATCTTCTGAGACTTCTGTCATCTGAGATGATGGAAGCCTTGTGAGATCAGCTTCCCTGGCATCATGGCTTTCACTGAAATCTCAGGAGAGCACTTACTTTCACATAATGTCAACCATATCCAAACCAGGACTAACGAATACCCCTGCAGAGCTCCTTCTAAGATCACAGACATATTTGAAACCCTGCTACAAGCTGTGTGCAGTCCGAGGGAATGTTCCCAGCATTTGTTGTTTCTTCTGTCAGATATGGCCGGTGACACTTCTCAGTGCTGGGAAGGATGTGTACTGTCTTCCAGATGTTCATTAGGGCAACTTCTCACTTATGTTCAGAGGAGGTAATTTAAAATCTGGGACGAGCTGGGTCTCCCACCCTGGAAACACTTACGCAGCAGACTATGCTCAGCTCTGGTTTTTACTAGCAGATTGCTGGCCAGTAAAGTTTATCTGAAATTTTAGTGTATAAAATGCTGTGAATAATCTTCCCAAATGTGCTCTGTAGTCAGGCTGCATGGGATGTAGCATAGTTAGTTGTGTCCTCTGCACTCTGTATCCCCTTTATTCTGACTGCTACACAGTCCACTTTATGGGGTGCCCCCCCAGGGGATCTGAGCTGTCTTTACTCCCTTTGTTGCTCATGTGCTGAGGACTGACTCTGGCGATGTGGACACATCCAAGTTACTCTGCTTCAGAGAGTTTCATTCATTTCAAAGAACTTATGTTAAGAGGACCGTGAAATACTGGACATAGCTGGAATATTGCAGCAGCAGGGGGAGCATGGACTTTGACCAGCTGAAGGTGAATGAGCATGAAGATTTGACTAAAAAACTGCCAGTTTTTTTAGGAATAGAATTCAATTTGTGCAAAACCTTCCTCTTGTAGTCATGGATGTGCTTTTTATCTTTCTCCCATTCTTTATATTAAAGTCATAGTGAAACCAACTCTCTTTCATATTGAAAAAATGTTCCACAAATCTTACTTTAAAGTAATATCAGATTCTTCATTTAATAACAATATCAATGTGGAAGTACTTTAATTTAGGATTGTTATCTTCATGATATCATTCATGAAAGCTTGGTCTTAATGTTGTAAAATAAAAAAAAAACAAAAACAAAAACAAAAACAAACAAACAAACCAAAAAACCAAAAGAAAGCTTTTGTAAAATAGAAAACAGCAGACAGGATTCCTGCAGTTTTGTTGTTCAGTCTACTGGAAATCATTTAAAACCAAGTATCCACCTTTTCACTGCAACTCCTCTCCTCTTCATTATAGTTTTCCAAAATGAGTGTTCAGAAAGGAAACAAGCCCCATAAGCAACTTAAAATAGAATTTCATAATCCTCTACCTTTAAAATATCAGTCAAGATTTTTGGTATAGTCAAAGATCACTTTTCAAATTTAGCCCTGATCCTCATCTGTAAACTTGGATAAGTTGACTAGAAATGAATTGTATGTTTTTTGCATCAGCTGAGGACCTAGTTTATACTTCTGAATCTCAAAATTTCCTTTAGGCGAAATTTCGCCCTTCCAGAATTGGATGCTACCAGGTAAGTATTTTGTTTATTTTGGCTTTAATATTTTTTATTTAGAATTCATATTCTGGATTTTACAGAAGGTTCTACAGAGTACATGCATGCTGACTACAGAGCATACATGTGACGGTTATTCATAGCATTTTACACACTAAATATTTAGCACATATTTGTCTCTTTTCCTTGCACATTGGTGTTTTGACAACTGCTCCAGAATCTCATATGAACTTTATCTGACTTCGTTTTTCAACTCAGCTTCCTGTAGGTGTTCTTTATATAATATTTAAGGATACATTATTTTCTCTAGTCCCCAAAATAATATCAGAAGATTTTATAATTGATTCATCATACCAAATAACCACCAGCAATTTTTTGACAGGTATTGGTATCTGTCCCTAGTGATTCATAATGAAAAATTGCCAGATATTTCTTTGAAAGTGATGGATGATTCATGTTGTTATATTTAGGTCACATTATTCTGGAATGTTTAAATTAGACTACAAGCCATCTCTGAATATACATGTGCAAACATAGAGTACATTTTTGGTTTCCCATCTGGAAATACGTATAAAGTCCAGGACTGTTTTGCAGGTCGCGAGAAATATTGTTGTATTTTTATTTTGGTATTTCAGTTCGCACTCATACTAGTATGAAAAGTTTAGTAATGGCATATCCTCAATACTGCCCTTAAATGCCAAGGTTACACATGAAGTCCAATGGGATCTAGCAAATGTTTAAACTTTTATTAAAATCCAAAGCCTAAAATAGACTTTACTAGACCTGTACAAATTATTTTAAATTATGTAAATATTTTTAATATGTCTGGCTTCTGACAGAACACCACTATACACTGAAGTATGACATTTGCCTTACTGTGCCAACTTTTTTCTTTTTTTTTTCTTCCCAAAATACCTAGCTTCATTACTGGATTTGACTAGAGTCTGCTTTATGTGCTGCTTGTGGGTTCAGGAGAAGTATATTTGAAGAGGATGGACTGTGTTCCCCAACTGTTAACAGAGGCTCTTTAGCCATGAGGTTAAGCGTGAACCTTGTTTTGGCTGCCAAAAAAGCAGCCAAGAGATACCCAGGGTAAGGGTGGGGGAAGTCCTGATCTGCTTTCCATCTAATGGACATGTGCAGCTGCTCTGAAGGCTGGTGTTGGTGTGCAGTGTGTGACTGTGTCAGAGAGAAAACTCTATTTATTTGGAGGTTTGTAACAGATACAGCTCTAACTTCATTTTCCAGGAATTTTGCCAAAATATTAATATATGGATGTGTACAAAATCTGGGGGTTTGAGTACTTCATTTAAACTAGAGGCAGGGGTAGGCAATAGTAAGAGCTAACAGACTGAAGGAAGAGCCCTAGGTTTATTGGTCAGATGTTCGAATGTGTGCACATTTGTGCATGCATTTTTCTTTCCTGTGGTTATGGTGGATCTTTCTTTCCTCCTCCATTCCGTGCAATTTTGCTATGCAAGCATATTGTTATCTTGGCCTGTTTGGCTAACTTTGTCCATCTATTTATTTGTGTATTACCTTATCTTCTGTTTAGAAACCACTTTTCCTGAAATACTTCAGAATGCCAAAGAAAAAAAAATGTCAGGAAAATCCATGTATGTTATCCAACAAACACTTACTGACACTTAGAGTGACTACCATTTCCACAAAGAAAAAGCAATTTTTTCGGCTACGTGAATTTGCTGAGACATGCCAGTCTTCTAAATCATATTAGTGGTGGATTAGTTTGATTGGAGACTTGATCCAAGCAATGTTTGAATGAGTTGCATACAGAGTTCCCAGAGGTAATCTAGAGTTTATGTGAAAAAAGGTATATAACCACATCAGTACTGAGAACTAAAATAGGAATGAATTGCCCTGGTGAAATTTGTGGTTTCTGGGATTGTTCAAGGATACTAAAATCCTTCATTTAAATAAGAAATAAGAAAATAAGGTAGCTTAATATAATTTTAAAGATTTTAGAAAGTAAAACTTCCTTTTCTACTACACTTAAAAATTCAAGATGTGTTTACGCTAGTCTTAGTAAAACTGGTATATGTGACTCATGATGCTAGTTTAATACTCCCCACAAAAATCCAAATAACATAGCTATGACTTGTAGTACCCATCCAGTATGTTCTTTCCTCCTACAGGAGTGAAGGAGGAAAGCTACCCCTAGGGGTCCTGGTCACCGCAGCCTGGGTGATGATCAGCTGGATGAAGTAGCCCTAAAATTCCTCCCATCTTTGGTTTGTTCCCTCCATAGTGAAAAAATCATGAACATGCATTTCTCTGGAGCATGTAAGGTCTCCCTGCAGGGACTTTCCAGATTTGAAGCAGAAGTGAAGCTCTCTTGAGTTGCAGATGTGAAGGAGATAAGGAACCAGGATTAAGTCACGGTTGTCTTTAAACAGATTCTAAATTCTGTTTAAAAAAATCTGCTGTAGATTCTGTTGGGCCTCCTGCCAGTTACAGTACAGGAGAAATCATGATGTGCATGTAGTTGGGAAATGGTATTTGCCTGAAGTCGTGAGGAGCCTCCTGTCACTGTTTCTCAGTGGGATGTTACCATCACAAGTGGTGGACCATATCCACACTGATGGTGACAGCACTATGCCTCCCTGCAGAGGCCAAGGCAGAAGTGAAGGAGAGGAGCCCAACAGGCTCTATTCAGGCTCCAGGTGCTTCCAGTACTGATACTGGGTCACCATACCCAGCAAAGAGAGACAAACCACAGTCCTGGTGCTCTGGAGGTGAAGGATCACGTATGTCATCTCTGCAGGCAGTAAAGCAGGACCCCTTTCCCCACAGTGTTTGTAAAAGACTTTGAGATCCCAGTTCTCACCAGCAGACATCTCCTGACCCTTCCCAAGCCTTGGTGTAGGGTAGTCAGGGGCTGGTGCTGAGCTTTGCTTTGCAGGACAGCCAGCAGTGCGTCCATGTCTCTGTGGCTGCTCCTCTTCTTTGATGGAGAAAGCCACTCAGGACACACCCCCAAGTCCTTCTCCTCTGGTTTTACACACCCAGCGGGTAATGTTAGCATGGTATCAGTGAAAACCTTACCTGTCCACTTGAATCTCCGTGTAGCATTTGATGTATCTCCCATAATAAATTATGTACTTTGAGGAGCAGTAACAATAGCTGAGATTCTTGAGACAAGAAGAGTCACGTTACCAGAAGTACCAAAAAGGCTGATTAAAATTAATTCGTAGCAGACAACAGTTGTGTTACAAAGGAAGGCTCGATTACAGCCAAATCACTTTCTTTGCTAACCTCTGACTTATTTATTTCTCCTGCATACTGCAGTCTGCATACTCTTTCTGATTGTAATGAGCATTAATTGATTAGCTGGATCTATGAAGAGCTTGAGCACTCGTAAGTACTATCCCAGTGGGTACACAACTAAATAGTTTATGAGGTAATTAGTATTTTAATGCCTTTTCTAATGAGCCTTTTCAGTAATGAAATCTCATGAGAACATTATTGGTTCATATATATTTCTTCAGACAAAACAAAAGGTAAGCTAATGCTATTAAGAGATTTTAAAGCTAGTTTATAAAATGGTTTTCAGTAACTTATTTTTGAATGCTTGCCTTGGTTCATTTTACTTTATTAAAATAAAAAGCCATCTTAGTTTTCCCACTACTCTGCCGCTTTTACTCCTCTCTTTTGACAGAATTCTTGCACTATACTGCAATTTCAAATAATTGGGATAATTTCTGAGGCTGCTACCCGATCTCCTAGGCTCAGCTGTAAGTAAATAATACCATACTGTCTGAGCATGTTGTTTCAGATGTGTTCTCATCCTGGAAAAAAAAAAAAAAAAAAACAACCCCAACTCTGTGCCTGGCTGCACAGTGCCTTGGATTTATGACTCTGTCAAGTTTGAGAGAATAACCAACCTCTACAAAGCTTTTCAATGTCAAGCTGAGCTCTATTCTGGAGGCTTGAAAGCAGCACAGAACTTGCAACCATACAGGCAGTCTTCAGCTTTGTTGTATATACTCCATTTTACCTATGTTTAATCCATAGTGGAAAGGACAAGTCCTTTGCCTTGAGTTTAATTTTTCTGGTATCTGAAAGAAGAGAGCTGAATAGGGCTTTTCTGGAAAGAGATGTTTAGTGTATGAATGGCTCATTTTATCATTGGCTACAGAGATTTTTCTTCTTTGGAGATCACAAGGTCTCAGTAGCTTTTATGTTCTCATCTTAGGGCTCACTTGTAGATGGTAAGTGAAGTCTTGTCCTGAGTGGGACTTCAATTGCAGTTTAACAGCAGATAGAAATGCAGGGAAACAGCCCTAGCCAAACAATGAAGCATTTGCATTTTGTTCATAAATTAGTTTTACATTTTACATTTACATAAGGCATAGTCTAGGTGATGTATGCCTTGAAATGCTTTAGAAGCTTCATTTAAAGTTAGGGGTTTAAAATCCTATTTAATATTAGAAGCAGTAGGAATAAACTGTAAGAAATTCCCCTATACAGCTCTCATTATGTAATGTAAGATGTAATGAGTCTAATTCATCCTTAGGGTGTCTTTAATGGTGTCAGCACAGTTTTTCAAAGGATGGATTTGGCCTAGGGACATCACCACCATAAAACCTGTCTTCCACTGGCATTTCTCTCTCTGTCTCCAAAGCTTTACTGAGACATGTCACTATGATATATTAGTAGCCTAGTACTTTTTGATGACTCTAAGTTAGTAGTGGTATGGGTGTTGTTTTCTTCAAATGAATATTATAAGCCCCGTTTTCAGTTAGGGCGCCCCTGAAAGCCCACCCAGAACACAGAGAAATGGTGTCTTTGGCTTCATGTGTGTGACATTGCTTGCAGTACCATGCATTAGCAACGTTTATGAGATGAAGCACGCCCAACACTGACCACTGCTTTCCACGTTGCCTGCCATCTCCACACCCTTTTGCAACTCAAAACCCAACAGCGCAGGCGAGGTTGACGCCTCCTGTGTCAGCTCCTAATGGCACCCACAGGTTGTCAGGCTCTCCGTGCTCACCCATGGTGTGCTGGAGCCCTCTTGTCAAGGCACAGCCCAGCATACTTTTGGGATGGAAGCTGAGCAGCCTAACCTGCTCCCTTGGCTAGCTTGAAGTAGCTTCTTGTGTCCGTGTTAATGGTTTGTTCAAAATGCAGAGTGAATCAGATTTGTCTGCCTTTGCCTTCCGAGGTGAGCCAGTCCCCTGGCTGCCCTGGGACCCTCTGCATGGTCTGCAACCTGACAGGCTGCAACCACACCAGTGCCCAGAGAAGCAAGTTCAAGAGACAAGGTGCACATCAGGTTACCAGCCCAAGAGCAGAGGAAAAATATCCTCATAGAAATATTTTGGTTTCCATTCTGGAAACTTCACAGAGGGTGTTTCTGCTCTATATTCAGAAGTTTCCTTAGGGGACAAATGATCCCTCATCTGTCTGGGGGTAGGAGCTCCTAACTGCCTGTATTTCATGGCCTTTGGACTTTGCTGAACACTAATGGAACACAGTAAGAATTAAATTGGGGTGGTGGGAAGACTAGTTGCCAGATGTTGCTTTTGATTTGGTAATATTTCTTCTAAACTTGAAACGGGCTGCAGTTGTTTTCTTTACTTTTTCAGAGACTCTCTGTATTTGTTTGTGCTTCCTGAGTCATCACCTGTCTTTGCCAAGACTTTATTATATCTAACAAAAGGTATATTATTGATGCCCTGTGGCATGCACAAAGCCTTTCTATGAACTCCACTAGACATGTGTTCCTTCCAGATTCATTTTGCTTCCTGTCTCTGCTCCTGAGCAAGTCCCTGCTCCAGGCTCTGCTCTGACAGTGTGTAAATGCTCAGCAGACTTTGACAACTCATCTGCTTAAAAGCACAGCTTTCTCAGCTTTTGATGCATTTAGATCAGTCCTCTTACCTTTCCGTAATAACACCTATGTATACACATGTAGGCACTGAAGAAATGTCTCTATTAGAAATACTTGGAAAGAGCAAAAGGAACTTAGAAGTTTGCCATTCTCTTTCTTTCTTTCTTTCTCCTCCTTGTGTATGCCATGAGGTCATGATTAACGGCTTTGGTGATGTTTGGAGGGCAGAAATCATTTGTACGTTCAATTCAAGAAGACCTCTGAATCGGCAGGGCCAGGGGAACCGGCAGCTCGGGGGCTGGAAGGACCCGTGATGTCATCTCATGTGGCCACAGGGGATGCAGCTATTACTTCTTTAGGCATTACTCTTGGATAGTACTGAGGTGTGGGGGTTTTTTTGGCTTTGCAAATGCATTGATTCTGCCCTGAGCAATGGAAAGATTCCCCACCCTCTGGGGAGGCTGTTTAGAATGGAGTGAGTCTTAATGTGCAGGACAGGGGGCTGTTGAGGCTGTGCGTGCAGGACAGTCAGAGGACTCTAGACTTTGCTGATACACTTCTAATGGTGCAAACTGAGCTCAAAGGAATGGGAACCTCTTAACGAAGTGTACTTGAAACAAAGCTACTATGAGATGGAGAAGTATACACAGTAGAGAAATAGGATATCTTGACACTTATTCATGGCTGTCCTGGGATGTCTTGGACTGTACAAACTCACTGCCATTGTGTAAGTGAAACCCTAGATTCCCTGAGATCATAATTGTTACTGAAATTTAACTTCTTTTGCTTTGAAAAAAAGAAGAAAAAAAGTAAATTTATTACAGTAGTGTAACTCCTTTCAATCCAACACATAAAGCAATTACGAAAAACATATAATTTAAGAAATTATGGACAAACTCTTAATTTTGTGACAATTTCCTTCCTTCCATTTTGAGAATATATATTTTCTGTATAGAAGGAGGAGTGAAGTTGAATGTCTTCTTTTTTTCAGCCTCTTGTTTCAGTAAAAGAAAATGCTATTCAAGACATGTTGGGTAGTCTATCTGGTGTCCCTGAGAAGCTCTGCAAGAGATATGCTATCTCTGTTTTGCTTTTAAGCTAAATGAATACATTCAGAAGGCATGGATAGTATAAGCATGGTATTCTCAGAAATCTTATTTCCTTACAATCTACTAAACTTTAATTCAGAATAATTATGTGTTGTGTTTACAGTTCAATTTAGATAATGTTTATTAGTGTTTACATATTGTTGCCTGGCTAATAGATGGCAAATATAGAATGAAATAAAAACACAGAGAATCCAGACAATAAACATCCCAGTTCACAGTTAGACTGTGAGTCTTTGTGCTTCTTCATAGTGTGATTTCAGAATCCAGTTAAGCAGATGCTCAAGTAGCTTGGAGATCCAAGCCTTAAATTGCTCTATTAAATTACTTTTTCCTATCAGTATGAGCTTAAGTGTCAAGAATAAATTTTCAATAAGGAGCAAATATTTAGGATGACTTGAAAAGAATGACTTCAACTAAACCACCTCAAAAAGCCAGAAATAAACTATTAGCTAACAACATAAAAAGCAAACCGGAAATGTGAGAAAGTACAGTACATTATACAACAGATTGCTTATTGTGAAAAAGATAGAGCAAAAGATAAGCCTAAATGCCTGAATTGTTTTCTGGTAATATGGTATTATTTTGCATGCAGGTGTTATTTATATTACTAAGTAGGTTCATTTCCTTTCCCACCTGTCAGTCACATCTGAATCAAAAAATTGTCCCAGTGCATTTGGGAGGACAGGAAACAGCTAGTGGCATATAATTTAAACTAAGTAGGAGGAATATCCTAGTTTATGTGCAAATAAAGTAAAAATTGGCGACGCCTTACATGGTAATACCTCTTTATATCACTGCTTTATTTCATTAATGGTGTTATTCCTCAGCAAAGAAAAAAAAGATTTCTGGATTTGTAAATGAAGCTGAAACCATGGGGTTCGCAGTATGAGGGCCACCCTGAGCACAATGTCTGCATTAATCTTTGCTCCTTGCACAGAAGGCTGGAGCTGCCTGCCAGAGCTAATGAATGGAATCTGACTCTGCCACGTTAGGCTATTACCAAATACAAAGGCTGGTCACACATTATAGTTTGTCTGATGGCTTCAGATGTAAGCATTAGAAAAACATTTGTTCAACAGTAATAATTAGTCAGCAATAGAGGCAAGTTTTACAGATTGCTTTGAAACACTGAGGCAAATGCGACTCTCTGCGGAAAAAAGCATGTTGCCTGTCAAGTGATTCATAAAAAGAGCATAAAAAGGCACTTCAGTTGCATCTCTTCTAAAGGTGAGACCAAACCACAGTATTTCTGCAAAATACTAATAACCTCTGTCTTTACTGCAAGCACTATAGTGTTTTAAGAGCACTACTCTTCCCCAGTTTAACAACAAAAAAATCTTACTGGGGGGGTTGTTCCTGGCTTGGATTAGGGTCATGCTTGCACAGATACAGTGCTTCACTGAGTGGATTCTTTCTAGCTTGAACCTTAAACCTTAACAGTTAAATTAGATGAAAACTCAAAACTGGCTCGGAGGAGCTCAGCAAATCACCAGACAGCCTGGGCTGCTGAGATGCTTTCGTTCTTTAGCAATGAACTCATACCTTGAGCTTTTGTATTCTCGGGGAGAAGAAGCCATAGCTCAGAGAACTGCTAGAAACAGGATGGCTAAATGAAGCCCAACAGTAAGCAATTCGTGTTACTGAAGCATGTCATTGAAACTTGGCACAAGCACTAGGTCGGAGCTTGTGCTGTGGAATGGCTTTAAGTGCTTGTCATCCCATAGATACAGCTGCAAATGTTCTGTATTGTCTCTCCTTTCCTGCGCTGTCTGGGAGAGTGAGTACAAGAATAAGTCTATGCGTTTTCATTTGTTTGACTTTGAGTTTTCTGTGCTTTGGTTTCAGTAGCGTGGCTATCAAATGAATGAGGTTGAATCCATGCCAGCAGGGATGCAAAACAGCCCATTACTTCATTGTGTGGTTGATTTGCTTGTTTGTTTTAAAAGTTTGCATGTACTGGTGAATGCAAGGGGATGATAGCATCTAATAATTGTAGTGCTGGCAGGAGCGATGCAAGTTTACCCACACAGCCTGCCAAGGTACCTCTAGTCTGGCTTGCAGCACCTTTGGGTTTTTTTTCCCAATGGTTGTCCTGCTGCTGTAGCACAGACCCAGAAAGCAGCTTTAAAGTACTCACAACTGGCATATGTTAGGAGACCACCAAATTAATTTTCCTTTTTCATGTGATTAGTTTTTGACTGCTATGTTGCCATATCTCGTGCCAAGGTATTTAACAGGGCGCTCCTGCTGTGAGAGTCCTCATTTCCACTTTTGCGCTGATGCAACTGAAGGGAAATTATTCCCTTCCCAAGGTGATCATTCTGCAGAAGATTTTCAGAGGGATCTGCCAAGAGCAGAAAGTATGAATAGATTAACAATTGCTGGTAATCCCTGCATTGCACAAAGATGGACTTGAACTCTGTACGTTTGCGGGTTTGTGTCAATAGTCCAGAAAAATGAAAGATTGTCCTAAAGAGCCGTTAATGATTTCAGTGCATACAGTTTGCTTCAGTTCTATCATTCTAGAGTTCTGAGGATGAATTACAGGTGTCACAATGAGGGCTTCCTGTGCTGCCCATATTCTCTTGGCACTGACTCAGGCACGGTAAGGACTTTACCGTAACAGTGACTTCTGTGATCCAGAGCAACAGAGCATGGTTGGTCATTAAATAATCAATTGTTTTTAAGGACATCCTTACCAATGTTAATTAAAATATCTGTAATTGCTAAATTATTTCATTAGTTAAGATAAATCTCCAGATTATTTTCTGTTTACAGGGTTGCTAGGGGTACCTAATACATCAATATGTGTAGAAGTGTTCAATGAGGCTGCCAGGTTTTTTGAAAGAGTTTTACACGCTTCAGAAGTAGACTCAAATTGGCTAAGGAATTGGCCAAAGACTAAAAATGTTACATCATTCTTGGCAGGTCATAGACATATTTTTGTTAACCGACACTATATAAAAAGTGTACTATACTATTTCTAAGCAAAAAATCTGTGTGTAAGAAAAATGAAATATCTTCTAATCGGGAATAATTTTTCAAAGAAATGCAATTTATTGACTAGTCCTGTGTATGAGTCTGTTAATGCAATGTATTTGTTCTCCTATATCCTTTTTCTCTTTAAATACAATTAATGTGTATGACCTAAATAGTTTTAAATCAATGCCATTATTTAGCTGATAAATGCAATTTTCCCTATTAATTCTTCCATCAATTTCATGTTTGTGTAATAGACATACTGCAATTGTCTTCTTGAGTCCAATCACATATTCCAACTTCCAACAATTATGTTTTTACTTAATTCCAATGACTAATTAAAACCATGTGTATTCAGGTTTAGATAGATGTGCTTACTACAATATTGTTAGACCTGCAGAAAATATGTTTTTAATAATCCATTAGTATTTAATCAGCATGCAATAACTGTCCTATTAACTCTAAATGAAAACCTTATTTGAAGCATGTAATTGAAAGTGCCACTGGGTAAAATCTAATCTGTCAGGGATGAATTTACATTGCATAACAATGCTAAAATTTTCTTTTCTGGAGTTTTTAGGGTCTTCCAAACATTTGCTTAGTCATCACAGTGGCATCTTGCAACAATCAGTTTTCTGCAAGTGCGGCATTTAAAATGTGTTTTGGGTCAGAGTTGTCATCTTTTGAGAGTTCATCTCAATTTGAAAGATGATTCTTGGGGTGGAAGATGAGGAACTCTTAAACCTTTACCAGATGCCAAAATGTGTGTGAATGTTTACCGCTAGCCAGTGAAGAAGGAGAGATGGTTTGCAACACCACGTGCTTAGGTGTCCTTCAGCATACCCTGCAAATATGAAGGGAAAAGAGGGGTTTGTGACTGTACCTCTTTATAGCAGAAAAGTTATTTATCATGTGTTGCTGTGTATGAGGGGGTCACACAACACAGCTGGTGAGAGCAAATTATAGAAAAATTAGACTATATGCAGACAATGTTCTGGCATAAGGGGGATTCATAATCCATACAGAGATGTGAATTCATAAATGCTACTGGTAGATTTGCTTCAGCAGGACAGCTGGAGGAGTCTGTGTAAATTATCAACCCAAATTGCTTGTAAAATTCTAAACATCATCGGTTTGAGATTAATAGCTATTAGAGTCCCTGTAAAGATGTGTTTAATTAACTGGCTAACAAATTTATAGCAAAAGTCGTCTCTCAGATCTGCGTTGCAGGGTCCAAGTTTGTTGTTTCCTTTCTTCATGATAACTCTGTCCCTCCTTGACAGTAAGTGGGAAAACTGCAAATGCAGGAAAGGCGAGACAGAAGAGCAGTGATTTAAGAGGTGAATCATGGGAGGTCATTTTGCCAAGGTGCTTTGTATTTGTGCTTACCCTTTGTCAGCCTCAGTCTTCACTGGATGCTATGGGAGGATTCTGTTGACATCGAGGTCCCATTTGGGAGCTAACCATTACCTTGCTTGTGTCAGTATTATTATCTTGATCTGGGCAATGTCCTCATGAACCTAAGACAGTTCACCAGACTGGGATTTGGCAGTAATAGATGGGGTAATTCCAGATGTTGATGGGGCTGTCTAAGGATTCAAGACTGTGGTTAGGGAGGGAATGAAAGATTACCGAGGATGGAGAGCATGGAGAAGCAGCAAAATATTTTGCTGATTCCATAGACAGTGTTGGCCAGCAACGCCTAGAGTGTTGACAGACCTCAGTTCCGGAGTTGTGGTGGACAGTTCTGTCCCTTCTCAAACTGCTCACAGGACAGAAATTCGCCTCCTCTGTTTTTTATTAACAAGTTGTGGAGGATGAAGACCAAAAAAAATACCAAAGAAGGATGTAAACCAAGGAAACTTTCAAAGGAGAAGGAAGAAACTTGAGAACAATCTCATCTGTGGGCAGGAACTTGGCCTTTGAAGGACAGGAATTTTCAAAAACGTGTACAGTGCAACAAGTGAGCTGAACAGAAAGGCATCAGGGCTCTTTTGAAGAGGGCCAAAGAAAATCATGTATCCAGCGATGGGAACAACTCCTAGAATTACCCAAGTTGAATTAAATGGTTGCTTTTACTTGAAATGTGTTTATGCTTAGGCCACACATGAATAGCTGTTGTGGTGAATACACTACACGAGTAAATCGTGATCTGTTTGTTTGAACTTAGACACCAGGTGTTACTGGACATCCATGACAAAATGGAGTGCTCTTATTCTGGAGCTGTGAAAAGTGTTGCAATTTCTGTATATAGCTCCATTTTGCTGCAATTTACTCCCACCATCTGTGTTGTGTGATTGCTTATACATGGATAAGTGATAGATAGTGATAGAAACTCTTGTTATGAAGAAATACAGGCCATGAAAAGCTCATGAAAACCCATCGGCAGCAGAATTCAGGCAGACCACCTGAATTCCAAGTAGACTTGGATGGTTAGTACTACCCTGTAGTAGTAACCATCCAAGTACATGAAACACCATCAACACAAATGACTGTACCCCATGGAGCTGTTCAGAATCAAAAATGCGATGTTGACATGGTGGGGGAGTAGCTGAGGCTGAGATCCACTGAACAGAGAAAATAGAGTTCCAAATGCTTTAATTGCTCTTCTTCATTTGAAATTGGTGAAATGTCAGGTCTAGGTATGGAAATTATTTGGGGTTTATTTACATAGCCTGATTTGAGGCACTTGTCTAAATCAGGAGCCAAAGCTCCTAACAGGGTTAATAGATCACTTAGGTTAAGAGCTAATTACAGCCTAATGTGAGGTTCCCTGAATGGCTCTCTGGTGGCACCAGTGGAGCGTCCAGCCAGGCGACTGATTCAGGTGGTGTAAGTAAGCACTCAGACCCTGAACTTCAGAAAGTTCAACAGTGGAGTAATTCTAAATTAATTCTAAATTAATTCTATAGTTTTCATGACTATCTGCATGGTTAAAAAACTGTGCAAGTGACAAAGGCATTAATCATGTAGTGAAATGGCATATATGTTCCTAGCAGTTTGGGGTTAGGGTTTCAGCAAGGAGTAAGAAGTATCTGTAGAGCTGTGTTTACTTCAGCAACACCTGAAGTAAACAGTTTACACCTGCTGAGAATCAGGGTTATAAAAATTAGTCTTATATCCACTCTTGATGTTTGCATGTGCTCTATTTCCCTTTCTTGCTAATATTTTTAAGCAAGAGAAGCTGCTGTGGCATCACTTAGGACAAGGATATAAACATGGATATTAGAGAAATTATTACATGTTGTTCATTGTCTTGTTTTTCAATGTTTGCCTGTAAAATCAGGATTACTAAAAACCAAAAATGTCTCTTGCAGATTGCAAAAAAAAGTAGAAGCATTTGACTTTCATTTCTAATCAAACAGGCTAAATATTCATGTTTATGTGCCTAAATGAAACTTTTGTATGCAGTCTTCCATCCCATCTGCATGAATAGTGGCATTGTAACAGGGTGAGGTCACTGCAGAAGGGAAAGTGAGGTAAGAACACAGCTGAATCTACAGCCTCTCTGCTACATGGTGCACCAGCTTGTGCTTAAAGGAATACAGTGCTTTTGCCCAAGCCAGAGTCGCTGCAGGCACTGCCTGCAGAGCTGAATGCCTCTTGCAGGGCTCTAGATGCATTCCTGGCTCTGCTGTATGGTCTGATGCACAGTATAAGTTCCCTCTGCTTTAACAAACTGCTCTTCAGAGACCTCTTTACACATCTAAGTTAAAATCCATATGGTTTATTTGAAAGCCTTCATTAAAAAAAAAAAAAAAATAAACAGTTCTCAGGCCTGATTTTGCTTTGACTTATGTGGCATAAATCCTGAGCAGTCCCTTTGTAATATTCACTGATGTTCAGGATTTATGCCAGCATCAGGGGGAGAAGTGTTTGGCCCATCAAAGGGCTTTTCCCCTCTCATTCTTTTCAAAAGAAATGACTCAACTTCATAAAGACTGATGGCTTCCTATTGGCATCATCTGTGTCCCTAGTGGGAATTCTCATATACAGAGAGTATGGCATAACCCGGTGTGTGCATCTGAGAACTGGGCAGTGGAAGGGTGACATAGTAAAGGAGTGTTTGAAGAAGTGTGAGATTTGCTAAATATGTGTGTCAGTTCATATTTTACCTATTCCTTGCATTGACTTAAAAGGCCATATAAACAAGTTGCCAAGGGTACACTGGCAAATCGCCGTCCCTCGCCCACCATCATAATTAGAATTCTGAGAACTTGGAAAATCCTGCCTAGTGAGCAAGCCCTTCTCGCCGTTTTTCCACAAGATTCTCCAAACCTGGGTAGACTTGAAGCAGCTGCTGCTTCAAATGAGACTGTCCATTCTAGTCTCACCACCTAGCATGGGAGCCAACGGGTCTCTCTTTTCATCCCACACTGCCTCTTGCTGCTTCGGCTTCCTGGTGTAGCTCCCTGAATTTCCAGCAAATTTGTCTGAAATAGAAATACCCTCTTGATCGCCAAGGGTTTGCCACAGGATGCAGCAATGAACCCACTAGTCTTCCCAACCCAGATTTATTGGGGCATCCTGTTTCTATCTCACCTATCAAACTCTTCCCTCAGTCAGCTGCTGATAACTTTGGGATCAGACCAATATTCTGTCAGATGTTTCAGAAGCAGGACACTCAGTACTATGTTCCTGCTGCAGCAGGCTCAGTTCTGATCAAACCAGGGTTTATTAACCAATTCTGGATCTTTTTTTTACTTTTTTCTTTCCCTCACATCATGAGCAGTGGGCTGAGCATGAGTGTTAACAAGGTAAAATCGTAAAAGTTTTAGAAAGGTTTTTCAGTTCATTTGGTACCCTCATCTTTGTGCAGCACAGGAAAACAGGTAGGAGCTGGTAAGGCAGTCTGCAAAGCTTGGCTATTCTTTTTTTCTGTGAAAATGAGCCATTTTTTTAAGTACAAACCTTGTACTAGGTTGCCACACCTAGTGTGTTCTCCCTGTAGAAAAAGTATCTCAGAGGCTCTTTTGTCTTTGCTCCGTGAATTTTCCAAACACCAAAATAATTTCTGTTTTTTCTGCCCCCTTAACATCCAACATACCCATGAGCACTGGAGCTGAAAATGGCCTCTGTCCCTGGTCAGTCCTGGTCTAAAATCTTCTCTTTTTCTTCATCCTCTCTGACCCATCTGGAAGTTTGGGATTATGGCAGCACAAGAGAGAGAGAGAGAGAGAGAGTGAGAGAGAGAGAGAGAGAGAGAGAGAGAGATGGAGGGAGGGAGAGAGAGTGTGGGGGGGTGGGGGTGGGGAGAGAGGTACAAGCCTGAGTGCTGGGGAGAGTTATAGTGGGATGCAGAATGGCATAAAAGTAGGGGAATCAGTGAAGCACAAACTTGAAAAACATAATTGTATAAAGACCCTGCAAAAGGAAAAGGGTGTCCAGAGAACTGTGGGCAAAAAACAAGTATCTGGGTAGCATTTCAAATAGCCACATTCAGTCTATGGAAGCTAGACATGCACCAGAAGCTGCTTTTAATTAGGAAAGCACAGTAAATGTGACACAAAAGAGTAAATGCTTGTGCTTCTTTCCAGTTCTGTCCTTTGGTGTAACTTGCATCTGACTCTATTATAGCAAAGGAAACATTATGGGGCGGAAGCAAGAGAAACTTGCAGGGCTGCCGGAAGGAGCAGGCTGTCTGCTTCCCTTCCCTCTCTTTCCTCCTCCTCCTGCCTTTGGCCACCTGTTAGCATCCCCTCACCCCCGCCCCCATCATCCTCACTCCTGCCAAAACCTCCCTTTATCTTAATGGGCATTTTGAAGCCTGGTCTTGTTATGCTTTAATTATATTTTCTGGTGGCTGTTGCTTCTTTCCCAAATGTCTGTGGCCTGTTTTTGTCAGGACAGGAAAGGCTGAGAACCAGAAAGTGGAGGGGGAAGAATTCAGGTTTGTGCAGCCCAAGTATAAATGAGCCTTTTGCTTCCAGGTCAGTAGTTCAAATCCAGCCTGCAGAAGTCAAGTTGAAAAGCGATAGCTGCTTTGGAGCCTGTGTGTAAAGCGTTAGTTGGTGGTCTCATTTGGGTTCAGAGCCGACAGGTGTCCAAATCCCTTCTGGCCCTAATTGGCATCTTTGCTGGCAGCTTCAAAGGCAGGGCCTAGGACTGTGTGGGCACCGAGCCTGCAATGCCCCCGCCTGGGTGGTCCTCCTAAGTTGGCATCCAAGCAAGCTGCCAAGGTAGCCAGGGGGGCTCAGACTGCTGCTGTCTGTGTTGTACCTCCTGTGTAAATAAACAGGGATATTCAGCTCTGAGTGCTGTTCCTGCAGCTTTGATTCACTTTCAAGAAGGTAACATTTCTGGTCTTTGCACTAATTTCTTTCTTTTTTTTTTTTTTACCTTTGATGTAATTACACTTTGAGGAAAGTAATGAATTAGAAATGTAGAACTAAATTTATAGAAAGGCAGCTCAGGCCGGGACCCCATTTTGGGGTGGCTGGTAGAGATGGATAAACTGGAGTTACTGGAACAGCCTCAGCCCAGGACATTTTAAATTGCTTTTGTATACCAAATCATCACAGCCATGATACCTTCCTGCTCTTGGTGTAATCACCCTTGTGCAAGTCCAGGATCAGTGAATGTAATTTGGAGCAGGATTATGTCTTTATGGTCTGTGATGTTTCTACACCATCTACCTATTTCTACTTATAAATAGTAGCTTACAAAAAGATAAGGCTCTGTAGGGTTATTACATGCATTTCTGAAAGTCTCAGGGAATCTTACTTCAAATACATGTACTTGCATCCTTCAGCCTCCCCCTTTTTATTTTCTTTGCATTTATGCAGACCTCTCAAGTCCTGGAAATCAGGTGCATGAGGGTGTGTGGTGCTGGTCCGTGATGAGGGCAGGCATGTGGGTGCAGATTTTTGTGCTGGTGTCCTCTGAACACAGTGATGATAGTGTGGTAGAGGCTATCAGGCTGTGGCTGGGGATTATGATGTCTTTTAGTGCTGCCTAACCTTCCTGTCCCTCTCCTGCTCCAACATCCTGCATGGTCAGGTAGCTACTGCAGGTAAGATTTCAGATGATGAGAGATGCAGTGGTGGTATATTCAGATGATATTCCCTGATGCTCTGGTAGCCCCAAACAATGGAGCAGGAGATGAGGCGAAAAGTTTTGAATCACTTGGGAACTAGCAAGTCTCTGTGCTCGCTGAGCAAAGCAGGGTCTGATCCCTGGCCCTGATGTACAGGTCTCTTAGCTCATGTCCAGACAGTCAGGATAAACTAAATAATCCCTGTGGCCTCCTGGTGCTGTGCTCATCTCAGAGGTGCTTGGACAACTCTCACCTTGTTCTGCCCGTGTGCACTACAATTTTGTCTGACACAGCTCCCAGAGCCCTGCTAGGGTTGAGCAGCCGGTGGGAAGAGTCATGTAGGAGTTTTACAGAAATGGGGGGTACTAGGAAACATCACAAGTAATACACTCAGCTTTGTCTGGTGCTGCAAATCATATCCCCAGAGGGAATGTAAATTGTCACTGTTCGATTGACTTCAGCGTTGCTTCATCCACTCACTCAGGTGTTGTTCTGCCCCATAATCTTCAAAACAGTAAAAATAAAGTAAAAAAATTGTTCCCTACTTTTGCTCTGCTTTTGGGAAGCTCTTAAGCCAAATTCTGCCTGGGCCTTGCCGAGTATGGCTGCTGCTTGTAGATTGTTTAACTCTTGCAGTGGTGCTGTCATTGCAGGATGCTGTAAAATTTGCTTCTCGTCTTAGTCCAGGTTATTGTTGCTAATTGTACATTTTCATCTACAAGTGCTACACTCATGCTTTAAAAAAGAAAAAGCCACCCAACCATATGCTAAATTCCTAGCTGTGTAGTAAGGATTGATTACATGTGTTTATGTGTAATTTAAAAATGGTTCATTCAGGAAGTGTATGGTCTTTAAAGGCAAGTTTAAAATCTTCAATTTTACCTAAGTTTATTTATATTAGGGAAATGGGCCTGGAGTACTAAGCAAACCCCCATGATATATAGGGTTCAGCCTGAGAATTCTCTGAGCTGTTTTATATATTTTTATTCTATCAATATGCTCTTTCATGGCTACTAATTAGTTTTGTTAGTTGACTTACAGAAAAGCACATATAAAATAAGGAGTATGTAATTCCATAGCACTAATAGTATTAATGAAAAGCAAAAAGTCTGGAGGCAATTGTAAAAGCACTACTTCAACGAAAAAATAATTTTCATTTGAATTAGCATGATTAATTGCGTAGATTTTTCTTGTCACAGCACACTGAAATTGAAACTGTGAGGATGTTCTAAAGCTTTCAGTGTATAATTCTAGTATATGTTAGAAAAAAGGTGTGTACACATTGTGTTCATATGCATAAAATAAATAAAGCTATATATAAAGCTATAAATAAACAAGAAAGACTAAACTTCAGTTCTACTTTTAGCTGATTGTTTTTACTTGAAGCAGGGTTAGATTTAATTGCAGAGGAAAGTAAATGTGACTGTAAGTTGGCATTGGTTGCTCCTATGTCATGCAGAGTGATATTTGGATCCCCCAGCTTTTGCACTACGTGCCTAATTGGTTTACAAGCTGGATGCATTCATGCAGGCTGCAGCTATTTTGCCTGGAGGGGTGAAAGAGGAATCACCCTGTTTGTTTCTTCTGCATACTATCTGTAGCATGTGCTTACTATGTGTATTGACTGTCTAAATGTCCCACTGTTTGCTGTTTCTGAATGTGGGCTGGTGGAGTGCTGGCTGGGGCACACAGAGGATGGTAGCGGGTGTCATCGCGCCCTTGTGCAGCACCAGGGTGTGGCTAGTTCTCCTCTCCAGCACCATGCATCCTCGCTGTGTTCTGGACGTGCCCAGGTTCCCCTAGGCCTGCAGTGTGCCCTGGGTGTTTCTTATGTGGGAAAAAAAGGAAATCCTGCCAGTTCACATCACAAATGCAAGTTTGTCAAATGACATCAGCAGCAGAGGAGAATTTTGTTTCTAACCACATGCAAATAGGTCCCAAACTGCTGGTTATGCCATGATGTCAGCTCTGATTTCTCATCTACTCAGAGCCCATTTGGGCTTCAATGTCAGATATGTTCCCTTTTTGTCTCTTCCCATGCAGAACTTCAGGGTTTGATTTGACTTTATTTGTGAAAAATGTGTTTTGAGAAAAAAACATACTTCTTCAGGAGAAGTTAATTTCAAGGACGATTTCCTACTCAAGCCTTCCTCGTCTTTGTTATCATTTTGCATTATGGTGAGCTGTTAAATACTAGAACAGTTCAGATATTTTCCCAAGGGACTCAACTAAGTGTTAGTAATCATTCCAAAGTTCTTTGTCATGAATTGGCATTAACTTTGTTAATAAAAGCTATTGCATTATTTTGGCCACGTGAAGCATGTCAGCCTGCCTGCAGGTATGCCAAGACACAGCAGCAAAGCAGGTCACGTCATGCAGGTTAATGTCAGGTTAGATTTTACGGCATGTAGGACTGCTTGAAGTGGCATAGGCCTCCTGACTGTGTAATTTGGGGTACTGGGACATGGAATTTGTCACTGCTGGGTCTAAGGATTGAAGCCAGCTGAGCTATGAGAAGTGTGTCTTGTCACCAGGCTATCTTTCTCAGCCTCGACAGAACTCCTCCTGGAAGCGGTAATCACTTCCTGGGTAATTCAGCCCTGAGACAGAGGATACTTTGTCCTTGGCAGAAATAATCTAGATATGTGTTCTAGACTACTGAGCCCTTGTTGAGCTCTCCCTAAGAGGCAGTTCACTGCCATTTAAAAACAATTCCTTGTTTTCTGGCATCTTTCCCAGGGAGATAAGCAGGGCATTGGCACCATCTGAGCATGGGCTACATCCCTCTGCCTGCCTCTCCACAGACCTCTGCCCTAAGAGGACACTGGATTAGTTGCTCTTTCAGTGAAGAAACATGAATGACTTGAGAGTACTTAATGACTTTTAGATTTAGCTTGGATCCATTATTTTCAAAAGAGAGCTTAGAAAAGGTGGGAAGCAGGGAAACTTACACAGATGTCACAAACAGTTTAATTTGGTTTTCAACCAGAGGTCTTTGGGTCACTTAACTTCATAGAGTTCTGCACACATCAGTTCAAACTGTTCCCTTATAAGGCATTCTGTAAATAGTGTTTCCAACACCAGGGAGCTTAAGTCTATTTGCAAAGCTACTGAATAAATACAAAATACCAGAATAGAAATCAAATTACAGAGGCTGATGTCTTTCTAACGATGCTTAGTTCAAGTAATGGAGGTAGTACAGGCAAATGAGAGACCCCCCCCCCCAGTCACAGATGTCATTAATTAATGTCTACATTGCCAAAATAAGGAAAGTATTTTGACAACAGTTATTTGGAGCAATTATGAAATGCTCTCTCTTACAACCCCAAAAGGCAAAAGCAGGAATGAAACTACAGTACATTGCCCTTTTTTCCCTACTTTTTTCTTTTCGATCAAGTCTTAGAGCTCACATATTGAGCAACTGGGAGAGATGCCAAAAACATTCCCTTTACAAGTGATTTTAAACTATGCATGAGGTGTGTTTTTTCCTTTTGTTTCATGGAAACATGTCTGGTTTTGGCAAAAGTTTTAAGTTAGGAAAGTTGGTCTATGATTCTGCATTGCCAAGGTTTCAAGACCAGGCCTAGATGGTCCATAAAACTATTTCCTCTTAAGCAAGAGTTCCACCTTATTAAAAACAGAAACCGTGGCCATGCCATGCCTTTCCCTGATCGCCAGCTCTCCCTTCTGGGGATACACAGATGGTGGGAGGTTCAGCAGCCCTGCATCTGCCCCTTGCTTTTGCTGGAGCTCCGGGATCTCTATGAGGTTAGTGCTGAGCAGTGGTTTGAGGGCAGTGGTGGGGTGGTGCAGAGGTAGAGAGGGGTGTTCCTGCCCTTGGGACTCTGATGGTGTTTTTGGGGATACTTAGGGAGGTCTTGAAGCAGTGGGCGTCTCCTGTATCTGCTGTCATGCGGTCATGATGGGGACCGCGCCAAGAGCCTCGTTCTTTCGGGGAGGGAGCTGCTAAAAGAGCTGACGGGGGACAAATCCGTCATGGCCCTTCCCTTCAAATCTGCTCGGGCAGGAGCATTCATACCTCAGGCCTCCCCTAGGGGAAGCGATTCAAGGGAGAATCAAACAAGGGAGGCAAAAGTCTGCAAGTAATGGGGCGTCAACCTAGCGGGACTTGGCCTCTGGCTCCAGTTGGCAGGTCTCTGAAATCATATTCTGAGAACTGACTGCAAGCCCTGGCTGGACCATTGCTTGCTCCTCATGCCTGACAGACAGACGGTAGGGCCCTGACTCACAACCAGCTCACAGAGCTCACAGGCAGCCAGCGCCCGCCTCGCTGCCCCCACGGAGCTCCATGGAGGTGCAGGTTTAGGAAATAGTAAAGCTGCTTGGGTTGAGCCATCCCTCATCAGGGCAGTCAGTGCTGTACGACCTGAGTCTCTGCTGGGGGTTGGATCTCTGCTCTTCTCAATCCCAAATTCCTTATCTGTTTGCATACTCACCCATCTTTCTTTTCCCCAAACATTTTTGCAAATTTATAAGTAATTACCAGAGCTGAATACACCTCTGCAGATTATTGCTTTAACTAATTCAACATAAACAATATGCATGAGTAAATGAAAACGGTTTGGCTTGTATAAGAGCCAGAATGGTAAATGAGGCATTTGGATGTTTGTTTTACAAACTACTTATGGTGAAGATACAGATAGAGGCTACTCAAGGAGAATGCAGTTACCCAAGGAAGGGAATTCAATTTAAGAATTACTCTTGTGTCTGTTTCAGAACTACCTGGGAGAGCTTGTTGGGTGTTCTAATTGAAAGCCACCTTCTTATGGGTGTTTATCCTGATCTTGAAAGATTGACCTAGTAGCACCTAAGCCAAGGTTGCTGAGTGCATTTGTGTCTTATATTTGTACTTCTCAAGCACATGGTAGTCAATTACACCCTTGCTAGCTTAGGAAGAGACAGAATTTGGTCTCACCCTGGTTTTGCATGCTTGCAGCCTTGCTGCAATTCTTCTGGGTTTGTTCTACTCTACATAAAATTCAGATCATATTTGTGATATGGACTGAGGTGAAAATATCCCTGCTTGCTTTATTTTGTGGAGGAGGAGAGAGGCTGATGCATACCTGAAACAGACAAACTCAGTGATGCTTTTCCTCTCTAATTTATATGGAAGAAATAATTTTTTTTAAAAGCCTGTTATATTTTCTATTTAAAAAGTGGTATTTCCCTTCTGAATTGCTGCTTTTCAAGTGCAAATGTCCCAAGATGATGGGATGAAAGAAATGTCAGAAATTCAGTGGGATTAGTCACTGTCTGGAAGTGCTTGTCCCTTGCATAGGGTATGAAGGACGTTTAGGGTACAAAGGATGTTTAGGTGACAGGGTTGAACAAATTTTCTTGTTGTGGAAGTAAAGTAAGATAAGTACTTTTTAAAATGGGTTTACTGCAGAGTAAAAAGGGCCAAAGTGGTACATTTTGCATCTGTGTAAACCTGACTGGTAATACCGAAGGTGTCTGTGCAGGTGATGGAGTCTATTTTACATTGCACATTCATTTCCATTGAAGTTCTAGGTATTTCAGTTGTCTCTGAGTTCAGAGAGATTGGATGCTGTATATTCATAGAAAAACTCATACCAGTTTTTTGTTTGTCTATAAATGCATGTGAATGAAGGCAAGTAGACATCCTTGAGAGTCACTGTCACTGCTGAAAATCTTAGCAGTACTTCTGTTACTACTTCTCAGCACCTCAGATGGGTCATGGGGAAAAAAAAAAAAAGTTAAATACATTTTTTAAAGTAATATTTTTCATGTGTTGTTTCATGTCATCCATTCCCATGAAGGTTGGAAGCAAAATTGAGGCTGATGTCAGTGGGAACAAAGTTAAGTTTATAATGTGGAGTTCAGATCCAGATTTCACTTCCTGTTAATATGAAAAGCAGTTTGAAGTAGTAGATTATAAAATAGTCTTTACCTACCATATTACCTGCTGTTTTCTCTGATACTTCTGTTGTTCATAAAAAAATCTTTCATACTTTACCTTAGAGTAATTGGATACTGGAGATCTATAATGCTCCTGCTATTCCCACATTTCAGTTGTCACCTAGGAATTTATATCTATACTTAGGATAATGAGATTTAGTAGGGTCATTTACACTCTGTGAACATTCTATAAATCACCATTAACCACTTGTGTATCATGTGGCTTTTACCTTCTCTGTCATAGATTAATATTTTATACAGTCTTTTACTATTCATATTTTCTTTATAAAATTCAGCGTATACTATTCATTTACACAATGACAACCACAGGAGAAATGTGAGGTCCAGTGTTAGTCATTGGAGTGCTGTTTGGGGTTGTAAAATCAAAAAAGAACTGAAAGCACAGGTTGTCTTTCCATGCTCTATTTATTGTTTTTAGATGTTAAAAATGCTCTTGCTGTACTACAAGCGATGGTTGTAATCACTTGCTATCACTAGAGACAGTTAAAGCAATTATATTGTCAAATTACATTTTAAAAATCAAAACAATATATAGTAAACTGCAGTATATGTGATCATTCCCAGGATATCTTTGATCCATATCCATTGCAACACACTTCATTATGTTATTCCTTTAAAACTCTTTTTTCTTCCTTTAAATATAAATAATGAAAATCTCTCTTTTCCTACCTAAATTAATTCAGAAAGTACCTTTTAGGGTCTTTACCGTATCTTCTATAACTCTGACTCTAGGAAAGCGAGTAATCACACTGATTTCATTTTATGTTTTTGTTCTTCTTGGCCTGGGCTCTAATTTCTAGCTGAGCTGTACTTTATTACCATTTGCCAGACACTGTGGCACAAAGGAGTGCTAATTTTTACTGGGGCAATGTAGACCCACACAGAGAAATATATTTGCTAGCAGAGGAGTTGAGAAAGCATCAGGACTGCCTCTCCAGTCCTATTCTGCAGTCTTCCCTGATCTGAGCAAACTTTATAATTTCCTTTATGCTTGCAACTCTAGATAAAAGGATGCACTTGGGAAAACCAGCCTGCACCAGGAGCAGTGGGGGCAGCACAATTCACCAGAGCCATTGACCCCTGCAACTTGTTCTGACCTTGTGTCCTGGACCTGTTCAGTGTCCCTACATTGCCCTTACCCAGCCCCAGAATCTGCAAAACCCTCATCTGGGCTGAGGAAGGAGCACCACCCTTCACTCTGTGCATTTAGTCATTTGTTGCTGATCAGTGGTGGTTTGAGCCAGCTCTTACTTTGCCATCTAAATTGCAAAGAAACAGAGAGAGAATTGGGAGAGAAGACATGCACCGACAGACATTCCAGGGATCCAAAACTCCTGATTGCATTGCATTTTGACAATAGTCCTATTAAATGTGAATCATTCTGTGTATTATTCTTATTACTCATTCACCTCATGTAACAGGCTTGATTCAAGCACTGCTGAAGTCTTTCCACTGACTTTACTGGAGTGGGATCAGGTCTTCAGTGGCACATTAGCTGGGTGCTTCCATGTCCACTTCTAAAGCTTTTGTTTCACTCAGCCTGGAACAAAACTACAGAAAACACATCCTTAATGTTGCCTGAGTCCCTTTTGCCCTCTTTAGCGTCACCTTTTTTTCTACCAATGGAGTAGATTGATTTACAGATAACAAAGAAATATATCCACATAATGACCCAATTGTTTAGGTACAAGTTGTGGCAGGGGAGGTTTAGATTAGATATAAGGAAAATTTTTCACAGGTTGGTAGAATTTGAAAGGATTGTAAATCATTGGAGCAGACAGTGGAGTCACCATCCCTGGAAGGGTTCAAAAGATGCGAATATGGCCCCTTGAGCACATGGTTTAATGATGATCATGGTGGTGGTGCTACAGTGATGATTAGACTTAATGATATTGAAGGTCTTTTCCAACCTCGAGACTTCTATGATTTTATTATAAAGTACCAAATTACTCCAATAGAATTCTGAAAGGAATGGGTACTTTGGGTCTTTACCATCATGTCCTGTTTGCTTTGACCTCTGTAGTCAAAAGTCAAAAAAGGCTCTGGATGATGAACTCTCTTTGACTTTGAAACTGGCATATTGAAATAAGTCTACCGGACTTTACTATTTCAAAATACTCAAAATTTTTATATTGAAATGGTGCAAATTTCTGCACAATAAAGTTATGACACCCAAGAATGAAACTGTATAAATGAAAATTGATGTACACTTTAGCAATATCTCTCTGAGACATCTCTGCATGTAATATCTTTCCCTGAATATGTCTCTTTCTTTTTATAAAATTGGGCCAATGAATTGTGCCCACTAAATGCTAAATTTACTAGCTGGTGTTTGCTGAATCTGGCCCTTATTAAATGTCCAGACAAGCTTGTTGTAGTTTATTTTGTAGGACGTCTGGTTAGAACATTAAATACAACAAAGAAAAATAAACTTAAAAGCAAAATGGTTCAACCCCTGTCCCACTGGGAATTTTTTTTTCCTTGATTGGATAGAAGCAGAAACAGGTCACTGTTTCCAAGCGAATTATCCCAAATTTAAAAATTGGATCAAATAATTTTTGCAAGGGTAAATCTTACCAAGAAACACTAGATTTTATTTTTTAAAAGCTGGTGGTTTGGGGGTGGGGTTTTTTTGGTTTGGTTTGGGGGGTTTTTTGGGAGGTTTTTTTTTTGGGGGGGGGTTTGTGGGTGTGTTGTTGTTTTAATTTTTTTTTTGTGGTTCTGGTTCATGTGATTAGATTAGTTTCTACTAAAATAGGAAGATTTTGATAGAACCAACAACATTTGCCAGTAAAAAGATTTTTTAAATAACTTTGCAGTACCACTTAGTAAAAGATCAGTTTCTATTCATTTTTTGCTCATTATGATTAGATTTTTTCTTCTAATTGATATTCTAGCTGTAATTCTTTTTAAAAGATAAACGAAAATTGTAGCCTCTAAAAAATACTACATGGGAATGTGCCAGCCCATGACAGGTTGTGCATCTCCTTCTGAAAAAATAAAAATGCTGTTCCTTTAAATTTTTTTTTGCTTTTTCTCATGCTCTGATGTCCTCAGCAAATTTTTAACTTATCATCAGAGTGAGCAGTGTTAGCAATGAGCTTCTGTATTTCCTAAGCAGTCTAGCAGAAATTTCCACATTAATTTTAATTACTCAAAGATTTTTAACAATCTGAGATCTGTTAGTCAGTCTTTCCCCGTGTTACTACACAGCAACAGTGACAATATAATTGTAATTCCCAAATTTAGCATTTCTCCCTATTAGACTGAAGGGGAATGGACTGTCTAAGACATATTAATGAGAAAGTCAGGGATGTGTAGTTACTATAAGCATCATATGCACTAGTACACTCAGCAAGGTGGGATGTTTCCCATAATGAGGATTTGGTACCCTGTGTGTTAAGAGTTGCAGTATTCCAACACTAAAGCTTTTAGAGCAGTTGCAGGGAAGGGTTGCCTCTTCTGTCACCCCCTTTCCTTCACAGTTTGAATTCTAAGCCTTAGGACATATTTGGTTTTGGTTGTTTTGAAGTGGCAGGTTTTGTTAACTTACTGCTCCATCCAGTCCTGATTGAACATGATCTGTCAGGCCACCATCCTGCCAGGATATTCATGTCTTCCCCTTCCTAATCTTCTTGATATTTTTAATGTTTTGCTTACAGTTGCAAATACTTTCACATGATGTTGAGCAAATTGGGCGAAATGTAGCTGTTCCAAGGTTTTGATCAGGAGAGGCCCCTAAAATTAAAGACTCACTTACATCAAAAGTGGGCTCCTGAGTCATGCTTTGCTGAAAATTAAATTATTCCCACTTAGATGGAAATAAAAATGAGTGCAGTGATGACAGTGCCAGTCTTTTCCACACATCCCCTCTGCACCACCAGGACCAAAGTAGCATCCTTAGTTGGTCACCATGTGGCTCTCTTGGTAGAGCTCTAATTTGATAGTGCCTCACCTCAGAAGTCACTGGAGAAGGTAGGATGGATATGCAAATGTATAGTAATGTAATTATTATGTATCAGTATTGTCATACTGCCTGAAGAGTCCAATATATTGTTCGGAGAATCTGTGGGCAGATGCTGAAGTAATAGGAAATTACAGTGACTGTGGGTGGTAGAACAGAAACCCAGAGGTAAAAATACCATAAAATGGGACATGTTAATACTGAAAATAGGAACCAGGAACACAACCCTTTCCTAAAGCATCCCCTGGATGTTTCTGTAAAGCAGTGTACCTTCACATCTTTAAAACTGGCAAGGCATCTCACTGTCACAAACAAACTCCATGGATAACGTTGCATCCCAATGTTGTTTAGACATTGGGCAGGGAAGGCAGAGGTGGCACTGGTGTGATAGACGAGCTATGCAGCACTTACTGTAAACTGAATATTACTTTGTGAAGTCATAATTTTGTTTTGCTCTAATTACAAATATGTTAATTAGACACTAACACAAATAGGGCACTCACTCCCAGCAAGAACCCTGCCTTTAGACGGTGACCTTCCAGCTGCACAATAATGTGTGCATGAATTTCCACACATTTATATGGACCACCTTCTGATGTAGACCACCTCTTGAGTAACTGCTCCAGGACATACTGGGTTTTACCCTACAGGCTTTTGGCATTTATTTTTTACACTTAGGTAAGACGCTGTCTTCATTGCTCAGGTGGTGGGATGTTACACTTTACGTGGGTCCAAATGACTATGTGAGAAGCGAAGAGATTTAGATGTGTTGTATTTCATGTCAAAGCCTTTAGTAAGCTTGAATGACTTTTTATACTAAAATTCTTTGAGGTACAAAGTTGTAGTTCCTTAGAGAATCAAATCCTCTCAATAACTTCAAACAAAAAAGGAGGATGTGTGTTTTAGATTTGCGGTCATAATTTTAAGGAGGTAGAATACAAATATTCTGGATATCACTTTTCATGTGACCGTTCTAGGTGATTCTTACATTCCTTTAGTTATTGTAAGTGTAAGTGACCAGGGCTTCTGTTTGAAAGAAAAGAGGTAAAAGTGCTTTCCACCAGTGAATTTCTGCCACCCCTCACCTACTGCGCAATGCTGGGTGACTGTTTTTTGCTAAAAAAGAAAGCCGCGTGCCAGCTGGATGTCTTCCTGCGGTAGCTAGGTTTTCCTTGGAGGTTTCCCATCTCTATACTAACTAGGCTTGACTATGCTTGGCTTATTAGCTTTTGCAAACATCCTTGCCAAGGTGGGATGACTGTAGGCAAAATGAGTGCAGCCGGGAGACAGAGGCAAATAAGTAGGAGCGATCAAAGTCTAGAGATTTGCTGGCAGACTCGCCTCCTTCCTACGCGCTACAGCCAGTGGGTCCAGTGCTTTCCCCTTCTCCTACGGATGAATCAACACATCCAAGCAAGCTGTGCCAAAGCAGGGGGTGGGTGGGAGACAGCCTTAGCACTGTACGACAGCTGTTGTTTTGCCAATATATTCAGTAGGAAATTCAGAACAAAACATGCCTTTTGGACCACAAATCTCATTAAAGTTCACCAATGACTGGGGAAAAGTGGACTTTAAAGGTTTTTGCTGGTTTAACGCTGTTACAATAGAAGACACTATTGTAGATGTTATAAAAGGCTGTCTTGAAAGTTTGGTGAAGATGTCTGCTGCCAGTCCTAGTGAGACGCTAGAAGTGGTAAAAAAATTGAATTTGCCAGCAAGGAACATTTATTACTGCATGGCAGAAAGTGCTTCCTGTTGAAGTAACAGATCTGGCAGAGATGCTGAAGTCAATTCCCTTTAGTTTCTTCACCAGGGTTTTACAAGAAATCACTGGTGGGAGCCAATAGATTTAGAGTAGCATTGATACTCTCTCAGAGTTTCTTTATTCTTGGTCTCTGCTTCTAAATTCAGTAAAAATATGTACATGGATTTTTACATGAAAGTATGTTGTATGTATTGTACATGTATTTTAAAATCCATACATGTATTTTTAATTATTTTCTTTTGTGGCAAAGGCCTTAAAAACCAAAGTTACCCCAAAAGATAGAAGGAAACCTTTAGTTGGCACTGCATGTAATGTTACAGTGCCAACTGCCAGTTTGCTGGGCAGTTAGCATTTGATTTATAATTTCACATATGGGTTTGAGTGGGTGGCTCACAGCTTTTTGGTGCCTTATTTTCCATATTTTGTAACTTTGCTTAATGATTTCATTCACTGCAGTTCCTGTGTCCAGAGCAGAGTCCTACCCTGGATGGGCGGTGTGTTTGTAACTCTTCAAGCACTGAGCTCCTCAACAGTGTTAGATCCCTGCCTTCTCCCCCCCCCCCCCCCCGGTTCCAGTAATGTCTTTTCCTTGCTATGCTGGAGGAGGAGGAGATCCTGTGCCAACTCTTTGAGCTCTCACTCAGCTGCTGCCTTCACAACTATAAACGTTACCAAGCGCCCCCGTTGTTTTCATTCTCCATCCGTATACTCTATACTCACTTGGAAGTGAACCTTATGGAAATTCTGGGTTTGTGAAGAACCTCGCAGATATTTCCACTTGAAATGCCATGGTAGCAATAACACACTGTGCTTGCAGCTTGCTGTCCACCTAGTGACCTTGAACTGCTTTGCAGCAGCTGCAGAATGAGATGCTGAAGTGGTGGCTGCTGTGCCCAAGGACCTGTGAGGGCCTGAGTAGGGGTGCACAAGAGGATTTTACAAGGGGTCAAATGCAAGGGAGTACAGTGAAAAAGGTGTGCACACACATGGGTGTGTGCAAAAATGCACAGTCTTGAATCCAGCATGAAGGGAAAAGCTCACTTCAACTACTGTCAGACACACACGCAGCAATTTACCTCTGTGATCTGTGTGCACAACCACTGACAACACAAATGCAACAGAACATTCTTTCACCACCCTAAATGCCGCTATGATCATTTGCAATCTCATACCCTATCTGTTGTTTAGACAACACTGTCCTTCTAACGCTACTGCAAAACCACATCACAGCAACATGCAAGGTGACCTGCAAAATGTATATAAACTCTGTGTCACACCACTTGTATGGACAGTGGAATTTCTGGGATGCTTGCTAGCACTTTGTACTGGGCTTGTGTCCATCATCTGTAGCAAAGAACTGTAACCTAGATGGAAAATTTGGCTTTTTGGTGGCAGTGATACACCAAGGGGCATGCATAATTCTGTTCAGTTCGCCACACCTCTTGTGTATAGTCTATTAAATTCAGAGTAATGCACTCAGGCATAGCTTTTGTGAAGTAAGCACAATCATGCTCCAATCTGTGTACTTTGTAAAGCCTCTTACCCAGATTGCTTATGTTATCTAGTTCATTCCCGGGGGGGGAATGTGGGGTGTTAGGTTTGGGTTGGGGTTTTTTTCAGGATACTGCTTTAGCACAGTATTTTGAGGAAGAAATTGAAACAGAGGAAGATAAAAGGTGTTCTGTGGTTTCTTTTTAATTGGACACTGGAGGCAAAGTGCCTCCAGATAATTTCTCAGAGAAAAGTCATTGTCTTCTCCTACTCTTACCATTAATCTCTAAAATTATTGCACAATTTCTGTTTAATGTGCTAAGATTTCTTAATATGTTAAGACAATGTGGAAAGAAAAATTTGAACAGGAGAGAGCATGTTTCTTTGAATGCATAATTTTTAAATCTTTTTCTGAAGTCTTCATCTGTCTTGCCAGGCCTTTTGCAGTTAAAAACTTCATCAAACTCAGTACAATTGAAAATACATATTTTTATAACAGCAATTCATCAAAAGAAATGGAAATTGCTACAAATATTGAGAGTGATGGTCATTCAGATTTTGCAGAGGTACAGATTGATTGTATTGTTTTTGTGTTAAACATCCCTGAAAACAGGGTTTCCCAGCTTATGGCTCATGTGATATTTTCAGTTCCAGAGTTTTTTATGTTTTACAAAGGACAGTAGTGAATGTCAATGTGTTCTAATGCAACATGGGCTTAAATATAATAACATGCCTAAAAAAATTACAGTACAGGTATATTTTCCTTTGTTGCACAATAGCCATCATATCGTTTCCACAAACAAAAATTTGTGTGCCCTCAGTCTAAATTTCTACTTCTATAATTAAGTGTGATGTTGCATTAGTGAAGCCTTTTTCAATCAAGCAGAGTCAACAGGCCTAAATTTGAAATATGCTGTGAATCCAAGCTTTTTTGGATGGTTTGACACTCACGTTAGTGTGGAATAACTCACTTGGATAGTCTCAGTGAGGGCCCCCAGATTTCCAGAAAGAGGGCCACCAGCAAGCTGTTACTTTCCATTCTAGTTCTGCTGTCAGCCCAAGCAGTTCTGTGGTTTTTGTCAGCACATCACCTTGAAGTTTAGTAAGTCAGTGCAGGTATCTTTGTTGATATTGTAATGTCAAGCATCAATCAGAAACACCAGCTATTTGAACATGACCATGGCATTATTTGCAAAAACAGTTACTCTGGATTTTCCCTCTCCCCCAGATAACTCTCACTCCCTGGATTGTTCTATATCCAGCTCAGAAGGACATATTTATAAGACTTGTTATTCTGACTCACTGAGTTGAACAGTATTACACAACTATTTTTCTGTCGGTCATGGGATAATATTGCCAAAACCTCTCTGTGGCTTTTCCTATGCATTTGCTGGTTTTGGTGGATGTTCTACGACTCAGCAAGGTGGGAAGTATTGAATGGGTATCAAAACACAGCCCCTGCTGCTGCAGAGGGTTACTCAAGCAACACTGTATAATTTAGATGCTCAGTAATCAACTTGGGGCATTGCGACAGTTTGAGTTGTTTTTGTTAATAGAGATCAAATTATGGGTGTAACTAGCTGGCAGTCTTCAAACACACTTTTGCAAGCTGTTTACTCAGCTGTCCCACAGCAGCAACTGCATACGTGAAGTGAATTCTTCCAGTATCTCTGCTGTGGTATATTTAATTTATCCTATTTTGCCACAGTGTGAGAGAAACAAACCTTGAAGAAAGTAGGATTCGTGTCAGATGCTGCACTGCAGACAGGCTGTGAAACTGGCTGCATAGTTTGACATCATGGGTGAAGATTTTGTTACTTCAAAGTATACTCTTACTTATCTTCCAGTCACTTAAACCCTCAGAATCAAAAGGAAGAAGAGACCAAAATAAAATAAATCACAGTATGTCTAGTACAGATGAGTTTCATTTTTAAATCAACATGGTTAATAGTAATAATAATAATACCTTCTGGAAGCAGCTGCTGACATTTGTCTAATTCTAGTTTGAATTAGCATATGTCTAGTTTAAGTGGACATTATTTGGTTCACCCAAGCATTTACTATTTTATGAAACACTCGTAAAATAAATCATCTCCTTTTCTTGGAGAAATCCTGTTAGATACATGTTCCTCTCAATCTTATAACTTCTTACTTAAAATATAGTGATTTTAAGATCAGAAAAACACATTCATCTATGCCTCCATGGTTTTCATTCAGAAAAATATAATGGAAAAAATATTCTTTTCCAAGTATGGACTTTGAAGACTGGTGAAATTATATAGGACCATCCTTTAAAAAAATGAAAATACTAAATGAGTGAGGTTGTCCCTTAATCTTACTAAAATATTTCAGAATGCTGTTTTAACAGGAAAAATTGCCGATAAAATTGATGGGAAAGAATTGGGAAAAAATTTAAGACAACTTGCAAGCAGTTTTAACTGCTACTATATCCCATTACATTTTCTCCTCCACCTCAAATGTAACAGAGAAACAAAAAGCTGCAGCAACAGAAAGGGGCTTGTGATAAGAAATAGTACTATGTTCTGATTCAGAACTGTGCAGGTCCAAACCAAAATACAGAGCAAACATGAAGCCCTGCTTGGTGTCCTGTGAAGCGCTGTGAAAAACAGTGTGTGACTTGATGGATGTTGTGGTCTGAGGCATTTCTGGAGCAGGGAGGGAGGAGAGCAGAGGGAGAAGAGAGAAGGTGAGGCATTTGTAAGGAGTGAGGCCAATCGATCACTTCTGTCATCTGCACAGAAAATGAACTACTTTACGATTCACTGGTGTATATAATATGTCATATTCCTCAGCTCCAGATTAAAAAGGTGTAGCAGTGCCGCAGCTAGGGCCGAGACCAGCTCAGTGTCTTGGGCTGGTGATCGAGTTCATTTGAGCATGTGGAGCTGGTTTTGAATTTTAAAAAAAAAAATTATTCAGAAAAATTTCAGTGGGCTGCTTTTGACATTGTTTTTTAAAATTTGGTAATGTCTAGACTGATTTCTTACATTGCAAAACACCCTGACTGTCCTTTTCACTGAAAAATGTTACTTGTGATTCATAGGTCCTGGACACCCAGGTCTCTTCGGACCTAGAGTATTCAAGCTATATGTTTTCATTGTCATAAGGGTGATAAAATGTATAAACCTAAATAAAAATATCCCTGTCTGCCCCCTGAGAATGCAAACACAACCAGATGCAGGGCTAGCTGGCAGCACTGGCATGGACTTGGATGGACTGACGTGTTCAGGTTCTCAGATGTCATGGAGCAGTGTAGCTGCCCTGCAGCCACCATCCAGCTGGCAGGGGAGGGCAGGGGAAGGGGGCTGCCCACCTGCCCACTTCCCTGCCTGTCTGCTGCACTTGGTCTGCCAGCACTGGCCACACAGAAAAAAATAAAATAAGCAGCAAAAGATATGGTGTGCTAGCTTAGCCTTACTTTTTTTAATGAACAATTTATGAATTGCTTTTTGATGGCTTAATCATTGTTTATAAACCATTAAGGGAGAGATGAGAGACAAACAAAATGAGACAAAACAAAACAAACAAACAAACAAAAAATCAAATAGCTAGCCACTCAAATTCAGAATCACTGTCCTGCCAGATGATGACAGAGTTGCTTCAGACTTTCTCTTTGAAGGTGCATTGCTTCGCAGTACTAGCCAGTGAAGAAGTGAATTTATTAGCTACTGAGTGAGCGAGGGTACCTCATGTAGAAAAGATAAGCTGCGAATCATAGGGGAAAATTGTGAGAAAAGACTTTTTCTATCAAAAAAAAGAGGTATCTTATTGAGTCTATCTTGGTCAGAGCTTTGGGGAAGCATAACTGCTGAGCTAAGAAGGAAGAGAAGTCAGAGCTATGAAGTCAGAGAAGAGAAGTAACTTCTTAAATTCTACAACAAAGTACATGACTACATACACCCTTGTGTTCATACCTACAACCTTATGTACATGATCTGTTTATCTGAAAAATTATGTCTTTGACACATTACATTATATAGAATATACATTATATAGGAAGAATTATACATTCACTGATTTGTTAGATGAGTTGTATCACTGAATTTTTGCTTGCATGATATTGACTGCCCAAAGTAGCCACCTAGTTAAAGCTAAAATATATATATATATATAGTTTTGCTATTGTCAGTTCCTAGGTTTAAGTTACTGACTCTAGTAAGGCACAAGAAGATAGATCCTTTTTGCATCATGGAGACTTCCACTACCATCAGCAGGAAAGAGTTAAAAAGAGCAAGTTCCTAAGAAAGTCCACTCTCGGACTGTGATTCTGGCTCTGCCACTAAGGGTTTCTCTGATATTGAGGCGATCTCAGAGTTTTAGTTCATTGATCTGTAAAGTGAGTGTCCCACCACAACCATCTAGTGACACTGCCTTCATCTTCAAAGCAGTGTGAGGTGCAGCAGATGGACCTATGCAAAGAGATCTGGCAACTTCCACAGTTTGGTCTGATGTTTACAAAATGCTTTAGGATTCCTGGAAAGCATGAAGGCTTGTTGTTCACTCACAGCAGATTGTGTCACCAATTCCCAGTTGCCAGTTGCCTCATAGACCTGAATTAACTAACTCAGCACTTGGATATATAATATATTTTAAGTAGTGTGAAATTGTGCCTGCTATTGGGGAACACTGATAGATCTTCCAGCAGAGCCAGACTCTGAGAGTGCTGGCAGGTTTCCTTCTGCCTGCTTCTGTCTGAAGATAGCCACCATCTAAGTGGTGGTAATCCTCTCCTAAATTAGGTCTTTGCTGATGGATCTTTATTTTCCTTTGGTGTCTGCCAGATGTTTGAGTGAGCAATATGATTACATGTGAGTTTATTGAAAACCCAGGCTGCTGCTGTACTAAATAAAACAAATGAAGGCTCAGAACTATATAGGACAGCTTTGTATTTAAATGTAATAGTTTAATTTCACATTATGCTGCTATACATACCAGATTCTCTGCAATACAGCAGCAAATGCTTGTTTCTCTTCTTTTTCTGCTGTTGGCAATGCAATACCTGTAAACTTCTGGCTTTGTCTTTGGGGTAGTTGCTTATATTTGTGATGGCAAGGAGTAAAACATATTGAAACAGTCATGGTTACAATATTTATAGATTCTGAATGCATATTAAATTAGAAGCAAAGGAGAAGCAGAATTACATTTGTTTTGTAACACTGTACAGTTAAAGGCCAGAACCACTCCTGCCAACGCATCTGCAAATGCTTTAGCTCCTAGCTGAGAGTCAGAGCTACATTGCTAAACATGGGTGGATGGTGTAACACAGCACAAGTGTCACCCATTGAATGAGGAACCCCTCAGAGAATCTGGCAAGAGTAATTAATGAATCCATTTCGAAAAGTCAGTGCCCTTCAATTAGCCTGAATGTAGCAAAGCAGATGGGATCCCATCCTCCAGGGAGAAAACTGAGAGAGATCCTAAGAAATACTGCTTTGGACTGATTTATCTGGATAATTATAAGCCTCATTTGCACGAAACTGTTCAATATGGCTGCAGTGAGAAAATTAAGAATTTATAAAATGTTGATAGGTGGTCTAAACTATCAGTGGTAGTGGAATCATCTGTCAAGCAGGATCTTGGTTCAGAATATTAAACTAATCATCAGCCAGGAGAAGTAAAAGGCAAACTTGGCTGTGAAACTGAGGGGCGGAGGAGATGTATTTATAGAGAACATTTTTTTTAGAGGCTCCTTTGAGCTTATGTGCAATGGAAACATTCACTGCCATCCTAATTAGATATGGTATCCTGCCTTGAAATATCCTGCAAGAGTTCAAAAGGCAGAGGAACAAGCCTAAAGAAACTTAAAAGAAAAAAAAATTAAAAATGCAGATTTTCCTTAAACATCTGGTGGTGCAGGAACAAAACGAGAAGAGCAATGAAAGAGCATTTGAGAGCATGTGTGTCCTAATCTTATCTCAAGGAGACCCCTCTGTCCTTGTCAGTGGTCTCATTTTTAAGTCAAAGCATTGCAGGACTTGTATGAATGGGAAGCCGTATGTGCCTTTTATGTAGACATGTGAAAACTGGAAGCCAGTATATCTATACTGCAACTGTGTTTATGTATGACAGAAAAAGAAGCGAGAGAACAATAAACACTGTTTGTGACAGCATTGGAATCATAGAAATGATGGTCTGCAGGTTCTGGGGCTGGGGGATGTTTTTGGCTATAGGGAAATCGCACACCAGCACCAAGGACTTTCCACATATCTTGTGTTTTTAGAAACTCTTCAGCTCAGATAGCTCTAAGCAGCATTTTGCACCACAGTTTCTGAATTTGGAGCTTCAACAGTCAGAAGTCTGAGACTTTTTAACAAGCAGAAAAGAAAACTCATAGTCATAGATAGGCAGAAAGAAGTGGCCTCACCAAACTTCCAGCCCTCCTAGCTCAGGGTATTTCTCTGCCATTACAAAGCCAGCCTTTTTTCCCTCCACATTTCTTCCACCTCCACAAATGTCCCTTTCTCAAAGATGATAGGTGTTGGTGGGTACCTGGGCAGCACACTCCTTGCCTTTCCTACCCCTTCCAGCAGCTCTGTGCTGTATTAATGTGTTGGTTTGAGCACTATCCCCATTGAATTCAAAATTCAAAGTGTATTCAACTGTTTTAATTAAGTAAAGAATTCAGTTCTGGGCAGAATGTCAAACCCAACCAATACTTTTAGGGCATGGATCTGATGGCATCAAAGTTGTGAAGCTTTGATTGTAAGCCTGCTTTGAACATTCACTGGTGTGCATAATGTGTGCTGTTAGATTTTTTATTTTATTTTTTTCTCTTCTTACCTCAGAAGGCCTGAGATAATGTGGTGATGAGCACACCGGCCGGAGTGGTGGGGGCAGGATGCTCCCACTCCGAGTCATCCTCTCAGCCCGACAGCAGGCGGTCTGAGACTGGCACAGTTTGGCCTGTGACTGCACCTTCTCGCCCTCCACTGATAAATAAGCAGGCTAATTGAATTAATAAACAGATAGCTCTTTTCCCTGCCAGCTGGACCACCATCAAAATGCATGATAAATTATCTGTCAATGCTTTAACTGCAGGGAAAAAATGAAAAAAATAGCTGCCACAATACTTCCTCTCCAGTTCTTCTCCCACTTTTCCCCTTCCCCTGTCCACCCAAGCACCCCATTTGATTTGCCTCAACCTGTCTTGCTCCTGGACTTTTGTCCTTTGGCAGAACTCCAAAGAGAAGTAGGAGTTAGAGGTTCACTCATTTGGCCAGGCCACTAATGAGTTATTAAGACTTTAGGCAGAGCAGAAGTTCCTGCAGCTCACTGGGAAAGAGGAACAGAGGCACATTTTTGGGGCAAGGCTGTCTATGTCAGCCACCAGTGCACAGCCATCCCTCAATTGTGACCTCCTGTGGCTGAGACAGAAGCTGCACAGACGGGGCAACAAGGGTTGCAATCAAGCAGGAAAGTCTGTTGTTTAATATCTTCATCTCTGACACAGACAGAGGGGTCAAGTGCACTTTCAGGTGTGCAGGTGGAACTGGCTGAGTGGCGCGGTTGAAGCACCTGCGGGATGGGATGCCACCCAGAGGGACTCCAGACTCACTCTAGAAGGGGGCCCATGGGAACCTCATGAGGTTCATCAAGGCCAAGTGCAAGGTCATGTAATGGGGTTGGGGAAACTCTCAGTATCAGTAGAGGCTGGAGGGTGAAGGGATTGAAAGTAGCCCTGCCAAGAGGACTTGGGGATATTGGTGAATGAAAAACTGGACATGACCTGGCAATGTAAACTTGTCACAACCATATCCTGGGCTCCATAAAAAGCGGCATGGCCAGCAGGTTGAGGGATGGGATTCTGTCCCTCTGCTCTACTCTCATGAGAGCCCTCATGCATGCACCTCTGAGTTCCTCAGCACAAGGAAAGACATGGGCTTCCTTTGTCTGGAGTTGGTCCAGACAAAGGCCACAAAGGTGATGAGGAGGCTGGAGCACCTCTCCTATGAAGACAGGCTGAGAGAGATGTGGCTGTTCAGCCTGGAGAAGAGAAGGCTCTGGGCAGACTTTATTGTGGCCTTCCTGTACTTAAAGGGAGCCTACAAGAAAGATCAGGACAAAGTTTATAGCAGAGCCTGTTGTGACAGGATAACTAGTAATGGTTTTAAACTAAAAAAATATAGATTTAGACCAGATAGCAGGAAGAAGATTTGAATAAGATTATTTATGATGAGAATGGTGAAACACCCAGTGAAGTGGTAGATATCCCTACTTATTGCAGAGGGCTAGACTAGACAATCTTTGAAGGTCCCTTCCAACACACATGGTTCTACAGTTCTATGATTCTATGAGACAGGGCATCAGGAAGTCTTATATTGACTTGCTGGCATGCCAGACAAAAGGGCGAACTTCATCATTGATGAAGTCAACCTTTGATGTCACAGACATGGGTAATACCTAAGACATTTTTGTGTCAAAAGAGAGGAAAATGATGAGACAGAAGGGGTCAGTGATTTTCATCATACAACCAGAATGTCCCTGCCATCACCTCTCAAAATGGTGTTCCCTTTAGGAAATATCTGTGTTTCTCAATATTCTTAAGTAACAGGAGAAGAGAAAGGTTTTGCTGCTTCAGATTCTTAAGTAGGATGTAAATAACTGAACTTCCTGTGGCATTACATTGATTTCCAACATGCTTGAGTAAGTGCTTGTGTGCCTTTGCTGGTCCAGTCTCCCATTACCACATCTCCTCTATAAGTTTCCCAGTAAGCAAGCTGGAAAAGCTTCCCAGTCCTTCTTTTTGTAAAACAGCAAGAAATGGGAGGTGCTGAGGAGTCTGAGATGAGAATGAGATCACAGTGTTATGTTCTTGTTCAGAACATGACATTTTTCTTTCTGGTGCATATGTCAAATGAATCAGACAATGGTGGTGTCAGGAAGATGTATAATGCTGTCTGCAAGGCAGGGAGAGGAGACAGGAAAATGTGTTTAAACAAGACGGTATTTATGCCCTTCTCTCTCACTCAGTAGAAGTACACAGGAAATATTTTAAAAAGGAAGGTAGGGTAGTAGCAGGAGCAACTGGATCCATGTCATGCTTTTTGGAAGACTCATTTGTGCTGTGAAGGACAGCGAGCACAGACAGATAATTGGTGTGCAGGAATTGTCTCTTCCCAGGATGCTGGCAGCTGCTTTGGGTAGGTGAGGAGGTATCTGGTTCTAGCATCGCCCCATGCCCAGTTTGGTGCTCAGTGCTCACCCAACACGTGGTGACGTGCTCTCAAATACCTCCCTCAGGGTGCAGACTGCTGCATGGACCCTCTTCCTATCTGTCCCCAAACAGGCCACCTCTTCCAGGAATTTGGCCTTAGATGGTTATTTGCGCCCTCTTCCCATGGGCAGGAGGAACAGGGAAGAGTCCACAATGAAGCAAGGCAGGATATGCTGTACCCTGTCACTTGGTGCTGGAAAGGAAATCCTGCTTGTGTGACAGCCACAACAGCTGTGGGTCTAGCCAGGCCCCTGACCTGTGCAAATTTGTTCGGTATCCTGTGGTACATGCCAAGGGAAAGCCAAATCCAGCTGTCCAGGAATGACAGGTTGAGTCAATGGCTTACCAAGCAGGCCATCCTTCCCTTTTCTGGGGAAGGTGGCTATTTTGGTTTGCTCTGATACACTGCTCTGAAAAGCAGCATTGCCAAAGAGTAAACATGCCACACGCAAGTGGGTGAGCTGCTAATATATTGCAATTTACTAAGTCATTACTTGTCAACTGAACCATGGGGAGTGTGTGGGGATTCATTCCTAGCCCTTTCAAACACAAAGTAAAACCCATTAGTGTAAATCACCAACTCCAATAAAAAAAGAATGGTTGAAGGCTTCATTCTTCTTCTCTCTTGTTTCACACTGTAACTATCCTGAAGTGTATTAAAAAACCTTGTAGCACTGATAGAGTAGGCAGCTGGTATCTGGTAGAGGTTTGAGACGTTGCTGTTCCTGGAGCCTCAAGTGGCTTTGAAATTCAATGCTTCTGACCCAAGACACCACTGTTTGAAAGCAGCTGATCCATGTGAGGTGGTGAAAAACAAGGCAGCAACTTGAGCTCTCTATGAACAAAAGGGGATGGCATTGCAGGTGGAGAACAAAAGGGGCATACTGGAGGGCAGCAGCTTGAGGGATGGAGTCAGGGGGGCAACATGGGGAAGCCTGGAAGGGCAAGAGACCTTACATAGGGGCATAATAGGACACTATTTATCAACACCTGTATGTTCTATGCTGAATATTCATTGTATCCATTCATATAACTCTCAGCATAAATTATATTCATTTTATAACAATGAAAATTGACACTAAATTGGCCTGTTCACACTTTTTATGGTTTGTATCTACCTATGACATACTATACTGGAGTGCATGTACTTAAAAAGCCACTAGACATTATGTTTTCACAGACAGATAGATAATTGAAAGCTGTCTGCTGAATTAAAATGGTATTTTCATTCTTTTGGGTATATGAAGAAATAAAGCTTTAAAAAAATGTGAAATAGCCTGTAAGAACCCTGTCATTTTATATGTCCCTATACTGTACTTTATATTCTAGCAATTTCTTCAGGAAAAAAAAATCCATGAATGCTTTAAAAATGCTTTAGGAATCACTTACCTTTAGAAATGAAGAAGAAAAATAACTTCACGTGAAACTGCGTGGTAATGAGACAATGTCTAATTACCTGCAGTGAATTCTCCAGTCAGGCCAAGGGACTAATGAACATCAATACTCTTTCGCTGAGAGCCCTGGGATCTCTAATGGCTGTAAGTGGTCAGGGCTTCAGTTTTACATTTCAGAGTCTGGTTCGTATAATCTTGAAACAAAATCTACAGACCAGATCGTGTCCTCTATGCTCTGTGTGTGTGTCTGTGTGTGTGTGTCTGTGTGTGTGTGTGTGTCTGTGTGTGTGTACACCCTTGGGCACTGCACATCTGGGATGAAATCAAAGGACTTTTAAGTGCACATGTATCCGATTTCTGGCTTGCTAGTAGCCCTTTAAATGTTCTGGGTTTAATCCAGGAAAAACTAGTATTCAAAAATCACACCAGTGAATGAAAAAAAAAAAAAAAAACAACCCAAGTTTTATGTACTTGGATGGCATTTTTCTTTGAATATGAATGATTTAATCATAATCAGCCTTAGTGAGAGGTGGGTGATGAAAGTTCAGAAATCTTCAGACAGGAAAGACTTTGAACCTGCCCTTCTTGTGTTCTTGGTGTGTGTTTTATGGTCGTGAGAGGGAAAAAGAAAGTAAGCAATTTGCATTGTCATCAAAAAGCTGAAGTATACATTAAGGAGTCTCAAGGTTTCAGAGCAATATTCTGTAGGGAGAAATTTTTGCAGTGCTAATCCCATCTGATCTCTGAGTACAGATTAAAATATGCAAACCTAGTGTTCCTTGCAGTGTTAGCCCTGATTTGAAGATTTTCTGTATATCTGGCTTGCATAGGAAATTGCCCAACTTCCTCTGAAATAAATTCCCACTTTTCTCATTAAATACAATCATAGCTGTTCATTGTGTTCTCAGGCAACATATATATATAGAGAGAGATAGATATAGCAATGCAAGCACTGTACAAACATTTTGCACTTGTATTGTCCTGGAACATAGAAACATTATGAAACTCAGAGCATTTGCTTGCAGGAGGGACAAGACCTGAGCTTTAACCCCTCTGCCAGATACTTTGCCAGAAGTGCTTTATGTCCAATATGAAGAAAGAATCTATGGTCCCTCACCTTGGGAATGAGCTTTAAAATGGATCTAAGAGAATAGATCATATAGATGAGAAGAGACTCAGGTTCCCTTAAGCCCAAGTTTTCATAGTGTCTTAGAGAGCGTGATTAACACTGGGTGATTTTATTGTCACCTCTTTTGGTGACAGCATAGCATGCATGGGAATAGCCCATGGATTAATCTGGAGAACGAGAATAGTGATTTGATATGTGCCTGCTTACTGATACTTGCAACTCAGCCCCACAAAGCTGCTAGCTCACTTTCTCTGGGTGGAATGGGGGATTGATTCAGAAAGGATAGAGGTGAGAAAATGCATTAATTGAGATAAAGACGGTTGAATAGGTAAAGCAGAAGTCATACAGAAGCAAAGCACAACAAGGAATTAATTCACTTCCATGAGTAGGCAGGTGTTCAGCCACCTCCAGGAGAGCAGGGCCCCATGAACCATAATGTTGACATGGGAAGACAAATGTCATCACTCCAAGCATCCCCCCCTCTTCCTTCTACTTCCTGTCACTTTATATCCTGAGCAGGACATCAGATGGTATGGAACATCCCTTTGGTCAGTTGGGACTAGCTGTCCTGGCTGTGTCCCCTCCCAGCTTCCTGTGCACCCCCATCCTGCTGGCTGGTGGGGCAGGACAAGAAGCAGAAAAGGCCTTGACCCTGTGTAAGCTCTGCTCAGAAATAACAAAACTGTTGCAGTGTGTTATCAACACTGTGTTCAGCACAAATCCAAAACACAGCCCCTTACTGGCTACTATGATGAAAATTACATCTGTCCCAGACAAAACCAGCAAGTGGGTAATTAATCCCCAAACGTCAGGCATTTTGCTGTCAGAAACTGGCCTCCCCACGGGTAGGTAGCAGCTAAGTAGCTGCTTTTCTTTTGGACTCTGGCACACAGTGGGGAAATCAGTCAGAAATTGGTTGTATTTTTTGGATCCTTCCATTGGTATTGTATGTTGAAATTATATGACACCATTTGCCAGTAATAAATCACTTTTCTGTCTTTTGTGTGATTACATAATTAAATATCCCTTGTCATGGATACACATGGAGGGATTGACTTAGACTTGGTGGGAATTAGGGGTTTGATTTTTTGAACTTTACATTTCCTGACTCCTGTGCAAATCAAATCCAGTTGTTAAATACTGATTTGAGAAATGATCTGTGCAAGAAATAATATATGGTGAGAAATATAAACCATACTTTCAGTGTATTTTCTACCTTGATTATAATCTACTTGTTAATGAAAAAATGCATGTAGAATAGGAGAAGAGAATTTAGTCTTTTTCTACTCCTTTAAAAGGTGTTGCATTGCACAAGGACACTGGTACTTACCTCTTTTTCAAGGTGTTCTGAGATGAGCAGAAGGAAATTGCTGCGCGGATCTGGGATGTAAACTCACTTTATGTTTTCTGCTGTCCCTGGAGCCGTGGCTGTTCTCAATGAAATGCCATCACCAGAAGATGGCAGTTCCGACAGAATACCCTTGGGCCACCCTGGCTTTGACCTGCACTGGATTACTTAAAGTTGGCAGTCATGCAGAGAGTCGTCCATCACTGGAGCTGTTGTCAGTGGGCAGCGTACCTGCCCAGAGCTCCCCTGTGCCCGAATTCAGGGACACTGGAGCAGCTCTTGCAGCTGACCCATCCTTGAGCAGCGTGGTGTCTATTAGTTTTATTGCTGCTTTGATTGTTTGCAGTTGATCCTTGCTGCTTTCCACTGAAGTTTAATTCAGTCTGTATTTGGAAATACAAGGGAGAAAATTTGTTGGTTTTATTAAAGGCTGAGCTGCACTGAAGGCTGGATGACAATCGACGATCCATTGTTCATGTTTTTACAAAATCCGACTAAGTGGGAAAGAAGGCACAAAAGGAGGGGAAAGTATAATTCATATTTGCCAAACAGCCTGAGAATAATTTGAAGATTAGCAATTTGGCCCTGTTTACTGGCAAGTTATGAATTAAATATATCCCACTTTTCTCTTTACATTAGTGTAAAGTGTCACTTCAGTTCTGGATTTCACGTTATTCTCGCACATCTTACTCCTCCTTCTATCAATACGCAGGACTGTATTTTACTGCACAAGAAATGTAGGAGAAAGCATTTAATGTGGCATCAGAGAGTTCCTAATTGTCAATCTCTGAAATGTGCTCATAAGTATCTGCAGTTCACTTATTGAGTGGAGATGAATTGCTTCCAATTTACTTTTATGAATGCGAGTGGAACATTTGTGAAGAGTGGTTTCTGTTATTTACACTGTGAAATGCTTGTCAGCAGCCAACTGTAAAAGACCTGGGTGACATTTATGCTAAGTTCTCTTGTCACAGTCATAGTTAAAGGAAAGGATAAAATTCATTGTGATGCTCTGAAATGCGTTGGGTGAAGTTCTGTTCACAGCTTTAGCTGTCACTGGCTTAACTCTTTATATTCATTTTGGGTATGATGCTTAGAGTTAAAAGGAAAGCTTGATTATTGCAGATGAGAAAACAATATTAGTGACACTGAAGTCAATGGTATGCTTGCCATGAAGTTTGGCTAATCAAGATCATTGCCCTGAGGTTGCTACCGAATTGCAGATGTGTGGTGATGCTTGATGTCTGTAATCCTTTCTGATTTCCCACCCCTCTCTAGACTCTTCTGTCCCCTGTGGGGAACTTATTAAACCCTTGTATAATAGGGACTAGAATCACAGTCACTAGTGCAAGAAAATATCTTTAAGATCATATTTCATGTGCCTTCTGGGGTCTGATATAATCTCCCAATAAGAATATACCAAGCATTAACAAGATACTGCAGCTGGTCTTGTCTCTTTCTAATTTAGTGGGATTTGGGCATGCACACCAGAAGGGCAGAGAGCTTTTTTTTTGAGTGCAGCAATGCATACTTGTTTGGAACAATTCAATCCTAATCAAAACCATAATTCCGTGTCTGTCCCAACCTAAAATTCAGCTGGGTGTTATTATAGCTTATTGTTTGATACAAGCACAGAGCACCTGGAAAAATTGAAGATTGCCATTTCTCCATTGAGAGATTAATGGAAGAAAGTTGTATTTTATAGTCATATACAAATTATGGTATATAATATGTACAGTCAGTTTTAAATATAACATGATGTAAATATATATATTTCTTAAATATTATAAGTATTAATATGCATGTGAAACCCACAAAATTATTTGAATTTTTAAATGTGGGAAAAGCAACCTCCAAATTTACAGGTTTTGGGGTTTTTTTTTCTTCTGTTTGTTTTTCAGTAACAATTTTTGAGAAAAAAAGGTAGGGCAAAAATCAAGCCAACTTTGTCACAATTGAGGAAAAACAGAAAGCAGCAAGATCCAGAATAGCAGAAGTGTTAGGGAAGCTGATACTGTTTTTCGTTCAGGATCTCAAATGTTTGAAGCCTATTTTTGGCAGATTCAGGGTTTGTCCAAAGATGCTCAGTGTATAAGTTAGGATCTATGTTGATAAAAGGAAGCATCAAGCAAAGAACTGCACCATGATGTCATTCTTTAGATGGAGGAAGCACTGTGAAAAAAAACTATCTTGTTTCCAAAACCACCCAATACTCCAGATACAAAGATAACTTCTTTGAGGTGTTACCTTCATATGGCATTCAGTGGGGTAGCTTCAGAGTAAATGTGTCAATTAAGGGCATTGCCACAAGGAACAGTTCCCTGTTCTTACAATGCTCATACCTGTGAACCACCAATATCCACTTCTTCTATTTACTCCTCAGCATCAAAGACAACAGTATATGTGCTTGTGACTTCCTGTAGGATCAAAAGAGAATTTTATTTATGCACTTGATCAGAGGCAAAGCAGGCTGTTCTCTGTGAAAGATTTCTCTTGTTGTATGTGTCACTCTCAGTTGTTTATTGAAATGTAATGTCTGAGTGGAAATCAGCTATAACTCATCTTGGCTGCTATGCTACTTTGATAAAATAATAAAAATAGTCAGTAAAGGCTAAAAGTCAGGAAAGGTGAGGACCTCCATTTCCTCTCAGCTTGGTGGGAATTTTTTTTTTTAATTGCCTTATAAAAGGGAGAAAAAAGCGATTGTGCCCTAAAAATCTCTGGTGTGTGGTTAGCAGACATTTCAGGTTTAGGTGAAAGCAGGTCTGAGTAGTAAGTCTTCTGTTTCAGTCCCAATTTGCAGACTCCCAGATCCCTGCAGGCTGTGGTGAAGTCAGTCACACAGTTCCTGAAAAAACTGAACGGCCACAGAATTGGATCTTGGGTTACCATTTCATTCTAGAAGGGATTTGGTGGTGTCGTCAGTCCAGTAAGCTCAATTTTTATGCCATCAAATTTTATTTGACACTAAAATAAAACAGCTGCTTGCAATTAGCACACATAAAAGAAACAATAACAAAACTGCAGCCTGCCCTTCGAGCACTACACATACTCAGTGCAAAGAGTTTACCAAGTTCTGGTGATTTTCCCTCCCTCTGCTCTAACTAAAACATCGAAAACAATTGATCTCACTGAAGACCAAACAAAAACACCCACATTTATCGTTCCCTGAATGTTTCTGATGGGCAGCAGTGACTGGTTATTGGAAGATTTAGGCTGCTCCAGATGTGGGCACGGCCAGGACTCTTGCTGCTGCAGAGCTGATCTAAGCATGAAGTTAAAGGGTTGTTGCTTCCCTGGGACAGGATGATGTAGAGAGCTGGTTTCTTACCAGAACTGGGATCCAGGGCAGCTGGCCCACCCTCCCATTGGGAACAGTGAACAAGGAGCTTGTAAAATACACAGACCAAATGGAAATGACCCCTATTGACTGAAACCAGCTGCATGTCAGACCTCTCACTGTCTCTCTTGATTTGCTATCTCAAATAAATGGATGTGGTAGAAGGGCTATGGAAAGAAAACAAAATAATTTATTCTCCTTGAAGTTGCACCACACTAGTAAGCCTCAGTTTTTACAGCTGAAAAAAAATGTTTATTCACAGATTAAATTTTTCCCTCTTTTTTTTTTTCACTTTGAAAGCCTCCAGTTTAGAAGACATACTGTAGTTCAGTTTCAGAGGTCTTTGACAAATAGTCATGGTAAATTTTGTAAGGTATTTGTCACATAGAACTGCTGGCTAATAAGAACTTGGTTATTTTGCATTTAGATTCAGAAAGCAAAGTTACAATGGCTTTTTTTGGTGCTTTCTCTTAGACGTGCATGGTCGCTCAGCTCAATTGAAAACGTTTTAGTGAATTTTGAAGAAACATGACACAGAGAAAGACTTGACTTATTAATGCATTTTTCCCTTTATTTTCCTAATACACTCCTGGGTAACACCAGTTATTCTGAGCATATTGAGGAGCTGCTTGCAGTAACCATGGTAGCACTTGAATTCAAGAATGTTAAGGACAAAGCTGCTCCAGTCCTCCATTTGATGCCCAGGATGGGTTACTGCCCTCTGTTCTGACTTTAGAGGTAGAGAAGGAGGTACTTAATCTCACTGGCACAGTCACCTTTGATGTCTATTTTTGAGAAGATCATCAGGATGGGACAGATGCTATGTAGTTATGGTTTGATAGACTTTTTTAAGGAAACTTTTTAAAAGACATCAGTCAAGACTTCATTCTTGCAAACTGAGATACTCATGTGTTTTGCAAATAAAGCTTCTTTTGTTTTAAGTCTTGGTCAGCCAACTGGTCATTAGTGAAAGAAGTCACCAAGTTTAGATTAATAGATCTATTAGAATGAGTGTCTCAGTAGAATGACCTTCATAAAGTGTGAAAAAGCACGTGGATATAAAAAACTTGAGGATGATACTTCAAATTGAATGTTACTTCTTTTTGCCTTCCACAACTTTCTTTTTTTTTCCCCTTAAGAATTTGTTTCTTTCTCACTCACAGTTGTACAAACACAGTAGAGGAACGAAGCCCTTACCTGTGGCCTTGTAGTGTTGCAACAGACAGATATTATTCCAATACAAAATAGACTGAAATCCCCATCTATAGGTTCTGAGTGTCCTGGCAGTCACTCTTTTTGCTTTAAAGACAGAATTAAAATGCAGTTCTGCCTGGCCATTGCTCCTCTGCTAGCATTTTTTGTCAAATTGGTTTATAAGATTTTCTGACAATCATCTGTGACCCACAGATAGATATTGCTATGGGGAAAGGCTCACCTCTACCATAGGTGCCTCTTACCGTTCACCTCTCTGCCTCCTATTTTTTCACTGACTGTCCTGTGGTGACATATCCTAGAGATGAGCTCTCTGCTATTCATTCTATCCTCTGGCTGGATAATGAATTATGAGGTAGTTGATGGGTTATTCAAATTGTGCTGGTCTGGCATCAAGTGATGCCATGCACCTCCTTCCTTTCTTTTTTATCTTAACATTTTCTGCGAATTACTTACATTAGTCAGAGTAAATCAATTGACTTCTTCGAAAGTATAAAGAGTTAAAGTGGTCTCAGGTGGCTGCCTGTAGATAATGTTCTGTGTTGAGCAAGATGCAGAACCATGGATGTAAAGGAGGTTTCTGTGGGTTTGGAAGAAACTCTTCTCCTAGCTGGCATCTGTGACACTCTACCTTTGGCACACTTGTGGAGGATGCCAGTGATTTCAGTAGTCCAAAGGTCAGATGACACCAGCAAGGTGTCTGTGTGCCAGTACAGCTCATGGCTTTGGGATCACCCTGTAATTGTGCTGAAAGGGAACTTTTTTACTCTGTATTTCCGCAATATCCTTTGTACACAAAGGCCCTATGCTCAAGTCCAAAATATTTCAACCTTTCCCGCTGGCCTTTAGTTGTGTTCAGGTAAAAGAACAAATCCCATTGATACTGAGGAAAGTTTTGCCCTGGTCAGATTCCAGGGCCCAATCCAGTGACATGTGGTATACAAAACAGAGAGAGGTTAGCATGTGATAAAAGGACAACACACACTTGAACTTTTCAGCAAAGAAGGAGGATCACCCTCATTATTTTCTCATCTTAATGATGAAAGAATAGGTTGGGTACTAGTACACCTGAATTTGAAAAATATGTCCATGCAATGTATTTTCCAATGAGTCTTTTAAATAATATCCAAAGTAAAAAAAGGCGCTTTTGATGCATCTTTATTTTAATCAGACTTTCATTTTTTAAAGTTGTAAGAATACAAACTTGATGAAGGTAACCCTACTGAGCTGGCCAAAGAGAGAGACAGTTATTTTTCCTCAGAAGCACAGTAAGAAATGTGTAACTATTAAATTTCAATTCAGATGTTTGTATCTTTAAATATTTGCAGTGGAAAGCTAGATTAGAACCCAAAAATATGTTCTTTCTCAAACTGAAGTAAGATGCCTTTTATCAAGGGAACAGCAAGAGAAAAATTAAATAAATCTCAAAACACAAGACAGGGCACCATTTCAGCATTTCTGATTGGTCAGATCACCATGTACAAATGTTGAATTTTCTGCCTTGTTCTGTTCCAGAGATTGAAGGCAGCACTGACTCATCATCCTGCCGCCATGTCGAATGGGAATATGAACACCATGGGCCACATGATGGAAATGATGAGCTCGCGACAGGACCAGACACCGCACCATCATATGCACTCACATCCTCATCAGCACCAGACACTGCCACCTCATCATTCGTACCCACATCAGCACCAGCATCCGGCACACCATCCTCATCCTCAGCCTCATCACCAGCAGAACCATCCCCACCACCACTCCCACTCCCACCTTCACGCACACCCGGCACACCATCAGACCTCACCGCACCCCCCGCTGCACTCGGGCGGACAAGCACAGGTAGACCTTCATGTTCTGCTGCATCCCTGAGTTTTGCTGTTGGGTGGAATTAAAGCCTGATCTCAGTATTGTTGCTTCTTAAATTCATATCTTGTTAGATACAAACCCCTCGGGCTGCTTGTAAAATCTGCTAATGGTGATGGGGATGCTCAAACTTTATTTAGAAAATGGAGTGAAGCAACAACTTGTTTTGCTGCCTAATTTACTAGACATTTGTAATTTCTTACTTTATAAGGAGCTCCAAGGCTTTTCAGTGCTCTGAGCTCTGTAGATTGCCACATATCCTTTTATGGATGAGGATTATTACAGAGATTGGCATATTATATATGTTGCTTAATGTGCTTGAACCTGAATTTTCAGGCTAAGATTTAACAAGCTGTATGAGTTCTACCTGCAGAAGTACATAACAAAGTCTTTAGGGAAATGAAATGGCACTGGTGCATGTGTGTGTGGCCAGGGGGGTATCCAAGACTGGAGCTATTAGAGGTAGTTCTAAGTTAGGACACAGTGTTTTAGAAGAGATTAAATAATCAAGACCCTGTTAAGTGGACAGACATCTGCATAGAATGAGAGAAAGATTAGCTGTGAGTGCAGACAACTGTTGGTGCATGCTGTGGCAGGAGAAAAAAGAGGATGAAGCTGGTCCAAAGAGAGAGATTCAAACAAAGAAGGCAATTTATACTTGCATTCATGTGACAAGTCAGTGAAGGTCTCCACTGAATGAGGTGGACCATTCAACTTTTTGGACCAGGTTTACTGGCTTCAGCAATTTGGATAATTTGATATCTGAACTGAATGTTTCTTGAACTAATGAGCTAGTGAGCACAAACTTTAGCAGAGCCATTTTTAAGAGAAATTCTATTAATGTCTTAAGATGATAGGCTTCTGCATCAGGATTGCACAAGAAAATAAAGCTCTGGGGGCAGTTCTGTAACATGTCAGGTCTGGAGAGCAAAGTAAAGAAGACAAACGGGAAGTGCATGGAATGTGAGGACAAAAAGGAATTCCAGCCATAAGGACTCCAATCTGTGAAGTACTGTGTTGCTTGCAAATACCTTTCAGACAAGCTCTTAGAAAACATTAAAGAAAATGAGAGTATTTGGCTGACATCCCAGTGTCCCACAACATTAACTATTTACTAACATCTAGCTTTATTACTGCAGAGTCTGCAAGCATATGGGATTTCCCTAAAGTATTTGCTAATGTAAAATGAATTGTCAGCTTTAGAGTAACAGTCTAAGTAAGAGCAGCAGACTCCCCTGTGAGAGAATGTCCAGAGCTTTCCTAAGTTTACTTCAGTTTTTACTTTGTGAATTCAATTATTTTCCCATCTGTTAATGAGTTATTTTCCTTAGAGTTGTTTAAAAACTCCAATAAAAAGAAGATAAAAATCATCTCATATCAGAGAAACCAAAAGTAACTTCATTGCTATATTGGAGATGACTGAGAGAGTAAGGAAAAAGTTGTGCTTAGCCAACTGAGGACTCCATGGATGACATGGAGGAAGTCACTTAAACTTCACTGAGAGGTTAGGATGATAAACATGCTAATGCAGTTGAGGGCATCAAATCCCATGGTATGGAGCACAACTGCAAAACATCCATAGCACCACTTTAAACAGATGAGGAGAAAACCACTACCATGGGGAAACAAACCTTACAGTTTTAAGGACTAGATCGGTGAGCCACTGGCCCTCCTCTTGAATAGGGACCTCGACTTTCTTATGCAGTTAGGACAGCTTCAACTTCCTGTGCTTTGTATTCCCTCCTAGATGGCACAACAAAAAAATCTCAGGCAGGCAAGAAGGAATACAGGCACGTGGGTAGGTGGGCTGACTGGCAGCCACAAAGCTGTGTCAGGGTCACTCTGTGTCCAGCACTACAGTCTCTGGAGCTGGGTCTGTGCAGTCAGATGAGCTTTGCCATGCCCTGTATGTCGCTGGAGGCAACAGACCCCATGGGAGATCAAGAAAATCTTCACCTTGTCCATAGGTGTAAATGTCACCAAGGGGATCAGACAGAGGGTGATAGAGTAGGAATCCCAGGGTCAGTGGCTTTCCCAGGCAGCAGAGCTCTTGCTGCACATCTGCTCCTCTGGTGTAAAGGCAATATTGATTTCCTAACAGATGCATTGGAGGAGAGAAAAGAAGGGCTTGCTGAGTAATAACCACATAGTTATTACTTTCAAAGCTCATCCATAGTCCCCATGGTAATGGCCTCTTTGGGGATCAGATTGCTCCAGCAGACATTAATTTTATGGTGTGATTTTCTAATTATTAACCTCCTTATTCTTCTGAGCCAGATTCTTCCATTCCAAACCACCTGCCAAATGGCAGCATGGTCCATGCTGCTGTAAGCTGCATAGTCCCATGCCGAGACTGCTGTTACTCTGCTCTGTGCCTTTCTGTAATGTCAGAATTCATTTCATGCTTTTCAGCTACAATTTTGATACACAGGAGCCCAAGGCATTATGTTTTCACAGAATGAGTGAATAGGTATTAGTCTTGTAGTAAATTGCAAAGAACAGAAATAAATATTGGATAAAAGTAGAAATCAGCTTCTGATAGGTATCTTTCTGAGAAAGAGATATTTTACCAAGTTCTAGCTATCCTGCCTCAACTACTACAAAAATGATACTGTTATTCTGCATTGGTCCTCTAAAGATTTTTAATATCAAGCTTGCCAGAGTGATAGCTCAAGCAGAGTTGGGGTTTGGATGCCATATCATTCTCTTAGCTGTCCTATGTTTGTCTTCATTATGGATAAATGATTAGCATCCTCTAAGAACACCAAAATTAACCTACATTTTTATATTTAGTTCATTTTCTTTCTTATGTCCTAGGCAGGACAATGAAATTCTGCTCAAGAGTGATGCTTAGACAGTCACTAAGATGTAGTCTAACATATTTCAGGGTTAAGAGCTAACAAGTAAGAGTCAGTTAATTATCCCATGTGACATTATTAGTGGAATAATGGCAGCCCTTATAATTAATATCATCCTGAGATGGAGAGAAGATTCTGTTGTTCTGAAAATGCACTCTGACTACCCAGAGACTGCCTGATATATTTTGCAAACAAAACTATTCATCAGTTATTCAGGAGAAAATGACCATATGAGAGGAATTTAAAAAAAAAAAAAGAAAAATTTGTATAGTTACCTTTTTCTGCCTTTGTACCAGACTTCACTGAGAGAGTTAAGAAACAACAATTTTTAGAGCTGAATGGAAAAGGAGCAAAAAGGAAACATAAATAACAGATCTCTGTAGTCTGGAAAGGTGTTATGTGTGAGAAAATGAAGTCTTTGATGAAATGTTGACATTAAAAGATGTTGACTTCTGAGACCTCTGCACTCAGCCATACTGCTAAAGAGGAAGCATGCCTGGCCCTGGTGGACAGGGATCAGCTGGAATCCCTTGGCAGTGGTGTCCTGCCAGAAGCCAGGGGACACTGGTGATCATGGGGGCTGTACCCACTGCAGCTGCCATGGACCTGGCACTCCAACCCTCAGTGTGGACAGCATGTTGAAGATTTTATCAGCAAACATGAAGTTTACGCAAGCTGAAATTTTAAAAATCAGTCAGAAAATGTGGGGCAGCTTATTTTGTTTTAGAAGGTTATTCTTAAATTTTTTTTTTTTTTCTGCTCCTGTGAGAGAGACTCCCTGACAATGCAACATAAAGCTGGAAATAAATTTGGCTTTACACAAAAAGCGTTATCAGATGTATGGAATAATTACACATAAAATTGCCACTGTAATTGCCACAAGTCAGCTGGGGGAGGGAGCAAACTAGATTCTAGACAGAAAAGCCACCTCAACTTTGCAAGACTCAAGACGATAGTATCATTTTAATTGAGACAGACAGAGGTGTTAGGCAAACATTTTAATTGCAGCAATTGAAATTCAGGGCTCAGTCTGACAAAGCACTGAGTAAGTCCACTCCCTGGAGTCAAAAGGAAGCACCTTGGAGGTTTGGGCCTTTGCCAGAACAAGAGGGTTAATTCTGAGTCAACAATTCAAGTTTCCAGACTGTTCCAGACTGTGCAGGAGTGGCAGCAGCAATGTGAGCTGAGTGTGAGCAATAGGATCCATGGACTGGGTTCCCAGATCCCAAGCAGAGGGAGAGAGAGGGTGTCTCCAGAGCCCTGTAGCCTAGGTGCCACAGAGAGGCAGGAAAGTAGTCCAAAATCCTATTCCCATGCAGCCGAACATTAAATCTGGTGCTGGTTCCTGACAGGGATGTGGGAATGTTCCATCTGCCCAGGAGTCAATTGGAGAATAGTTTACATGGCGCTGTCACCAACAGCACCTTTTCTGTAATACTGTGGGCCAGTTACTCTCAGAAGCAGGATCAATACTCTCCTGGACTTGAAAAAGCATAAATACATACTTTTTCCATAGTTTTGTAGCAGGGGACTGGATGTGGTGCTCCTCTACTCTCAAACCCGGGGATAAATTGAATAAAAAAATAGTATAGCATCCACAGCACAGAGATCAAATGGAAACTGGTAAGACGAATATCCCTTATCCACACAGTGCAGGGACATCAAAACACAGATTCAAGCTCAAATCATCAAAACACAGGTTCAACCTAAACTCATTTTTTGCCCCTGAGGGGCAGTGAGGTCTGCTGCCCTTGTGAAATCCCAGCCCACACCTTCCCAGCTCCATGCAGGGGCAAAGAGCTCTGCAGCTCCTGTCTACAGAGATGGCAAAGATTGAGGTGAAGATGGTGAAGCTTGGGAAATAGAAATGGCCTAAAATTTTGCAGGCAATTGGGGGCCAAGAGGAGAAAGAGAGACACAGAAATTAGACCATTACAGTCCTCTGCTTTGATTAAAACAGATCCTGAGAGAAACTGGACATTGCAAGTTTGAAATAGGTGGTGGCAGAGGATGCATCTGAGTGTTTTTAAGAACTAGCTCAAGGGAGAAAAAATGTTCAGAGCATCATTTAAAAAAAAATAAAAATCTCTCCGTTGACCATGGCAAGGATTTGCCAGCAGCTACTTTCAGTGGCACCTGGTGCAGCTTTTGACTTGAGCCTGTTGCAGACCTTGCTGGGAAGCAGGCAGAGTGTGTGAGATTTCCCTTCCCATTTCAGCATCCCCCTCGGTAACTTTCCCCCCTCGTCACCCCCTGCAAAAGGTCTTCTTGCCCTGCAGGTTTCGCCAGCGGCACAGCAGATGCAGCCCACGCAGACGGTACAGCCACCACAGCCGACTGGAGGTCGCCGGAGGAGGGTGGTGGACGAAGACCCAGATGAGAGGAGGCGGAAATTTCTGGAAAGGAACCGAGCCGCTGCCACGCGCTGCAGACAGAAGAGGAAGGTCTGGGTGATGTCACTGGAAAAGAAAGCAGAAGAGCTCACCCAGACAAACATGCAGCTTCAGGTGCGAGCCACTGTCTGCGCCCCTGAAGACACAGAGGGGCTCTTTGTGCTTGACTGACGGTGCCTTTGGGGCTGCCCCCACACAGTCAGCTCCTAGCGGGAGCTCAGGCATAATCAGTCTGTTAATCAAGATGTGTGCTTCAATTAAAGAAATAATTACATTTTAGCGGGATAAGCCAGGAAAAAGCTGTCTTGGGATTTAGAAGCCTTCACTAGATGGAGTTGTATTTATTTTCTTTCCTTGTCACTGCTTTTGGTGGGGATTTTTTTTTGAAGTGCCATTAACATGTCTGTAAAAAATTTCTTCAGAGCAGGGCATGTAGTTAAAACCTCTTTCAAAGCCAGTGAGATAGACGCACAAATAGATCAGTCTATCAGTGAGGAAAGCAAACTAGATAGATAAAAATGCCATGAATATGATAATAAAAGCCTTTCTTACAGTGATGTCCTTCTTAGGGTAGGCACAGTACTTCTGCTTCATGCAGAGGTGTGCCTGTGTGCTGCCAAGGGCAGAAAACCATTTGTAGAATGGAACTCCTCCAAAACATTCTCCCACAAAACTCAGAGGTGTGAGCAGCCCTCAGGCACTGTCTGCAGCTGAGCTGTAGATGACAGCAGTCCTGCCACTGTACCCCTGAGCACGGCAACATGGCTTTTGCCCCCACAGGTCTGCTCCCTGGCCTCATGCAGGGAGCCCTAGTATGTCCCAAGTAGACTGAAACATTGCCTTAAGTATCTCTGATGCTGTGAAGTTAGTTCATTTGTCAGACTGCCCTCAGAGGTTAAAAAATAATGTCACTGACAAATATTAACATAAACCTGGCACACAAGCATCTGAAGGCCTTTTTCGCTTGGTTCTTTCAAAGTTACGGTGCAGGTTTTGTGTTCTTGGGTTCAAACTTTGCAGAATGGCCTGGCTGAAGCTTTGTTGCTAACCAAAGTCTCTCTTTCTTCTCTAGAACGAGGTTTCCATGCTGAAAAATGAGGTAGCACAGCTGAAACAGTTATTGTTAACACATAAAGACTGTCCGATAACAGCTATGCAGAAAGAATCACAAGGATATCTAAGTAAGTAGCTGGTATGTTTGCGCTGTCTCCACACTCCTCACAGGAAAGCAAACCTTCCAATTCTTCCCTCCAGAACCCCTTCTTGGTTATTTTATCACTTGAACCTGTCTTCTCAAACATCATCCGAGCCATCCAATCTCCTGCCCTTATTTATCCAGCCCCGCTCAATACCAAAAAAGCCCCGGTTTGCATCCCATGCAGCAGAGCTAGTCTTCCCCACCCCTCCTTTCGGCAAGGAGATGCACACGGATGGACGCTCACTCCCCTGTGGAGGATCCTGCTTGAACTCACAGCTCCAAACCTGCAAGAGTCCTCCTGGGCACGGCGCTGCCAGAACCTTAAAATAACTCTCAAAAGGAAAGTTAAAAAGGAAAACATTACAGTCCCCTCCAGCGAAAATGGTACTGTGCTCTGACAGTGGCACAGACCAGGCCTGGCGCAGGTTTTCAAGGTTTGTTAACTCTTTTTTAACTCTCATCTTTTTTTTTTTTTCCCCAAAAAAATTCTCAGCTAATGGAGACATTTAATCAATTATTTCTAGTTGATGCATTTTTTGAGTGTAGTAATTTAGAGACAAATTCTCTATTTCATTCTAGAACGGTTCAGAAGAGCCTCAGGTCTTGCTAGATTGTGACATTGTCTTAAAATAGAGCCCATTTCTATCTCCTCTGCATCACTATGCATCTGTCTCTTTAACAGTACTCAAAGAAAAAAATACATAATTGCATTACATGCCTATCAGCTGTTGCTCGAATTAGATTTTCTGTGCTGCAGTGCACTGCACTCTAATTTTGATTCCTGCTGGAACAAATAAAGCATTTAAGCATCCCAACTGATTTTAAAGACCTTAAGATATCAGACTTTTTATCCCAACATTAGTTTCAGTTATTAAGGTCTTGGACTTGTTTCAAGGTCTCAACTCCTGAAGACAGGTTGATATCAGAGAAACTGGCTTAAAAAAAATAATGAGAACTAAGAGAATCTTATAGACAGAGAGTGCTGGATAACTGTAATTATATTTTGAAATCCTGGCACTTGTGCATGCTTCAAGTCATCAGTATTTCCACGAGTATCACCCAGCCTAGGGTTTTTACTTGGATAGAAAAATGAATGTTTGTTGTCTCTTGCCCTCATTCCCTTCCCAGGTCCCGAGAGCAGTCCTCCTGCAAGCCCTGTCCCAGCTTGCTCCCAGCAGCAAGTCATCCAGCACAACACCATAACGACCTCCTCCTCCGTCAGTGACGTCGTGGGAAGCTCCACTCTCACCCAGCTCGCCAGCCACAGAACAGACATCAACCCCATCCTTTAAAAGTGGTTGATCAGAAACTGCTGGGGGAGTGTGGTACCGTATCAAAGCGTCCTCTCTGCTAAGGACATTTGCAACCATAACTCAAGCCTGGAAGATTCCTCAGTTCTTGAAAGACTCTGGCTATTCATTTTTATAGTTATTAAAATGTCTTTTATACTTAGTTACATAAAAGGGAGTTACACAATTAATATGCTATCAGCTTGAGAAATGCTTTGGTGCTTTCTCCATTTTTTTGGTACCAGTTACTTGTTTATAAACCTAACTGTTTCTGTACATAGTCATGTTTCCTTCTCACCAGTCTAGCCTGCAGCCTCAGAAATACAAAGTTGTGTTAAACTGCAGCTTGTTAGCCAATGTGAGGCATGAAAAGTATTAAACAGAGTCAAACATAGGTAACTAGGAGTAATTAGGCTATAAATATAGAGCGAGGGCACCTGCTGACAGCATAATAAAAAAGAGTTAGCGTTGTGCTATCAGCAGACCATGTCTCGCATTCAGAGCCTCTTTCAGAGCAGTTATATAGGATGTGGCTTCAGGACAAAATCAAGTCCAAACAGCGTGCTCTTTTGTCTAGCCCTCCCCTTTCTCCTCTCTCCCTTACCCTGGCCTTTTTCTCCTCCAGTTATTCTCACACCTTCCTTGTCCCCTCCCTTTTCATTTCCCGGCTTTTTTTTCCTTGCTTCTTTTTTTTTTTTTTTTTTTTTTTTTTCATTCTAAGGCTTTCTTGCTTCCCTCTTTTTCTCAAAGAATAGTAATCAACAAGAAAAACTTCAAGCCCACCTAAAAACTGTCGGCACAGCTGCTGCTTTCACTAGCTCTTCACCTGCAGTTGGGCTGCGCCAGGAATTTGGCTTTTAAAAAACACAAATGCTCCTGATTTAGTGTTTTTAATAAGTAGGGAAAGGCGAAAACAGCGCAACCACAGGTGAAGCAGGATGGTGAGCCAGCTGTGTTGACGCTAGTAGTCCTGTAAGCTTCTGTGGTGCAGTAGAGGCATAGTGAGCAACACCTGAGAGTCACAGAAATTTTTTGCGCTGCCATTAATGTAGGAAAATCCATGTAGTATATAATAATTTGGAAAAGTTCTGTTCCCTAACCTGATTGAGTTGTTCTAGCAGTGAAAACTAACAGCCTCAGGCTTCATGGGCTATAAATGAGAAATAAATCAGTGTAATGGTTCTGACCAGTTGGAAAAATGCCATTTTTAATTCCCAGGGAAAGACCTGCTCTCTGCAGGCATTCCTTTGAACGTTCATGGGCTGATCCCAAGCTGACAGACAGCAGTGTAGCTTCACTGACTTTAATGGCACTTAACACCCGTTTACCGCGGGTAAGGAGTTGTTCTTTAGGACGCTAAATAATTTTTAGAAGGCACGCAGCAGCTAAAAAATGCTGCAAGAATGCCAAGTCCCACACTTGGGATAAAATACAGTCCTGCAGAGAGGGTCTGGAAAAGAGCCTTATGCCACAATTAACGTTTTTGTTTGGACTCTGAGCCTGCCCCTCAGCACAACTGATTTGCATCCCTGAGTGGTCCCAGTGATTGATGGGAAAATCAGACAGAGATGATGCCAGTTAATTATGCTGCCTTGCTGTATATTGAGACCTGATTTTGCTCTCAAATCTGTCAGCAGCAAAACCTCCCACTGCTCACCCAGGGAGCAGGCTCCTAGCTGGTGAAAAATGTTCAAACATTTTGAGCTGCATCTTTACTAGCAAAATTCACATTATTCCCAGCCAAGTCCTCTAACCCCAAACACACTTTGTTCTGAAGCAAAGCCCTCTTCCTCAAAGACTGTGTCTTTGGTGTTTGGAGGAGTTATGGGTTTTAAAAGAGTGGGTCTTCTCCATGTGGGAGGAAGAGTGAAACAACTGGAGTGTGAAAAGGCACGGTAAGGAGCAGGGCCTGTCTGAAAGGGAAAGCAAATTTCTGAGCATCATTCATTCATTGTCGAGTTAGTTCTTATCTTGGTGACTAACTTGTAATCAGTATCCTTTTCTTTAACAGCTCGCTTTCCATTTATGCAAATACATTCAAAAGAAGACTTTTAATGTACAGTGTAAATCTTCACTTGATTATATAGTCTAAGAACCAAAAAAAAAATTATGAAAAAATACAAATGTAAAGGATTTTCTATTATATTTTAGACAAACATATACTTTTAAAGTGTTTTAAATACTGAATCTATAATTTTTTTTAATCTCCAGTTGTAATAGCTAAATGGTTTTGCTTCATCATGGCTCCCAAGAGAACTTTTTTCAAATATGCAGTTGAGAAAAACGTTTCAGCTGAGTATCCACTATGTAAAAAACCCAAATAAGCATTTCCCCTACATCTGAATTTCATCATTCACCATCAAAAAGGAAATGCCATTGCAGGGTTAATTTAAAAAACTTCTCCTCTATATGGGTAGCACTTAAATACATTAAAAAATAAAAATGAAAGTTGTTGGTAATATTAGAATACCCAGTTGAGCTACACTGCACTAGAATTACGGTTTAGCTTCATTTTATTCAGTCTCCTCAATTAAAAAATTTAGCTGTTAAAATGAAAGCCTCTACATTAAAAAGAAAAAAAAAAAAAGGAAAAAAATACAAAAACCTTGCCTAAGTTTTGTTAAATTCAGCAACTTGACAGTTTGACTGATGTGTATTATATATAGCTCAATTATTTCTTTTTTTAATGCTAACTAGGCAAGCCAACCACACATGTTGGCCTAAATGTGTAATTACAATGAAATGTCTCCTCTCTATACTATTGGCCTTTAGGTATAATCCTTGCTAGTGATGTGGAAATAAGTAAAGGATGAAAAGCTATTTGCTATTGCTTCTTGTAACTCTGTCGCAGGTTCACAGGCCAAGACAACATGCAGCATATTTATATCAGCTGTATCATCAGGAAAAGGACCAACCGTACCAGGCACCTTATATTATTCATCAGATTTGCTTCCACATTAAAATGCTCTTGTTTTCCAGGGGAGTGATCCTGCAGCCCTTCCTTAAGCTGCTGGTCGAACCAGGCACTGGAGGCTGCCTGAGCAAGGGCTGTGGGAGAAGCCCCAGCCCTCTCTGTCTCTAGGATGTCCCTCTGCCATGTGGTCAGAGGCAGCAGCCTCTTCCTAAGGATGTCACTCTAAATGCACTTCCTGGGCTTTTTCCATCAAGGAGGAATCCTGCTTTTCCACGAGCTACTTCTGCAGACTGCTCCACTTTCCTCTTGTCCTGCCAATCCAGCCTGTTTCCAGGCTCACCAGGCTCTGTGCCCTATCCCACTGCCAGCTAAGGACAACTCAGACCATTTCCATCATCCACTCTCAAGGGCACACACAGGGCTGCGAGCTTTGGCCAGTGCCTTGTTCAGGAGGAGGTGTAACCATGCAATAGACAGCATCTCATGGGTGTGACGTTGGAAGCAGGTTGGAAATCTCAGCCACGGAGAACTGCAGTACTTTGATCAAAAAGAAACGATGCTGTGATCCAGCTCTGGCATCCCCCAGCTCCCCTTCCCCAAGTCAATTTATGCAAGCCATATTCATAACGCTGCCTGTGGGAGACAAGTAGTTTGTGTGCTATCATGGTGTGTTTTATAAGGACAATGACAAAGATGATGATGATGATTTATGGAGAAGTTCATGCTGTTGGGAGTTAATTCCTGCTATGAAGCTAAATGTCTGTTGCCCATATTCTGAATAGTGGAAAGTCAATGGTTCAGTGCCTCAGTGCGTGTGGATTTAGTGTTAATGACTCAGTCCTGTTAACTAACAAGCCAGCTATAACTGTTGTTAAATGCCCAACTTTTGAGGATTCATATTTTTTTAAGCAACAATATTTAGTGTTGAAAACTAGCCTTTTAGTTTAGGCAAAATGTGCTTTTTAGCAGCTAATACCTTTTTTAAAAAAAAAGCGTATAGAGTGAATTTATGAAAATTCATGAGGACCAAAGCAATTTTAAAACAGGAATCTATTAATTTAGTATTCACATAGAATTTTATAAAGTATTTATTAATAAATGTTATTTTAACACATTCCATTTGAACAGTATTCTTGTACAGAATCTGTTGGGGTTTTTTTAAAGTTACAATATTAGTTTTGCAATAAACTACTCTACGTGCGTGTGCATCTTAATCTTTCAGGGTCTCAAGCAGAAGTCATCCATCTAAGATGGAAAGGTTTGCTGAGGTCAGTTGTACAGAAATTCCTAGAATTAAATGTTTTCCTTAAAGCAGCATCTGCTTTTTTTTCCTTTTTTTTTTTTTTTTTTCTTTTTGTGTAACAATGAAACCAATTATAAACTTTCAGTTGTTTCCTTTGTATTGCAAAATGCGCTTTCTCATTTTAGAAAGCATGAGTCAACATATAACTGGAAAGCCTGTCTTTTTTTTTCTGCTTTTTTTTAAGGCTGATTTTATACATCACCACAGAAGATCTAACCCCATCCTCATTTCTTGTCTAATATCACATAGTGAGTTGCACTATACTGCCTTATCATTGCCTCTTCAGTCCTCTTACTAAGCAGTGTTCCTTAGATTTAGACCATTGAAGCTCCATTATACATCAGAGAAAATTACTGGAGGGGGAAGAGAAAAAATTGATCTGTAGACATAAAATCTAAACTGTGCCTATAAAACAAAACCAGTTATAACTAATTAGTATCTTATTTCTACGTTTCAATTATTTATATTCTTTTAAAATTGCACTTTAGCTCTTGCTCTCTTTTTCGCTCTCCCTTGTTGAATCATTTATAAATACTCTTGTAAAAGTTTTGCACCAGATACATTTATATGCTTTCACTGGTGGCATATCTACAACTTGTCTCTCACACCTGCCCAAGCGGAGAAGCTGAGACCAGCCAGTCTGCAGTGTGACTTAGACATTACACCCTCTTCATGACAGCATATAAATGTTCTATTATGCAATGTGTGTGACGTGAGGCGGCATCTAAGCTACGTTTATAATCTCTCATCCCAAGAACCAAAGTGTCCTGTATATCATAAGGTCAGGAGACTGGCTCTGTTGTGCATTGTGATGCACTTTGACTGTTGTCTAACTCACAGTAGCTGCAAAGCTGCAGTGGTAACAGTGGCCATACTATGTATTAGAGTTCTGAATCAATAAAATATGTTGCCTTATAACTTGACTAGGGACAGCACCTTTAAAAAGAAAAAAAAGAAGAGACAAAAAGCTTCTAAGGACAAATAAAAGCAATAAAATCTCAAGTGATTTGAACACCAAAAAAAAAAAATTCTATATTTCAACATCTGAAATGATCATCTTACTGCATAGACAAAAGAGACTGTTTACATCCATAACCTCTTTCTGTTTGTTTGTTTTTTCCAGAGCTTACAGTTATCTCAGTTTTATCAGTGGCTTTACACTTAAGAGCTAAATTGCTCACCATTATTGGTTTTCCATAGCTTTCAAAATGACTTTATAGCAAATCCTAAACTGCATGAGGCCAAAAATGTCAGTGTTCACACACACTCAGAGACAAGATTGATTCTCTAAGTGGAAATCCGATCCTTTCCCAAGCTCTCCTTGGACTGGGATCAATAACTGCAACTCATTATATTTAGACCAATGTGTTATACCTGGGATTCAGGATCTCCTGCTCTACTTTCACCTGGTGTAACTCTTCACAAAGCCCATGATCAGAGCCTGCCATCTGATGCCTTGGTCTTAGACCCAAATATCTTTCTTGACTAAAAATCTGTGTGACAGCCTTCTGAATGAAGACTGAAAGCTCCTTCTGGCTTTGCAGAAACTGCAGCAGTGTCCTGGGGTGAGAGAGGTGGGAGGATTGATTAGGCATTTCAAGGGAAATGTTTTCCTTGCTGGAATCTAGGAAATATCAGAGAAATATTTTTCCCACCCCACAGAGCTGAGATTGCAAGGAGTTCCCTGACAGAGATTACCTTAGCATGCTTCCACAAGACAAACTACTTTGCACGAAAGGTGTATTCGCTCTTCTGAGTAAGAACAATTGCCACTGAGAGTTTTGCCAAGGACTTTTATCATTGGAACCTAAAGTGTTTCCCAGCCCATGGCCGTGAGCTCTGTATCCCTCTCTCTGTAGCAGCTCTCTTCAAACACTGGGTAGCACTCATCAGTGAACATTGCTTCTTTGGACTATTGCCATTGTCCTGGTTTTAAGGAACTTTTAGCACTGCTTGGAGTAAGCCTAAACTATCGAAGTTTATATATAAATATATATATATATATATATATTATATTAAAAAAAGGTGCTGTCACAGTAAGTTTTGGGCTTGAGGTTGTTTGTATTGTATGCAAAGGTTTTGTGTTTGTATGTCTGTTTGTTTTTTTCTGTAAAGCAACCACCTTCCTTACTGGAGGGAGATACTTTTTTTTGGTACATAAATGTAAATACTTGCTGCAGCATTTAATATGTTTAATTTTATCTTAAGCTTTTTGTTGCATTGTGAACCCATTATTGTTACAAATGGACAATGAGTTCATTGAGACTGTTCAACTAGGTCAGATTTTTACATCTCTTTCTAGCTAGAAGAGAAAGGATTTTTGTGCATTTGTACAAATGTTAATAATATCACTGCAATTCCAATATAATAAAGCACTCAAATACAAATAATTCCAATAGTTTGTTTGTCTATACCCCAGACATTTTACCATACATTTAATTCCTGCAATTAAACCAAGCTAATCTTCACTGATTTGTATTATGACTTACAACCCCTCATCTCCCTCCAAACTGGAGGAGGACAAAGGTGCAGGACACACTCCTGTCTGGTGGCAGGAGCAAGGCACCATCATCTTCCAGAAGCCGAGGTGACTTGGTAAGAACAAGTTATCTGAACTTCTTCCAAGCAGGGAGGCTGGAAAGCCTCAAACAAAAAGACTTAGGTGGTGGAGCCTGACATGAAGCCTTCGCATAAGGATGAGACAAGCTGTTACTTTACTTTTCCTTGCAGCTGGAGTGTGCTTGTATCAAAATACACTTCATGCTTGTTATCCCGCCAACCTCTCCTCTTGCCAAAAGCTGCCTGGAAATGGATTTCCTGCTGGGCTAATTAGTTCTAATTGTGATGCCCCTGTTATCTTGCCAACCTCATTTCTCACTATAAATTGGTCCAATACAGACCTTGGCACAATAATGTGTAAACTGTAATCTAAAGTTAGTCGGGATGAACCCATCTCTCCAGTGGGAATTAGATTAGCTGCAGATTAATGCAACTTGATGTCTTGCTGGCAGTCCCAGAGCGAGGCCTGACCCAAGTGGTGCAGCCTCGGTGACAAGGACCAGCCTGCCTGCAAGCACTCTGTGCTGGTGTCACACTGCAGGACATCAGCCCCATGCGGTGTGACCGTGCTGCTCCCTTGGGGGCCCTGGCACAGGCACAGCTTCTGCTGCTCTCCCCCTGGTTTTTAAAAGGCTAAATCCGGCCAAGAGCATTCACCCTCCTAAAATGGGTAGGAAAAAGGCAGAGCCATGCCCCTGTTCCCATGCTTCCCTCCCTTGTAAAAGCTGGAAGATGGGGCTGTGGGTGCACATGGCTCCCTCTTTAAGGGGGTACAGCAGAAATTCTCCCTGAACATCAAGGCATGGCCTTAGCTGGGTCCTTTTCTGAGTTCATATACTCCTACACTGCCTTTAAAGCAAGATGGCATGCTTAACGTGTATTTATACAGCAGGGCTCTTGCCCTGGGGCCAAATACTGAAAGAGGATGATCATATCTGTAAAAATAGATACCTCTCATGAAGACATATCACAGGATAACTTTATTGTCCACACAGTTATATTTACACCTGACAGTATGAGCTAAGCAAGATGTATCCGGCCTGAGGTAACACTGCCCTTAACAGCTGATTCATGGTTTCCCAAACCTGATCATAGTATTTGTTCCTCTTCCAAACAGTCCACTGTTACTATTGCTCTCTCCAAGCTGCTCTGGACATCATAACAAAGTTATTATTAGCAAGAAAATGAATCAGTGCGAGCACACACTCTTCTCGCTTGCAGGGATGCAGCCAGAACTAGACTAAGCTGAGGACACTGCATCAGCAAGAAGGTTACCCCAGCTTATACTGGTCCGAACAGTGGTACAGAGAGACTCCTTCCCTCTGCCACACCAGCCTCTTGCGCTTTGGCTGTACCCACTTAGCTCCTCAACGTGTCCCAGCTTTTTCCTGAACCCAGGCAGCAGCCTACTTACTATAAGGGCATTCAAAACTAATGGCAATGTAGAACAGAGTTCAAGTAGGGATGATAAGCAAGAACAGAGGACACCATAGGTACCCAAGGACATTGGCAAAAATCAAGGCAGCATAATAGAGCAACAACAACAATCTGGAGAAAGCAAACAGCTCCCAAAAACAGTTGTGTGGAGCTAGGGGAGGGTGGTGAACCTCCATGAGCCCAGATGTAAACAGACACAAGATGTGAGAAATTGGAATTGAACTGATGCTAGAGAAACCCTTCAACAGGAGAATGGAAAAATATGGCAGACATGAGTGGTTTTTGTTAAAAAAGTTTTAAAATACTGGGATAGAGGGAACACTGGATATGCAAGGATGTAAAGCTCTTCACTATCACACTGACTCTCAGCATAAAAGAGACAAAGCATGTCTGACCTCCTTTTGAAGAATCTCTCTACATGCAGCTAGTGGGGAATCTCCCCACATTCAACCCTTGGAGATAGGCTCAGAAATTATGTGGTGGTTAGGTCTCCTCATTAACAACACTTTCTAGCAAAGTTCTAGCAAAGGCTTGCAGGACACACTTATGTCTCAGCTTTCCCTGCCCACCTGGAGTCACTGTCTAGCTGGAGGCAGGCAATGGATGTTTTCTTCCCCACAATAGCTACTGGCTGCTGAGGGCCCACTACAGGAGACTCCAGCTCTGGGACTACCCCCAGAATTAACCTGTTACACTTTCTTTACTTTACTCACAGACTTTTTTGAGCTTACCCACAGGGAACAGTCACAAGATAAATCACAAAAAATGTATTGAAAACTTCTTTCTAGGGAATAAAAATATTAATCAAGCATCAGAAAGGAGGGATCAAAGTTAACCAGGACCACCATTACCGTTTAGGTCAGAGCCAACAACTGATAGTCTGGGACTATTTGCTCAATTCTTTGGTCTTCTTTGTTATTGCGATTGCCCTAATTTCTTTTTTCCCCTCTGAGCTGCTGTGCTGCAACAGGGACATTTGTTTTAGTGGCTCTAAGAAGGGCATTAGTGCTGCCATGCACTTAAAACTCTCTTTCTTGAGCATTCTTGAGCACTATTTTTCCTCCAGCCTGCTCTATTCTCCAGCAATACAATGCCACAGTATGAGAATGACCCAGCGAAGCTGATAAAATATTTAAGACGTGTGTTCTGATTGTGTTAGGTAAGCAAATACCACAAGAGCCCGACCATTAGTGAACCTGATCAGTCCATTCCCCCAGGACCTGCCAGCAGAGCAAGCCAGAGCAGTCTGAACTAGAAGAAATGAGGCAGCTGCCTTTCCCAAAAGAGAGGGAAGCTTGAAGGTGTATTTTGCAAAGATGAGGAATTTGCAACTTGTGGGTCCTGTTCTAAAAGCAAGACAAAGAGACATACAGATATATAGATGGGCAGAAATAGATTCTATAGATACATACAGACAACATAGATATATAGATGCAGACAGCAGAGATGTGTGCCTGTCTATGTGTGTACACAGCAGGTCAGCAGGTGTTTTCACAGGGCATTGCATTCAGCTGACAGCTAGTCAACTTAAAAGAAAGAAAAATATTTGACATAACTGGCCAGTTCATGTAGGAAATTGAGTCGAGAAAAAATAAATAAAGGCAGAAACGGATTAGTTTAAATTTGGGGCCCTCTGGATTATAATAGATCCCATAGGAAGACAGGAGGCTTTGTATGGAAGGACTCTATATCCTCCTTGCACTTTCCCTTTTGTTCCACTAATCATTTTCATTCTGTGTTATATGGTGGTTGAGCCAATTCCAGCTTAGTAGAAGTTTTTCTTAGCTTCAAGAAGCTGTGCTACAAAGACAACACATTGCCATGGATAAGAAAGAGGAACTGTCCACAGTGGGACATGGCTGTGAACTCTGGTTACACTGGGTTGTGTAGGGTATCACAACACCAGCCGTTGTTTTGACTTGAAGTTTTTGCTGTTGGTATTTTGCTGCTGCTGCTCCCTGTACCTTGATCTATGCATTAAACTGTTGGAATTAGTCAGGCAGTTTTCACAAGCTGGATGGGAAGGATAAGGAAGCGGTAGTTTTGCTACCAGTGTCCTTCTGCAATGGTGGCTGCCTTTAGAAGCAAGGTTTTATCATTCAGATGGAGTTAGTGCAACCTGCCTGCCTGACATCCCCTTGGGTGCTTAATTCCTGCAATCCTAAACTCATTCCCCAGAACAGCTGAGGGACCTTTGTGAAGGTGCTTCTGCCAGCTCTTTGTGGTAGTATTGTGTGGGATGAGGTGAAGGGCCTGGGGGGACACCCACAGCCCCACAACTCCACAGCAATACAATGTGGTAACATCCCAGCCATGCTGGCAGCGAGGTTTGCAGGGCTCCCACTGTACTGACACACTTGGCACTGGCACTGCAAGTGACTCCTGCCACTATACTGCAAAAGCTGAGCTAAACCAATGCCCTGTCATTAGTCTGATTGTGAAGCCAATTTGACTGACTAGAACTAGGGGAAAATGCAGTAGAAAAGCATTTATCATGTTGCCAGCGTAGCTATCTGGTGTGGCAAACCACACAGCTCAATGTGTGTAGAGCCTGGTGAGGGCAGGAAGAACAGTGGGTGGGAAGAGTATTGAAAGATGGACAAAACATCTGTGAGTTGTTGCAGGGTGAAGCTGTACTCCTAGGCTGTGCCCAGGGAACCAGACAGTAACTCACGTGAAATGGTGTCTGCATCTTGTGCCATTAGTGGCAGTTGCTCTGCCCCGTTGTGAAACCCTGTGAGGTTTCTATTCTGACTGACCCATCACCAAGGCTTTACCCAGAGTTGTCTTCCCCCTCCAAAGCCTGTGAAGCCAAAAGTAGCTTTAAAACATGAACTGCTCTCTGCCTTCAAAGAGTCAGCAATCCTCACTCTGCAGAGACAGTGAAACCCAAGCTACCAACTACAATGTGCTTGTATCAATGAGGGCAATTTCCTCTGTCATGTTATGCCTCATGTCACTCCGGAAGAATTGTACAAAGATCCTTTTTAGCAGCAGCAAAAACAGGTACCATCTTGATGCACTCACAAAAACATTTCAGCTTTCCTTGCAAGTCTGTGCTGAGCAAGGGGAGCGTGCAGGGCTGAGCCCTGTCAAGGGACAGTGCCACAGAAGGAAGCATGACATCCAGACCCTTGGCATTCACAGCTTGCTTCTGGCATGGCATGAGAAAGGCTTTTTCCCAATCAAAAATTAAGACCCTTTAGTTTGCTGAAGCCATAGAAGAATTCAGGAACAAGGCAGTCACTTTTCCAGGAAAACTCTACTTCTAATGTGGTATGAGAGCAGTAGGAACCCATCAGAGCTGCAAAGCAGAGCTCCATCACTGCTGCTGGGCTAATCAGAGCCAGCAGCTGGGAGGGAAAGCCAAGGACAGCTTTTAAATGCACACAGCAGAGAGAGGAATGAAAAATATTAATTTTAAATGGATCGACGCTGGCCTTGGAACTAGGCAGGCAAACATCCAAACCTGTCAGGAGGGAGTAATGAGGGCTTTTAAATTAGATGTGATCACCTATCTGCGGCTGTACAGAGTGTTTGCTGTGTATCCCCCATACCTTAGGGAGAACCCCAGACATGTGAGGTTACAAGTGAGCTGTCTGTCTATGGGCTCTTTCATCTGAAAGTTTCAAGTGCTTCTCAGGCTTTAATTTAGTGCCATAATTACCCAGGGATTTAGGTAAATATAATTGTCTTCATTTTTCCCAGCAGTACACAGAGAGGAATAGACTGACAGAGAAACCAGAAAGAGTGAGCACGCCCCTAATTTTCCTACCCCCCCTTTCCTGCTCTTGCCAACAGCCCGTACATCAGAGCCCTGCCAGGAGACTGTGGGCAGGCAAAGCTTTACCTGCTGAAGGCATATCCATGCAGTCCTCCCTAAGAACTGTAATCCTTGCCCTCAAGGAGAAATGAGCTGTTTTGCTTTCCATTTGTCTTCTTCAAAGCTCTGGCCAAGCTCGTCCTCATTAGGAGGCCATTAAAACACCGATGTTCTTCACATTACGATTTCCTCTTGGATTAGATGGGAAGATTTTTATATGCTGTAAAAGACTCTCCGGTTCTGACATCTCCTTTTTTATTTGCCCAGACCAAAAGCTTGCAAGGAACAGGAATGGGAAACCATACCAGCATTCAAATAAAATGCCACAATCACCCACAGAGGCGAGGGGAAAGCCCTACAGTCTCGTTAGCCAAACTTGCACATGGTTCTAATCAAATGGGTGGGAGGGAGACATTCCCTTGGCCACGGATACCAACGATTTTTTCCTTAGGTTCCAATTCTGTAACTCTTATTCATCCGAAGATAAACGGGCTTTTCAGGAAGGGAAAGAGGGCTTTGGGACTGGGCCCTAAGGCTTTTCATGTATTCATGAAGTTGTCACTTGCTTTTTACATTCAAATTCTGATGGGTCAGACTTCCTAGACGGTGTCTTTCAACACCTAATAACTCACCCAGCAAGCTCCAGTGCTAATACAGATGTCTTCTTATCAAGCTTGAGACTGAGAGGTTTGAGGATTATTTTAAAGACACTTTTTGGATGTATACTGAATCCTTCACAGGGATTAGTTATGTGGCATTTCTTTCCCATTACACAGTTGAAAACATCACCTGTTTTAGCAGGAGATTTCTGGGGTGAGTGCAGAAATATTCTGAGGAATCTGGTCATTGCTATTTGCTAATGGAAAATGTAGTAACCAAAGCAGTTTTTTTAAACCACAATAAATTTTATATTTGTTACTGCTGGATTCCCATTAAATGCATTAATTAGAGGAATGTTTAATGAAACAAGTAAAGAAAAAAACCCCTCCATTATGTATAGAGCACTGTGAAAAACAAGGTATTCATCAGTGTGTGCTCTTATATACTCTTAATAAAAGACCTTACCATAAGGTAAAAACCCAATAAAATATGCTATAATATGCTATGGGACCCACCATTGATTTACAATACATTTACTCCTTTAGCACTAAGCACGTTTTGCACAATACACAGCCAGCTTTCATATATTTATATATAAGACCGGTTTTCTTCTCACAAAGATTTATTGAATTTCCCCAGAGCCTATTAATTTCTAAAAAGTTCTTTGTTTTCCTCTACATTGTAATAAAGGCAACACGCTTCTTCCTGATTGACACCCACAATATTAAAACGATGAAAAAAATGAGACCTGATATCGTAATGCTTTATATGGAAATAATACTCTGTAGGCTCTGTGAGACTAAATGCAGAGTTTTGCTAATATCTGGCATTTTGCAAAACTGCAGCATGTTGGGCGAGGTCTAGAAATACATGGCAAAATTATTGTGAAGTTCCAGTTTCTAATTCCTCCAAGGAACTATAAATGAGTAATTTAAAAAATAAGTTCATACACCTTCTGTTCCCCCAAATTTAAATGACGAACATGTAAAACCCATAGCAGCAAGTTCAATATAACTCCTGAGAAAGTTAAATTATGCATAACATAATGAACATGGGTTGAAATCCTTGAAGAAATGAAGGAGGATTCTCTGAAATGCACTTGCCAATCCTTTGCATGTCATCAAAGACTATTTTTTCAAGCACGATGTAATGTCTCATGATATAATGGAACAGTTCTCGGTGTTCCCTATTAGTCACACAGATTATTATGGTTGGCAGAGGGTCCTCTCTGCGTTCCTTCTTTAGAGGTACATTTGCTCTCCGATGCCCATTCAGTCCACTATAAAATTCAGCCCCCTAGTTCAAAAAGGGCCCTCTCCTGCCTCAGCCTCACCTGTAATGATGGGAGGGGAATGTGCAAGATGCCCGCCCTGCACACCCGCGCCAAGGGCCCGTCCTGCCGCGCCCCGCCGGGCTCGGCCCTTGCGCTCGGAGTTGTGACCTACAGCAGACCAAGTGCGGGAGACTTTGAGAGGAAAACGCCTCTCTGCTTGCCTTGCCCAGCTGTGGAGGGTCAGCTTTGCTGAGAGCAAGTGTCGCCCTGTTTTCGCACACCTTTGGGGCACCCGAGCTGGTTCTCTGCCTTCCACGACTTTTCCAGCTCCGGCACGGACACTGCCGAGGCCGCTGCCCCGCGCTCCCATTGCACAGCCCCGCTCTCTCACCCCCTCACCTGCGGCCATCCCAGCCCGGCGGGCCCCAGCCCTGCTCCCACACGCTCCAGACGGGCCGGTGGCCGAGGGCGAAGCCGGAGAGGCCGCAAGTTGTGCACCATCTCGGGCAGGTGCGTTCGCCCGGCCCCGCCGCACGGGCCTTGCACAAACGGGGCATCTCCCCGGGACCGAGCCCGCGCTACCGGGGCCCGGCCGCGGGCAGCTGCGGCACGGCGGGGCGAGGGGCGCTGGGCGCACCGGGACACAGAGCTGATGCGGCTCGGCTCTTTGGGCTCGGCTCGGCTCGGTGGCACGTTCCCGGTGCGGCCGTGCCCCCCTGTGGCGCGGCCGGGAAGCTCAGGCGGCCGCCGCGCCGGTCCCTGCTCAGCCCGGCCGCGACGGGGGCCCGGCCGGATCGGCCCCGCGGCGCGGGCCGCTGTCAGCACCGCTGGTGCTGCTGGTTTTCTTTCCTCGGTTTCTTCTTTCCCCGATGGCTACGGGGCAAACTGCCCCATGAACTGATCCGACCGACAACTACTTGATCAAACCCCAGCAAAGGCAAAAGTCAACTACCAAAATGTCTGGAATCCTTTCCTCCACGCGTCGGCCAGGGAGGTGGCTGTGTGGTCACTGGGTTTCACGAGAGGAAGAGAGAGAGCAGTGGGCTTTTTGCGGGAACACGGAACCGTTCGTCACTTCGGTGGGAGACCCACAAGACACCAGGGTAGAAGCAACGGGGAAATGCTGCCCTGACCCCTGGAATGGCTCTTCTTTCTCACAGCTGCTCTTTGGTCTGCGGCAGGGCGCTGAGGAGCTCCATGGGTTCGAGGGGCTGGCTTCTCACTCCGCCTGCAAATCTCCCCAAAGAGAAAGAAATGGGGATTGCTCTGGTGGATTCTTCTTTTACCTGTTTCAGAGCTGACAATTTTCAGCAAGAAACCAAATACGAGGTTGCAACTGTAGGAATGTGATTGAAGACTTTCAGCCAAAGAGTGAAAGCTAGGGATTAAGAGTTATTAAAAGTAGTATCCATACTCTCTATATATAACTATGTGATCTTCAAGGTTCCTTCCAACCCTAACCATTCTGTGATTCTATGAAATATATATCTCAACTGCTTTCTTCGTGGACTATGCAGACTATTTCTGTTCTTGGCTTCAACCATTTTAGAAATGACAAATTTAAAATTTGACAAGAAAATGCTCCGTTGGAGTAAAGCTCTGGAACTTATTAAAGAGCACACACAGCCCATGCTGTGAATAATACATCTCTCTATTCAGTATAGCAAGGACAAGTCTTCAGCTTTCTGAAGCTTTTCCTGTTAAAATGCTAACCCTGGAAGAACTTAAATGAACAGCACTGAGTGAAGTCTCTTGGGAGGGTACAGCACAGCCTGCAGAGGGACCCTGTGCACTGGCATAAACAGCAGGGGTTTGGTAGCAGGCAATGACCAGTGTGGAAGGAGGGCATGAATCACAGACTCATTAAGATAGGAAAAGACGTCCAAAATTATCAAGTCTAACCATTAACCCAACACTGCTGTGTGACCACTAAACCGGGTCCCAAAGTCCCACATCCACAATTTTTCATAATTAAATACCTGGAGGTATTTAATTCTTAAGTACCTCCAGGTACTTAAGTGGTGATTCTCTAAGCAGCCTGTTCCAGTATTTGACCACTCTTTCCTTGAAGAAATTTTCCTAATATCCAATCTAAACCTTCCCTGATGCAACTGTCACTTGGTTCTTGGGAGAAGAGACCAACCTCCCCCTCATTACAATCTCCCTTCAGGTAGTTGTAGAGAATAGTGAAGTTCTCCTTGACCCTCCTTTTCTCCAGCATAAACAGCTCCAGCTTACTCAGACACTCCTCATAAAACATGCTCCGAAGCATTCACCAGCTCCCATTCCCTTCTCTGGACACTCTCCAGCACTTCCATGTATTTCTTGTAGTGAGGAGCCCAAAACTGAACACAGGATTTGAGGTGTGGCCTCACCAGTGCCTAGAACAGAGGGTTAGTCACACCGCCTGGTCCTGCTGGCCACAGTTTCTGATACAGGCCAGGATGCCATTGACCTCCTGGCTGGCTCATGTTCAGCTGCTGCCGACCAGCACCTTTTCCTCTGGACAGCTTTCCAGCCTGTACAACTTTCCAGCCTGTAGTGCTGCCCCAGGTTGATGTGACAGTCGAAGGACCCAAGATTTTGCCTTGTTGAACCTCAGTCCATGGACCTTGGCCCATCAATCCAGCCTGTCCAGATCCCCCTGGAAAGCCTTCCTACCCTCCTGCAGATAAACACTACCACCCAGCTTTTCTCAGTACTCTCTAATTAGTAATCAGAGATTCATGCTGCAATTTGCAATAAGTAGTAAAGTAAAAATTCCACAAATGGAGCCCATTTTGCCCATAATGCCCTGAGCACTATATGCTGGCTGACATGAATAAGGAGGCCATAACCCCTTGTAACCCATTTGCATTGTAAATCTACGCTAGTACAACGTGCCCTGCACTCGCCATCTTGGAAACTACATTATTCATCACTAAAGTTTCTCATGCATTTCCAGTGATTTAATTTGTCTCTGGACCCGTATCTTATGGGAATCTGGTAAATTATCATTTAGGTGATTAAGGCTTGAGGCATCATTGGGAAGAGCAGGAACTGAAAAGAAACTCAAATCTTTTGGTCACATGGGACTTCTCAAAGAAGCCAGATAGATTTTGCATGAAAGTATTTGAAAGTGCAAAGATTTCAGTCCAAAGGAGTGTTCATGCTTTTTAGGTAAAACCACTAAAACAAGGGGGTTTAGGAGCTAAGAGAAATGTCAAATATCTGAATAAAATTCTGAGTTGCACACATCTTACAGTTAAATCATTGTAAGGTTAATAGGAAAGAAAAATGTTGTTACTATTCACCAGGAGATTTATTTTTCCCATTTTGCTGTGTTTCAGCAACTTCTTTTTATTGAAAAGATCCTTAACAATACAGCACAGCTTCTTAGTTCTGTTGTTTGGAATGAAAACTTGAAGCAGAAAACCCAAACAAATAAAGCAGCCTATTGAATCGTGCTGCTGAGAGTGGGGTTTGCTGGAAAATACTTCTAAAAAACAGTCATCAGGTTAAAACCAAAGCTGGAACTCTCCTTCATACTGATACTCCAACACAGTACAAAAGATACCTGTGCAAGTGCTGATTTTTATTCCTGTGTTGAACTTAGTATCATGAGACTATTTGTGGTAGTACAGATAAGCCCACATGTGAGTGTTAGCAGAAACTGAGCTTATCTGCAGCCCCTATTAGCTGGATTCAGGGTGCTCGAGCAGACGCATGCTGCTTTCTCTCAGGAGCTACAGGGTGAATACCCTCCAAGTCTTGGATCTCCTTTTCCACTCTAAAGTTAAAACTTCAAAAGTCTGCAGTAAGAACCTTTAGGGATTAATGTAATTCATTCTTTCCTGTCCAAGTTTTACGTTGTGGGGTTATTACACTGCTCACCACAACTGCAAGCTCTGGGCCAGAGACAACTGTTTCAGTTTATTTTAACAGAGTGTTTACCTTATTAAACTTATAACAAAGAGGGATGATTGCATTAATTACTACATCAAACTAGCTGCCATGGTATTCCCCTGCCAACCCTCAAATCAATTAGTTGCATCTGTAAGTTAAGTGACTGAAGGTTTTTTATTCTTATTCTTTCCCCCCCGTGTTTCTTTTAATCCCTTTTCCCACTTAATAGTGTCTCTTCAAGTGAAAGCTATTGTTCTTCACTGAGAGGATGAGAAGATTTAGATGGACTCCTAACATGTGGTAAGAGGTTCAAAGCTTGATTCATGGTTACTCAGACCCATCTGAAGTGATACATACCCCACAAAGTGATTTTAAAATGCTGCTTTTCTACTGCTAGCAATTTAGACGTGCCTTGCCCTGGTGTAATTGGTTACAGGGGTTCAAAAAAGCAGTAAACCTTGGGGATTGTCATATCTCTGTGAACGAGTGGCTTTAGTGGTGTCACACTAACGTAAATCCAGCATTAAGAGCATGACCAAATTAGCTAGCTTTCTTGGTTTTGCGTTAAATCTAGTTTCTTAATGAAACACTGCAATGTGCTGCATGCAGGGAAGTGAATGTACATCTTTATCTCCCTCCTAATAAAGTTGAAACTATCAGACAATTTCAAAAAGCAGGTGGGTAGTCACAAAGCTCCAAACAGTTTCATGAAAGGAATAGGCTGACTAAAGAAGAGAGAGAATGCTTGTCCCATCATTGAGGGAGAAGTGAGCAGAGGCCTCCTTGTCCACACATGAGGCACAAAGCCCCAGTCCCACCAATAATCTGGGGGGTTTGGAGTTACTTCACCCACTTCACTTCCCTTCACAGCAGCCATTTTGCCCCCAGGACTTTCAAGGAATGCGTGCAATCAGGGTTTTTTAGCAGTGGAGTTAATTTTTACATCAGAGAGAGAAGGAGTGCCTCTTTATAGGAAACTGCCTGCCAAGACAGCAGCAGGCACAGCACAGTGCTATGAATCTCTGATGGGGATAAGCAGCAAGTCTCTCAGCATTGTTAGCAGTCCCCTACAGCTGCCAGTTGCAGATATAAGGTAGAAGGATGACAATGGAGCTGGCTGCTGCTTCCCAGTTCTAATTTGATCTAAGTCAGATCTTGAGCAGTTAAAAAAAAAGGGCTTTGGACTGCTTTAAGCTAAACCAGCTGTTTATCAATTGTCTGCAAGGACAGGGAACAGCAATACTAGTCCTGTCATCTCCTGTCTTCAGTGTTCTGCCTGCCACCAGCTGCAGAAGCCACTGGGGCTACAGATTTCCCAACAATGGAATAAACTGCATTGTGGGAAGATCCATCTCCTTTTGGTCCTATTGTTCTAACAGCACAAAATGTCTCAGTGCAGCTGAGAATCTGGCTTTTCACATCTCTCCCAGCTTCTAATAGATTTCATCAAGAAAAGTTGCTTGTCTCATTTTACTGAGAGTACATAATTGATGTCAGAGACATCCAAACTGATTTTTTTGTGAAAAAATGTTGCACATTGGACATGTCACCTAAAGTTGCTTGAGATGGGAATAGGAGGAAATATAGGACAGGCATCTGTCTGTGCCATGGTGGAGATCTTCAGAGCAAATTTACTATGATGGGGGACATCACTTTTTGGTGTATTATTAACCTCAGTGTCACTATTCCAGTCAATTAACAGGACTAGGAATTCCCCTGGTATCTCTGGGCCGGATTCGGCTTATTGATGCTCCATCTTGCTTCCATTTTCCTCTGCTGGGTCTCATGTATGCATCTAAGAGTAGCATTTGGCCCCAAAAGAGGAATTGCCACTTCTGTTACATGCAGAAGCATTTGGTACGTGTCCTGTGGGTTTTCATTCGTGGGTGGAAAAATCTGGGGAGATCAACAGGGTTCCTTTGTTGCCCAGTGATTTAAGGTGTGTTGCTTTGTGTGACTTCATCTTCTACCTTCCAACACTCATGAGGCTTTCCTGAGTTAACTGAAAGGAAAGAGAGGCAGCAGAGGAGTGGGAGAATGGGACCATCCCACATGGATCATTCCTGTGTACTTCAAACATAAGAGAATTCCTGTGTTTAGGGAAAAAAAGAAGAGAGCCCACCCCCATCTCTGCACCCTGGTGCTTACAGCATTACGCCATGCAAGTAATAGAGGGTATATTTGTGTTTAAGAGAGTGTCAAAGCCAAGTGTGGTAAAGAAAATACCTGGTGTGATAATAAATCACTTAAAATGTTTGCAATCTCACAAAACAGGGATTGTTGAGAATTTTCATGTTTCACTCCACATTTTTTTTCAAAAGAGTGGGAGGAGAGAAAGTTTTCAATTTGTCTTGCAGACATGTAATTTTCATGTTCATTTTATGTCTTTAATTATGTCATTGAGAAGCACTCAGCAGAATTTGCCTCCCTTGCAATACCTTCCGAAATGAGAAATTAAATTCTGTTCTAGCTGTAATAATACGAGGATTTTCATCTTCAAAAGAAAAAATACAAAACAACCGAATGCGTTCAGGCCAAGACATTTAACCATTTAACCATCAGGGCACATAAAGAACAATACGAGTGCCAAAGCACAGGCACTCAATGCAATAGATGCAAAGAAGCTTTTGATGCCCTCAAGACACCTGCTTGAGGCTAGCAAATGTGACACAGCACATCTGCAGCAACCTCACCAGAAAGGGAAGTGAAGGGCAGGCAGGGTGTCTAAAATGGCACTGGTTACCATTGCTTAGGAACTAGAATTTCTACACACTATTGTAATTTATTCCTGCATAGGTTTGATGTTCATCTGATTATATATTTGATGGGAAGCACGTTACATTGTAGTGACTCTAGAATAGACATGCATGAGCAAAAGATGTGTAAAAATGATGCCATAGTGTCCTTCTGTGTTACTGACAAGATGAAGATTCATCAGGAATTAACTGCAGGTAGGAAACCCAGAGAAAACCAGGGACGTAAAATATGCTCCAAGGCATAAAGATAAGTTCAGGAGTATTGTCTTCACCTGAGTTACTTTATGCAAACAGTGTGTTGTAACTGAAAACAGTCATTGAGGAATGGCTTCTGGTGTGAAGAAAAAAACCTCACTGGACTTTTCTACAGTTGAAGCATTTAGTGAAATAGTGACTCCAGAATAAGCATCCTTAGCAGCACTTACCCAAAGTAAACAGAGTTGAAATTAGATTGTATAGAATAACACTGTGTACAAGCTTATAACAAAATAACAATTCTGAAAATGTTATCCTGGAGAAGTTCAAGATTGATTAAACCTATGGCCTTGCAAAGAAAATAAAAATAACTTCAAACAAAATCTTTCGGCGTAGTGCTTTAAAGTTTCCCTCACCTTTTTGTTTTTTGTCTAGGAATTACATTTCAGCTAGGGCTTTACTGCTTTTGGAAGGTAGCGAATAGAGTACTCAATTGTACAAAATTGTGGAAATTAGGACTCCTTTGGCTGCCCAGTGTGGTACTGTTCCCCATGGGCTTATTTGAAGGAGAGCTGCCCAAAGGCCAAACTATACCCGTGACTGGGAGCACACACAGTTCTCACTCTTGCCAATAGAAATTCTATGCACAGACCAAGGCAGTAAATTGTGCCGCATACTTACTATAAAAATTGGTGATAAGGAGAAACATAGGAGATTTTTAAGGAGCTTGTGCTTTTTAAGAATGATTGATATCATCATGCATAAAGTATTGAATATTTAAATGGGCTGGGGAATCTCATCTACTGATTACTTGATGTTAAAATATGTCATTTCAGAACTCAGAATACCCTTTCAAAAATTTTGTAACTTTCTCACTCTCTCTGGAGTCATTAATTATACAGTTTTGAGAATCAGTCAAGGGACATACTCAGTTTCTTTCTCCACTAGGCAGAGAAATATAGTTCAAAGTACTCTACCTAGTTTCTCAGCCAATTAATAGACTGGCATATGTGCTTCCTTGGCTAGCACTTTTCACCTGTGACAACTGCAGGTAATTATTTTGCCCAAGTGAAATTGATTCTGGGCATTCTCAATGAGAAAACCTTTCTTTCCAGGTTCAATAAAATTTGGTATGCATTTCACCCTTGGAACTTAGATCTTTCATTATAAAGTTGTATGGCAGAAAGAACTGACTCTTTGCATTTGAATATTGGTCTCCAAAGAGACAGCGATAGTGGGAGCAAAAGTGCCAATGTTATTCTTTAAAGATGAGGTAAGTTACATCCTTTCCAAACTTAGGAGATATTTAAATGAGTTTGTTACAGTTATATTTATCATGACAGGGCTACCTGCAACTGTTAGAAAAAAAGCTGCTGCACCAAAATACCTTTTTTTCAGGATAAAGTTTGGCAAAAAGTTGAATAATTCCCTTACTTCAGGTAAAACTGCCTATAAATTTATCCTAAAACCTGAAGGCCAACAGAGCTCTGGCAAAACCCACTATTTTAAAACTACTGATTGTTGCCCAAATATTTACAGAAATCCCATCAGAGCAACATTGGAAAAAATACGTTTTTCAGGTAGACCTCTCTAAAAGTGTGTTCTCCTTTGCAAATATAAAAAAATCTCTGACAACAACACAACCCCAAACCAATCAAAATTACTCCACAAACAAACAAAACAAGCCCAAAACCCAAAGAGAAAGCCACGGTTTCAAAACTGGAAGCAAAGTAAGGGTTCTCTGGCCATTGCAGACCACGTTGGTAATGCCTGCCTTCCAGTGTCACTCTTTTCAGCCTGACAGTGCCACGTGATGCCATTCCTGATGGTGATGCCACACCTGATGTCCCAGTGAGTATCCCCATCTTGTTTCTGTTCTACTTCCTGAGCTGCATGGCCATTTCAGCATCCTGCTGCAGGGTAGTTCATGTACACTCCTAGAAGTGTTAGGGCTGGTGCAATGAACGAAGGAAACAATGGCTCTGCTCAGCTTCTGTTATGTCTTACACCATTAACCTTGTCTGTTCATCTGAATGATCTTAGAAGAAATAAACGGAGATGGTGTAGAAAAATCATGGTGTTCTGAGACTTGTTTATAAAGCACTCTCAAATTCTCAAATGGAGTATGGTGGGTGTTGGGTTATTGCTAATAAAATCTGAGTAACTTATTGAAGTATTCATAAGGTGAATGCAAGACATATCATTAGTCTTCTTAAAACCTTTCACAATTGAATTCTACAAATCAGCAAACAATGAAATTGGTTATTGGGTGTGGTAATATCTACTTCACCACTGCAAGTCGCTTTTATTGGGCATTATTACGTCAGTTAATCATTAGCAGGTCTGCCCTTAGGAAATTTTGTTTAGCAAACCAAAATTATATCTCTTTTTAATGTGAAACAGTTGACATAAAGAATTATGGATTTTAGATGAGGGTTTGTATTTTGAAAGGGAGAGCTGGAATGTGAGAGGCCTCAAAGCACATATATTCCTGAGCCATCTGTTGTGCCAGCTACACAAAAGCCAGAGAGGGACAGGATATGCTTAAGCTTGGAAGTGCTGCCATGGATCCCAAGGGAAGAAGGACCCACAGACAGTACCCTAACAACCACAGACTTTTGGGCTGGGAGGAAAGAGGAGCATCTTAAGCAAGCTGAGGATCCCAACTGCATCCACTTTGGCTTTTGGACTCCAGTACTCCCCCACCCACATGCTAGGAGCAATTGCAATTTCAAGAACAATGAATACTTCAAAAAGCTTTCGGGGCAATACTGGAATTTGGATGCTGAGGACTGATCAAAAAATTAATTTGCCACACCTTATGTTGAGACTCTCCACTATTTTTTTTTTTTCCTTGAATGGCCAGCCTCTCTCTCCCCCCTGGAAAAAAATCTAATACAGATGAAGACTGAGAAGAAATTTGGAAAAAAACCCCTAAGAAATAGAAAAAGCTTTCATCTTTCATCAGGTAAAGAGGGATCCCAACCCACTTTCCATAACTGTGAGAAACACCAGAGCTGTTTGTTTTCTTTTTGCAGTAGCCACTGGAATTTTTGCTCAGTTATTTTACAATTCTTTAAAAGCTGGATTCTAGCATAAACTTCTGGAAATCAAGTATTACCTTCTTTAAAGGCCAGAAAGTACTATAGGATCCATTAAAATGCAGCAAAATAGACATGCAAAATAAATTTAAATTCATAGAGGCACTTGATGAAAACTTCTGCTGCAGCAGAAATATACACTACTCACACCCCTATGAGTGCAAACATGGGAACTGTTTTTTCCAAACCCCACATTTTCCCTCACAAGACTCAAACACTTCTGAATGCCAGTGTGGTTTTCAGTAAGTGTTTAACTGAGATTTAGTCTTGAATCATATTTGTGGGAAAAATACATCTATTTCTCAGCCATTCGGTGACAGACTCATATCTTCTTGATTTCTAGGCTGGCAGGTATAGCATTGATGAGGAGCTTTTCACTATTCCTGTCATCTTTGACTGACCCAAAAGCCAAGAAAGCTAAATGCAGACAGTGTTGGGAATCCATGGTTTAGCAACCTCAAACATTCTGCCCCTATCCACATACTCACCACTTGGTCAGGATAGGGTTCTCACTACCATAGGTGATGAAGAGCTTATTTCTCACTTGTGTGGAAAGCCAGAATTTATTTACCAAAAAAAACCACCGCTTGTTTTTCTTGGTGTATATTTACTATGATGTAACTGGTGTCACCATAGCTCCCTCTGTTCCCAGCACTTTATCCCCACTTTACTACCCAGAACAGCATGTGGATGCACCTCAGCTGGGCACCCAGACTTTCTGGGGCTGATATCTGGATACCAATGTCCAACAGCAGCCAACCTTTGAAGATGCACAAGGTAGATTCAAAAGGTTGTATTTTTCTCTTCTTTGTACAGTTAAGGAGGCAACAGTTCGCTGCTAGATGGGTTATGGTTCATCTACTCACATAGAAATCAGTAGATAAAATCACAAAAGAGAGACAGCTTGGCTCTCATAGTGTCTACTGCAGCACTGTCACTGAATTCAGGGTGGCTGTGAGGTCACCTCGTACCTTTTACGTGAGCAAAGTACATTGTGTGATAACCATGCTCCTTATGGTCAATTTGTTATGTATCTTTCAAGCTGTTGAAAAAGGACTTGATTTTCTTTCATTTGGCAAGCAGAGATGGGATTTTCAAAATAAATTCCCCATCACACTTAAAAAATAAAAGTTAAAAAAAGAAATAAAAAAAAACTACAACAGGCTTCTATTAGGCTTCTATTATGAAAAGTGAGATCTAATGGGTTTCCACAAGTTTATTTGTAGTTAACCTAATGTTTAGAGAAGTTAGATAAGGTGTCCAGATAAATAATGCACCATATGGCATAACAGAATTGTACTAGATGTCCTCAGTTTTCACTGAACCACACTTTATTTAACCTCATTTTTATAAATAATACAAATTATTTATTTGCTTTTCATCAAGAGAATGTTAGATAAATATTACTGAAACACAACATGACCTTCTGAGCTTTTATTTACACTGCTTTCACAGCAATGCACTTATAAACAAATGTTCTTCATCACAGAGGCTCAATGTCTGAAGAATATTTGATCACAAAACTTCAAAGTCAAGACAGGGAACAGAAATTCAGAAAAATCTTTCATGTTTAAAGAAACCATTGACTAGGCTCTAATAATTGAGATGATTCAGATAAAGTTGCTGACTGGATCTCACCTGTATTTCAGGTGAGATGCATTTCAGGTGGCTGCAATTGTAAGAAATGCCCAAGGAATCTCAAGACAAGATACTTATTATCCCAATGGTAAGGCTATAAAACAAGAGAGAAACATTGTAAAAATTTAGTATTTTTAGAGTGTTTTGTATCAGAAGAGAAGCTTTTGAGTATATCAAATGTATACAGGATGTGTGGATATGAAGTGTTTCACTGAGCTTTCTGAAAGGATATAGACCATGTCAATCCTAATGTTCAGCAAAATTCTAATTGTATCAATTACTTATTAATCTGAAGAATAACAATGGGATTCGACTAAAAATAGCTTCAAATGGTAACATATCCCCTCACGATCCTTCCAAACCCTCCCTGCCTATGACTGCTGTCAAAGGATTCATGAAGTTTTCTAAATTTCAAAGAGCACTCCCAAACAAATGCCTCCTTTTTAGAATTACCTTATTCCTGAACTCCATTCATGAAAGTCACATGTTGTGAAAACAGATTTCCAAAACTGAAACAGTGTCATACTTGTAGAAAGTGAAAACCAAAACCTTTATTTGGTGTCTGAAGCATTTGTGTGGTTCCAGTGAAAAGAAGCCATACCTTCCTAAGCACACACATCATGTGCAGCTGACATTTTGGAGGTTTCTGAAGAATGTAAATTCATTTACCACAAAAGGCACAATTACAGTTTTATGATGCTTTAGGAGCTACCTATACTATTCCTTACCTCACTGTCCCTCAGTAGGGGTTCAGTTCATAAGAATCTTTTATTTGCCTTGCTGAGTTTTTAGGGAAGCCAAAGGATAAATTTATTGAGAGACCATTATTAAAATAAAAGCTTTGTTTACTAAATAGAAGCAGGCAATTCAAAGAGGCTTCTGGTTCTGAGTGCACCATGCTGGCCTACTTTTCAAAAATGCTCAGCACCTGCAGCTCCCCCTGCAAAGGAGGTTGGAGAATGAGACATTCAACACTTCAATTAGTGTACTGAAAGCACAAAAGCTTTAATTAACATAAGATCCAATGCAGTGATTTATGCAGATTAACCTTATTTACAAAGTTGAGCTCTAACAGGTGTTTTGCTGTCCTCCCTCCAAATTTAACAGTGTTTTAATTTTTCACTTAGGCAATCAAACTCAAACAGAAACTCAGTTGAACAAATACATGGCTCTGCTTTTGCCATTCTCACATCACAATGATCATTAAATCACAGAAGACTGGAGATCATCATAACAAGAAAGAATGCCTTCCAAAAAAGGGGAAAAGAATTATGAACAATTCTGCATGTGTAAAAATGCCTTTCAAGGAAGACTGAATACTGAACAAACCCTTGCAGTCCTCTCAGTAAAGCTTCATGTATTGTACCTCCACTCATGGACTGTCAGCATTGTGCCTTGCCAATTCATAATTAACATCTGCTGTAGCCCAAGCACCCAATGCCAGATGCAAACTGCTAAGGTCCGTTTCAATTGTGGCACCACAAGTGCAGAAAATGATTTTCCACTGAGAGGGAGAAAGTTTCAGAACACGCTCTGCAGAGTGATTCACTTAGAAGTCATGCATGGCATTATTTAGCTAGTTTGGGTTTTTTTCTGTAGTTATCTGAAAAGTAGGGATATGGAGTCAGCTGATGAGAAGACTCCAGACTCTCACGCTTGTCTCACCATCACCTCAGTGGCCTGCCTTTGTGTCTTCATCTTCACCTGACACCTGAAATCAGAGAGGCTATTTTGCCTATGTCTTCCCGAGAGGAAAGACTTCAACTTCATTTGGCCTATTTGGCTGTTCATGAAGAATTTTGTTAGAATCACCTGCAAAGCTTTTTAAATGGTGACGTGTAAACCCAAGAATCAGATGTAAGAAAATAACCTGGAGATCTCTGGTCAAAAACATCCTCATATCCAGTAAATTAGGAGGTGAATTTAAGGGTAACAAGAACCAGAACCTCCTCCAAAATTGAAATTCACTGTGGTATCTGCAAGCAAAGCTCTGTGTGTGCATACAAAATTAACACTGTCTGTGAAAATAAATAGCCTTGGCAGCAACACTCCAGAGCTAGAGCATAATTGGCCTGCATTTTACTCCCCTTTTTTTTCCTTGTAATTTCTTTGTGCTGTGTTTCTTTGTGTAAAGAAACCCTCATTCGAGGGATTTATGGCCTTTCAGGGAGGAAATTAAAGATTCAGTGTCTCTCCATAACTCACAAAGAGCAAGATTTGATTTTTTAAATATTGTTGTTATTTGTGACTGCAGTTTATCTGCTTATCTTCAGACAACATTAGCTGTTCTTGCATGAGAATTTGAAGCACAGCAACTAGTGAGTGCAATGGGATGGAGTTAAAATAGGAAGCCTTTTCTTCTCCCTCCAAGGCATATTAGAGCATGGTGTTCACTGAGCATCATGGAGACAGCCCATATTTGTACCTTCCCCCTCACACTTGTGTGGATCAGCTTGTTGAAAGATCCAGATTTAGGTTCATAGCATTCCTTGCCCTACTCATCTTAACACTTGATAAAAATAAAACTCAGGCAACTGATTATGGATAATCCAAAGCCCCCGCCCCCAGACATTACATTGAAACTTCAAAAAAGCGTATTCTAAAGGGGCCTTAAAGAGCAGGATGAGAGGTTATTCATTACCTCCTGTGAACTGGACTGCATTAAGTGCCTGGTCCTCAAATAGATCTGATCCTGCAAGAGGGGGAAGGCCTGGGTCCCACAATGGGCTCAGTGTGGCAGCCCCCCTTGCCTACACAGAATCCCATTGACAGCATTCAAACAATCTCGCCCACTGATGGGTGTTTAAAGGTCTACACTGACCATGAGGTTTTTTTCCAAGAATAGCTATGGTTATTCATCCTAAATGGCACAGAAAGCCTGGAGAAAGCTCACATATTTTTGTTGAACATGATGTGCACAAACATGAGCTCACAAGGGTTAGCTGCAGACTTGAGAAGGGAAAGATCTTAAGCATAGGTTTGTTCTACGTGTTTTGATCCATTTTCTTGGAAAACTTTGAGAATTAGTTGCTTCTCTGAAGATTGCAGCAAATGGAAACAATGAGAAGTGCTAAAGCTAAATTGACCCCTGGGTAAATGACATAATCCTCCCCAGTGCCAAAACATTGTCTGAGGAATTCCTCAGTTTTAAACTAACCTGCTGTAATTCTTTTAGGTGTCCCTTAGCTCTCATACCACTCCCCCAGGCACATGAAACCTGACTATTTTACTGGACTCAAGTGTTGGGAGGACTGCACAGAGAGCAAAAAAGAATTTCATAGGGAAAAGGAGCAGGTATGTTATGAAAACTAACCAAGACAATTTTTCCAATATAAATAGCTTACAGATTATCACTGTCTCTTTGCTGTAAAAGCTTCATGCAAAAAGAAGATATCTGCTCTTCTGACCTTGTTCACCATGGCTGTATTTCACTCCTAGTTATTTTGCCTCATCATTCTAGGAGAGCCATACAGTATTTCGCCAATGGACCTTTAACTTCTTATTTGAAAAATCTAATTAGCAGAAGAAACTTTTTTCAGTTTAAATTCAACTAGACTTGATTCTGCTTGATGCACACTTACACTTTCAAAATAATACAGCTCTTTGGGCATATGTATCTGCTTCTTACAGCAGCATCCCAAAATGGCACAGTGATAAGGATTTCTAGTAGAAGTACTATTACGAGTTAAATCCAAAAGCACTTTTCCTGGAGACACTCTGACAAAGACCTGAGAAAGACCCTAGAGTACAGAATAACACCCTGGCCAAGAGACAAAGGGAAATCATTGCTTCTCCGAACCAAGCCATACAGAGTGCATTCAGAGTATCTTCCATAAAATACCAGTTTTGTGGCTTGAAGAAGTAGGCAAAAGGCTTTAGTGGTAGATGTAATGAAGTTATGTTTAAGGGATATTATGATCATCTGCATAGTTTCACAGAGAATAGGGAAGAAAAGACTCTGATACCTCATGAATATATTTGAGTTCATTAAATGAACCAGTTAGCCCATGGGAAACTATACCTGATTGTTGAATTTCTGAAAGATATTAGACAAGGTCTTTTACCAAAGTTTGAAGAAGAAGCTAAACTGCCACAAAGCAAGAGGAAAGGTCTTTCCAGATGGTAGGAAGAAATACTCAGGTTTCTCTGTTGGAGAAAATCAAATGCTCTGGTAGTGTTCAGTTCTGGTAGCCATGCTATTCAACAAGTTCCCAAAACTGTAGAAAGACAGGTGGGTAGAGAGGCAAGGAAATTGTTGAGGATTGTAAGAATAAAGGACAGCTGTGAAGAACTGCACAAACATGAGAAGATAGTAACTGGGTAAAGAAGTGGCAAGATGAAATCTACAAGGAATAGAGACTGGAAAACCAGCCATCAGTTGTATATTATGATGGACACTTCTAACAGCTCATAGCTACTCGGGAAAGAGATTTTGAAGTAAAAAATGTGTACGAATATGTATCAGTTAAGAAAGGCAGATCATATGACATAAAATAGGAGGAAAAAGGGAAAGAATAAAAAGGAGAATGCTCCACTGCTGCAGATATGAAATGGATATCACCATGCAGTTCTAATTTTGCCCCACTTGAGACGTTACAAAGGACCTAGAAAATGTGTGAAAAAGGCAACAAAGGTGATCTGTGGTAAGGTACAGCTGTCACCTCAGGGATGGTTAGGGAGGCAAAATCTCCAGACCTGATTGCAGGGTGGTATGCTACAGGCTAATGAAATTATTAGTGACAAGAGTAAGGTAAATAAGGAAAGAAAGATAATTTCTTAACTTCTAATCCAAGAACTAAAAAGCCATCTAAGGAAAAAAGCAAGCGTCAGGTTCAGATAATCAAGGGGATATACTTTTTCATTTATCATATTGTAAGCCACAGGACTGTGCTATTCCCAAAAATATCTTTGTCGTTTTGGAGTTCAAATTTATGGAGATAAGTCTACATCTTGGGTCCAGGCAATCCCTTAACATGAGCAGCTGCAGCTGGAAGAGCCTGTCAGGGAAGCATCACTACATGTTTTCCTCTCCTAAAACTCTCCCACAGACATTTATTGTTGAGCAGTTTCAGGCACTAATAGATTTGGCTTCTATATATGAATTAAAAAAGAAAGTCTCTCATGAACTAGAGCTGAAGGAGAACTGAGACTTAACGCTATGAGCCAGCATTTTGGAACACAAGTGAAAAAAGCAGACATTTGAACAGTAAATAAAACAATGCATTAGTCATGGAACAGAGGCCAAAGAGAAGTTCCTAATCTCTTTTGTAACATGAGCTTGAGGAGGCATTCAATCAAAAATTAAGTGTTGACAAAACTCCAAGCTGGCTGAGGAAAAACACCTTTCCACATAATGTGCAAACAGGCTTCAGCATTCAGCTGTCAAGGCCACGAACTTCGCAAGAGTCAAAAATGAACCAAATATTCATGTGCATAAATCACTGTTAATGATGATAACTTTGGATGGGACATGGAAATTCACACTTCTGAGGTTAAGCCTATCCTTGGAGACCTACTCTAATGAGGGAGGCAAGTCATCCAAAGCCTGCTGATGCAGGATTCTCACACCTTCCCTTCTCATCAGGCAGGACACAAACACCTGTAGTTCCTTGGATCCAAATCACAAGCTCTACAATGAGAACAAGTCTGTAGATTTTTACAAAAATGTTTTGCACCACTTGTAGTTTCCAAAATGATTTATTATGTGCTTTTCCCTGTTTTTAATAAGAATTAGTAAAAAATATTTATGATGTCTTTATGTCTTTCCTGTTCTTTGGGGAATCTAAGAGTGGGAGAAGTGTGGAGGCTCCAAGCGTATTTTCTGTGACCATTTACCTGGGCCAGAAACTTGATTTATTGGCTACATCACTGCATTCTTGATAATAATCATAGTAACCAACCTGTGAGAAAGGGATGGAAGTGTTCAAAAAGAAAATCACAGAAAAACCAAGATCAAAGTGATAAAGCATGGAGCTATTATCCAGTGCCTACAGAGCAAGTACAGTTATGGTGCTCATAGAAGGAACTTTAATGGTAACAGAAAACAGCGCCAAATTAATCCATCCAATTAACAAAGATCACACTTAAAATAATACCTAGAAAAGACTAAATAGCCTATTGAGCCTGTCATATTATATGCCATATCCTGGATTATGATTCCTGGGCAGTGAATAAAACCCTCAACAAAGTTTCATCAGGCTAGGAATGATGCAAATTATTTTCAAGCATAGCTAACTGGTTAATTTAACCACAAACCATTTGTTTTCATAAAGTTGAAGTCAGTCTAAATCCAGAAATGTTTTCATGTTAGAGATTAAAACAAAATCGATCTCTCCAGAAAGCAGTGCATGAAAAGACTTTTCTGTCTAGCAACACTGTATCATTCTGTGACATGAACTGAAAAAGGAAGCAAAATCAATCCCATTAATATATTTGCATGTATAAACAATGGAAAAACTGAATACAGTAAACCTAAGTAATAAAAAATGTTTTCATGTTTGAAAGTGTTTCAACAACCACAGTTACTAGTAAGAACAGACATAATTCACACCTTTTTTTTTTTTAATTTTCCACATGTGTGAAACACTTAAAGTTACTAATTTAGTCAATGGTGTGACCTGTTAACCCAAAGCTATCATATTTCATTATCCTCAAATTGGAGACAGTTTGGCTACATGGCAGGAGACATCTGCATCACCCCCACCAACATCACCCAGCCAGGGCTTGGGATGGGAGCACGAATAAGCAGGTATGGGTGAAGAAAGGAGGAGATGGGTAACTCAGGTGGGACATGGCAAAAGCAGGGAGGTAGAGATTTCCTAGGAAGATTGATGGAAAGACACTTAAGGCGTACTCAACTTCAGTTCTGGTCCTTGTTCCCCACCCTTTCCCAAGTTATCATACTTGTTAACTTCATAAAGGTGGCAGGAGGCTTCACTAAAATCTGTGATGTACTTTAAAATTATGTAATGTTATTAAATGAGCATTGTACATGCCAAAAGTAAATCCTGCAACTCTGGCTTGCCCAAATGGTTCAGGTAAAGCCAATGGGAACAATAATATGTGGGTGAGCAGGGAAAAAAGTCTCTTAAGAAATTACATGGAGCAAACTCCAAGGCATTTATTGTAAGAAGGGAAAATGAGTATTTTATTCATTTTATGACAACTATTGCACAAAGCTGCCCTCAATTGCTTACCCCTGAGGGGTTATAGCCTTTCCAGCAATAATGGTCTTTGCCACTTGCATCAGCCATTTTAGTCTCAAGCTCTGTTCTTGTCAAAGTTAAAAGAAATTTCACAGGGTCCTCCCAGGGCAGGCTCCCCAGCCTTGCTGTCATTGACATTTTGTGCAATCAATCTTATTTCCATCACTGAAGTGAGGAACCGGGTAACCTTCTGTGCACATAGTTATCAAAATAAGCGTTTATAAATGAATATACAAAGGACTTATTTAAAAGCAACACAAAGAGGACTTGAGAGGGTGCTGGACTTTATGACCCCAGTACACAGCTACAGAGGATGGACAAAGGAGTGGGAGGAGATATGGAAGAGTTAAAGATTTGTAAGGATAGAGTTTTAAGAAGTTATTTGGCATGGGAATTAACATGAAAGGGAGCCCCAAAAGATTCCTTTTCCCAGATGAAAACCTGTCCTGTGTATGTTTAAGGGAAGGCTTGTGATTCAGTATTTGCCTTAACCCATCCTGCTGCAGTCAGAGATGTTTCTCTCCCTCATCCCTCCTCATGCTGCTAGCCCTCACCACCTCTCTCATGCCAAGGTGTCTCAGTGGAATTGCTCCAGCTGAAAGCCCCCATCTTTTCTGGTTCACTCACCAGCCAGATCACTCAACAGTTTTCAGACCTTCATGTTCCTCCATAGATATTGGTAGCACAAGGTGGTGCAGGCAAGGAAGGAGCTAAACCACAAGCAAGGAAGGGACAGAAAGGAGGAAGACTGTGAACAGGTGAACTGATTTGCTAGGAATTTCAAGAGACATCCCTTCCCACTCAAAAATATGCAACAAACCAAGAGTAAAATGATGAAACTTCACAACCTCACTAATTTGCTGACCTTGTCAGCCATTTACAAAACAGCTTGCAAAGGTATGTGTCACTCCCAAAAGAGCAGCATACAAAATACATAGAGACTCCCACGTTCCCACATTCCTAGCTCCCACCTTTTTAGAGGCTGAGCAGGATAACTCCACCTGGATTTATACTACAGTAGTAGAACCAAAAGCTCTACAAGAGTAACAGGGAAGTAGGTTTTAAGCAAGTGTCTTACTAAGTGTCTGTTTAACCTAGTTCTGGCAGGAATACGCTGCATGAAGCCTTTGTGAACACTTCATTCAGCACTGGTGAGAGTCCTCAGTAAAGCTTCAAGCTCCCCTGTGTTCAGTTGCTGAAATACCAGTGTAAGCTCTGAAATGAGCATCTCTTAACCATAGCAGAAAAGAAGAAATACAACAGCAAACCCAAAGGAGATTATTGCCAGTCTGAGTGGTCTCAATATATTTCCGTACTCTGAAAGAACAAGTTAAAGTTAATTGCATACTTAAAATAAACCTATAATACTATCTCCAACATATAACTTCATTTATTATGTCCTATATAAAAAAAAAAAGTTGTTTATGAATATCTCCTATTATGATATAGTGGATGAATCTCTCCTTCTTCTTAGTTTATTTTTTAGTTATTGTTTTTATTTGTTTGATTTTAATTTGCCAAACTAGAAAGTTGAAGTGTGGCTCTGGGAATCGTGTTAAAATATTGTAGGACCAGAACTGCTGTTGAAATTTGAACTAAAACCTAATGAAAACCACAGAGTCTTCAGAACCCTACATGCCTGCACACATATCTAGTGACAGGTTGGGGGCATGAGTAAATTCTTACATTAAAAGAAAAGAAAAAATAATTATAAAGTTATTGAAAGTTACAGACTGAAAAATCTTTTAATATCATTTAATTAGTTATTACCCACCTTACATTCTCTGGCACTCTCCAGGCCTGCAACTTTAGTCCAAGTCTGAAATGGTTTAGATTGCAATGAAGACCTTACTGAAATAAAATAATTTTAATTGGCTGGCTTTGTATGTGACTAGGAAGACTTTAGACTCTTCCCAATGAAGATATTTTTTGCTGTCAATGGTACTTTTCCTCTTTACTTTAGCTTTGTTTCTGATTTCATTTTCACTCTTCACACACACCGACTAATCAGACAATGAATTGTGTGTTGAAGGTGGTTGAAGGTGGGCTTTTTTTATATTTTTGCCGCTAATTTTTAGTTTCATGAAAACCACCCGCAGTATTCAAGATCTTATATTCACAGTCTATATAGAAATCAAATCATTATATTTTGAAACATTTTTGTTCTGGCAGAGATAAAACAGGTTCAGACTTGAAGGCTTTCTGTAAACATAATATAGAGTTGAGCTTTGCAAATGTAAAATAAACAGAATAATGCAGTTAATGATAATATGGCAACCACAACATAGGATCAGTTATATCTGCTTTCATTCTTGCACCATTTAACAATAATTTTCTCCATTCCTTGGGACTCCATGGAAAAAATATTAAGAGGGGTTTACAGCACTTGAACATTCTTTGAAACCTTGTTAAAGCCTTCCACACACAAAACAATAGCTTCATTTCCCATAAGAAGCTGTGATCACTGACAACATGACAAATTTTTTTGAACATACATAGAACTTGTGGGTAACCAAAGACCTGAAGTTTTGCAGAAGAATTTGACAAAACTGGAGTAGGACAGCTTGAAACACCTCAAGCACAAGCAATTTATTTGCATCTGAAGGAGGTAATGCCACATACCTTTATGACCCTCTAGTGCTTTTTTGTTTCCAACCCCAGGAAGGACTTGGGAATCTCATGAGGCTAAACAAGGCCAAGTGCAAAGTCCTGAGCTAGGATTAGGGCAATTCCCAGTGTCAATACAGTCTGGGGGATGAAGGGATTGAGATCAGCCCCACTGAGAAGAACTTGGGGGCACTGGTGGGTGAAAAACTGCCCATGAGTCAGCATGTGCCCTCATCACAACAGTATTCTGGGCTACATCCAAAGCAATGTGGCCGGCAGGTCAAGGGAGGTGATTCTGTCCCTCTACTCCGCTGTCATGAGATCCCACCTGGAGTGCTGTATCCAGCTCTGGGGTCCTCAGCACAGGAGAGACAGGGACCTATTGGAACGGGTCCAGAGGAGGACGATTAGTGGAAGAGTAGAGGGATGTTTCATGTCTCCTGTGAAGACAGTCTGGGAGAATCGGGGTTGTTCCGGCTGGAGAAGCAAAGGGGAAATGACTGAAGTCCTTCATTAGTCAAAGGGGGCTTGTAAGTAAAATGGGGATAATTTGCAGTAGGGTCTGTTGCAATAGGACAAAGAGTAAAGGTTTTAAACTAAAAAAAGGATTGATTTAGTTTAGATATAAGGGAGAAGATTTTGACAGTGAGGGCAGTAAAATACTGGAACAGGTTGCCCAGAGAGGTGGTAAATGTGCCATCCCTGGAAATATTAAAGGTTAGGATAAAACAGCGTTCTGAGCTACTTGATCAAGTTAAAGACATCCCTTGTCCTTGCAGGGGGGGTTGGATTAGCTGACCTTCAAACCCACACAATCCTGTGATTTCACATCCCACAAACTTCGTTCGTTTCTCCGCTGCCCAGCAAAGCCGGGCGGAGACGCTGCAGTGTCCGCCGTGGCCGCTGGGTGGCACTGGGTGCCCGCTGGAGCGCTCCGCATCCCTTCGCATCCCGCGGGTCACCGCCCTCCCTGTGCCATCCCAGCACCGCCGGGCGCGCCCCAAAAATCGCCCTCCTCCCGCCCCACAAAGCCCTCGCTTCCTCGACAGGCGTGCTTTCCAGCGTGCCGCTGCTTTCATGTATGCCTGGTGGCTCCAGCACGGCTGAGACAGTCCTCTTCCAGGTTAAACCCCATAGTTTATCTAGACACAAAGAGTATCTGGAATACCATCAGTGAAGATGTTCTTATATGGCAATCACTGAAATATATCATAATGTAGACACAGATGCTTGCTTCTTCTTTTTTTTTTTTTTTTTTTTTTTTTTTTTTTTTTTTTTTTTTTTTTTAATCTTCAGTTTCTTCACGTATATAATCGGCGTTGCTCCTTAATCCCAAAGAAACTCTTTCAGAAGATACCAATCTCAACGAGTCAAGTACCCGCAGTTATTTTAACCACTGCTGAGTCTGGAAAGACAGCTGACTTTTAAGCAGACAATGTCCGTGTTACAATCACAAGCAGAAACACTGAATAAACTGTGCTGAGCCCCAGTGGGATCAATAGGGATCCACAGGTATTTTCAGCTTGCAGAAGTCTTATAGCTAGTGATAGATGAGCTGGAAAAACACACCTTCTATCTCAAACACAGCTGAATCCTGGGACCAGAATTTACCAAAAATCATCTTTCTTCTCCTACTGAAGAAATACCATATAAAATGATTGGAGAAAACTAAACATAAAAGTAATGCACCTCCTTTCAAGCCTTCTAAAAGGCCAGCAAGTCTTATTACAGCTTGTTCGCTTTTACCAAAATTATTTTAAAATCTTAACACACTGAGGACATTTTTTATCAAAATCACACAATATTCTTTCACCCCTCTGAAGCAGTGAACAATTTCTATAAGCTTGGCCACACTGTGGCTCAAGTGAGGGCTGCTGTTTTTTTCTGACAGAAGCAACACACTGGGGGGAAAAGAAAGTGAACTATGTAAGTGAGATGCTGGATTAGCAGCCAGTGAACTGTTGTAATGATCCATGGCAGCAGCTCTGTGGCCTTGCTATCTTGAGCCATTAATCACCAAAATTTCAGCATCCTCTCTAGCACAGGTCAGTCAACTGATGCTTAAAACACCATGTAATCATACTGTGCAGGCTTGTGCTTCAGGGCTGAAATTTGGGATTACGGTTGAAGATAATCCATTCAGGTTTTGGAAGTGTGATTTTTGGGTGCATTTTTTTGTTTTGTTTTGTTTTTTGTTTGTTTGTTTGTTTTTTCCTACAGCAGAATGCATTTATTTGACTGCAAACCAAGCCAGAAGAAGCACAGAAACCCTGTGACCATCTCACTGATTTTGGCTTCCTCTCCATCTCTGGACATTGAGATTGTGAGCTGCACTTCAGTGAAGCTGAGTATTTGAAAGCCAAATTGTCTCCCACAGCCCCATCTGCAATTCAAGAATGGTCCTAAGATTTATTTTCGGTTTTCCACTCCAAAGACAGCAGCCGGACTTTTCCTCTTGAGATCCTATTAGAACTGGAGTTGGTGGGTTGCAGCAAATATACTTAAAATGCATTTATGTGATTTAGTTTCTGTGCAATTCCCCCCCTACCATGCACTCTCTGCAAAAAGGGCTGTAATTAGTGCTGCTCAGTGCACTGTGGATATCTTTATTTAATTAGCGTTGTTAAATTACATGGCAAAAAAGCAACTCCACCTCTCCTTTCATGTCCATGAAGGCTCCCACAGGCAGCAGAACCAGTATCTTCCTGGGAAGCAAAGTTTTATGGCATCAGGCAGGAACTGCATATTCCTTGACATACTACAGACATAGTATAGACAGACTGTGTGGCTGGAGACAGGAGCAAGGGCCTGAGGAGGGCAAACTGCAGTTCTTAGAGTCAGGGCTCATATGCTGTTGATTTCTTTCAGCCCTGTTGTTGGATCGCTACTGACTTGAACAAGGATTACTTTTTGCCCTGTTTCTGTATTTGTTTCCAGATACTAAGTTTGGACAAGGCACAAGAGGAGTCATGGTTGAGTGTCCAATTATCACAAAAACAGGATACCTACCATTCAAAACAATGAGTAGGAAGTAACTTTTGGGCATATTTTAAGATTCCACAATCATAAAACCTGATCTCTCACTAATGCATCCCACTTTCATGAAGATGCAGATTCCAGTACTTTGTCAACATTACCATCTTGCTTGATATCCAAATAAAATACACTTCTTGCAAGCATTTCACTACTGAAGCGGATTTTTTTTATCACTGTTGTTTCCTTCACATCAAACTGACCTTCTCTAAGAGCTATATATCATTCCCTGGTTTAGAAGTACTGGTTCCACTCCAGCACGCAAGAGTAGTTTTATTCTGCAACAAAATTGTATAGTGCAAGGAAATGAGAGGGGGGTCTTCCCCATCTGGCAGATGATCCTTAGAAGTGGAAAAGAAGATGTGCAGGCTTATGCTATTAAACTTTTTGAGTTCAAATGGGTTTCAGCTGTTTGGGATCCACAGCATTCTTGCAGTTTAACTGTTCACAGTATGTATACTTTCAATCCTTTCATTTTTGTTTTCTTTAATTGTTGGGGCCTGAGATCATAAACGCCTCAGTCTTTCAAACGTGAAGTGCAGCTCTTGGTAATTTGTTCTAATCAACTGCAGTAAGAAATGTCTGCTCCATAACCTTGAATGCTTTTTCTCTCCCTTGACAACAGAATAGACTTCTTACAAAAAAATAAACATCTGGTTTGAGTTGAACATCAAATTGCAGTTGCTTTAAGTGCCAACTATTAAATTACCTCAAATGTTTTATGTTTGAACATGATTTTTCGAGACAGCTAAATTTTTTAACTGTAGCACAAATGTACATTTAAAATTGCTTTAGAAGCTTAAATCCCTTGAACATAGGGAGGGTTTTTTCAATCATGTGTAGTTTGGTTACTATTCTTGCTTTCCATTTACAGAAATTATTACTGAGACAGGTCTTTATACTACAAATATGCCTCATCAGATTGGTAACAGGAAGAAAAGATTTGTCTAGAACTCAGGGACTTAATGCTAAACTCTGGAACATAGGGAGGGACTGTCAAGACTGTCCAGAACTTACTAAATTAAGCAAAAAAATCATATGGACCAATATTACAGCCTGCATTTTCATCAGGAAGCTAGGGATTAAAACTCATATGTAAGACTTCCTTCATCTAAAAAAAGCCAACCCTCTTTCCTTATTTATCATTATTTTCTGGAGATGAGTTTTACAGTCTGATCTGCATACCAGCATTTAAAATTTACAGATTTACATAAATGTTGCTGTTTTCCTGAAACTACCCAATTCTTGATCCACCCCATTTTTGTGAGAGATTTTTCTTTTTTTTTTTTTCCTTTTTTTCTCTAAGTAGGTTTCAGTTCTCTCAGAGGGATTTTTTAAGATAGAGAACAGTACAATTTGAACTAATGAAAGCAAATTAAAATGAACAGCAAATCTGCTGTTTTGCTAATGCTTGCAATTTCTGTATGACTGGAATTGACAGCATTGCTGAGACTTTTTTATGATGTTTCAGGGAGAGGAAAAAAAATAAAAAAGAATGTTTTATTCATTGTGAGAGGGCTCTAAAAGGGCACCAGGGAAGTGTAAATGAAAACCATTTTCATATTCCCTTCAGTATTTCTGTGAAACCCTTCTCCAAACCAAAACAGAGTAACTACAAGTGCCGACCAATAATAGCATTGTTTACTTCTTCCCTGATCAAAGTGAAACCACAAGGAGAATTAACAGGAAAAAAAAAATTTAAAAATTAAAACAGAAATGACTGCAGCTGGGCAAATTACTGGCAATTACTCTGGTGACTTCTAAATTGGATGTGACCAGTGTCAGTGGTTGTCTATGCTTGTGTTTTCACCAAAGTGATTGTAATTGTTGTGATGATAAAGTTACTTCAAGGAGAAATTAGTAATTATGAAGGTGGGGCACCTGATTAAAGTTTCCATATTATTTAGATGGCTATTCACTTTATCTAGATTATTTGAATTCTGTAACACAGCTCAATTCTCAGATTCATTGAGGAATACACTGAAATCTTGATCATAATAAAAATCTGCTGATTGTTTCAGGTCCTGCATTGGAAAAATAGTGACTGTTTGTGGACTGTAGATAGATAGGAAGAATAACTTAATTTACCAACTGTTTTTTTGCTGGAAATGATCTGAACAGGTTCAAGAGACACAGGCCCAAGTGATTGAAATCCATCATAGACAACAAAGGGCACATTTTCATTCCAAAAAACATCTAAACAAAAACCTGACTAACCAATCCTACTATTCTAGACATTCAGAATGTCTGGAAAATGGATGTACTTGATTCTCTCTTACTGAACTTCATCAGTAGATATATTCTGGTGTATGTGATTAGGGGAAAAAACCACCACAATTCTTTAATTAGAAATTCTTCTTGTAGCTTTATGAAAATGGCTTCAGTTACCACTTAAGTAATACAAATGTATAAGGATGAAAATTAAGTCACAAAATCACAAGAAGTAAAGTGGTGAAACTGGAGATTACATGGTCCAACAGCCTTCTCAAGCAGGGACACATAGAACCTGTTGCCCAGGACTGTGCCTAGATGGCTTTGAAGTCAATTTCTCACTAATTCTGGTCTCTAAATTCTCTAGTCTGATGAAGTTATTTGAGTTTATGCTACTTACTAGCAAAACTTGCTAATAGACATTTGCTGATAGAAAACGTTATAAAAACTCTTTGGTTTTCTTCAGTACACTGAAAGAAGTGACACTGTTATTTAGGTTCTAGAGGAAAACTGGCTCAAGAAGTAACATGAAAATTGTTGCCACAGAAACAGCAAAACTTGGAAGAAAAATATTAAATGAAGAGATAAGTCCTGAAGGCAATGCCATTTCCCATCAGAAGCGCCATAGGGCTTTTAGGTGAAAAAGAAGCTGAGAGAGCTTAAGGAGCATTCTGGGATGTAGTGACTAGCATCAAACTAGTACCAGAGTACTCAAACAGGAACGTAGTCAATACTCTTTGCATCTACATATCCTATCAAATAGATATATTCCCAAATACCTACTCAATTACCTAAGACAGTTTCTTAGAAAAGGTGCTTATTACTTTTCTTCCACTTCTCCCCCAAAATTCACCTGCCTGGTTAATGCTAACAGTAAAAAACCAGAAGAACCAACAACCTTCAGCTATTTTCATCTGAGATGTGTTACTGTTTTTGAAAACTGCTGAAGAAGCCCCAGCTTCCTTTCAATCTAATGCATGAGTCTGGACAGGCCCTAAGAGTACCTTAAGGTATGTTACTCTCAGATAACATGTTTTCCTGTTTAAATGTTCTTCTGTTGAAATAATTTGTGGAAATCTATTTCATTTGAACTTATAACATAATAATGGAATAACAATCAATATCAGAGCAGTGTTATTTCATTACTTTACCACCCAAGAGTTTCCAGTCAGTCTTTAAACAAACATCATCTACTGAACTTCATATGCCTCCAGCAACAAGGAGGGTGAAACCTAAGGAAGCTGTTTTTTCTGCATCTGTGAAAGTAGTTAGAGACTGAAAATTACTAATTTCAGAATAAATATACTTCTAAATTTTATGAAGGAGACATATAAACTCATTCACCAACTCAAATAAAGATATTTAAACAAAGAAGAAAAAGAAGTAAGTGTGCTTTTGTATTGGGAAAGGGAATCAAAGTAAAACAGGAAGAAAAGGGTCAAAGAAAATGAGCTGCCTTAGAAATGTTCCACTGTTTTCTGAAGAAACCGTGTACAGTGATAAAAGACCTGGAGGCATGGAAGTTGCAGACTACTAGAGCAACTCAAGCAGAGAATACATGTGCCAAGGTTTTTTGTGTCATTCAGTTTTGTGTATACATTATCAAATTAATTACTGGCTTGTTTATAATCTTAATACACCAACTCTGTAATTATGTGCGACAACATCAAAATTCTGAGGAGGTAAATTGTGCATCCCCAAGGATGAACTTGTAAGGAAACGTGCTTGAACTAAGACTTTCAAAGGGGTTTAAGTGAGTTGATTTTTAAGCTTCACATCTCTTTTGAAGGAAGGAGAAGAGAAGCTGTGCTCAGGAGAGGGGTCAAAGTTACCATGAGAAAATCTGTGAAGAGAGATGCTGGGAATCTTCACAACATAATTAATCCATTTTTTTCTGCAATATAATATAAAAGGTTAATAAACACTCAGCCAGAAAGAGCACTGTAAGGGCTCTAACAGATGTGAGGGAACAATGTCAATAAGAAGGAGTTGAGAAAAAATAGAAGGAAAAAAAGGGTGAACATAAAAAAGAGAAGGAAAGAGAAAGAAGCAGAAAAAGCAAAACCTATAAAAAGCCAAAAGAGTATAAGAGTTGCATTTTATGAAATGCATGTATTTTTGTGCTCCCTTCTCTACCCTAGTTCCAAAAATTCAGCTATTTTGGACATCCAGTACAGTGTTCTCCTTCAGTCGGCATCTCTGGCCTTACAGAGTCTGTAGGGGTTTTGGCTCTTACCAAGCTCTGACTCTGAGTAGAAAAGAAGGGAGATTTAAGGAGGATGGGTACATGTAGAAAATCTGCACAGTGCCTGCAGTGAGTTGCCTGACTGTTTAAATGGACGATTAAATAACTGTGTGCCTTGCGCTCTTCTCAGGGCTGAGCTCACCACATGCTCCAGGGGTATGCACCACTGCCTGTCAAACTCTTGGTCTAGAAAACTCCTTCTCCTGAGGCCAGATCTTCCCCTAAGAGCTTTTCTACCCATCTGGGCAAGTCAGCTGCAGCAGGGAATTTCTCCATACCCTGCACATTGCAGGGAGGTCTTGTGTGAGAGCAGAGGAAGATCTCATTCATGCTAGAACACCACCTACAGGACATTCTTGGTTTGTGGCTGAAATAGTAATTGTGTTTAATTCTATGTGCCTGCCCATATATCATAGTCTCTCTTATCTTAGTAGAAGAGAACAGCATGATAGTACACCTTCACTTGTTAAAAATTATCCTACAGCATCCAGCCAACAGCAGCATCAGCCTGATGGGAGCTTACGCATAGACCTCATGCAGCAATGCATGTTTCCCATGACTTTCAGCAGCTTTAAAGGAATTGCTTTTATTTCCAAGAAATGTGATATTTGCCATTACTTGTAATTTGACAGCATCAACCCACAGCTGCAAGTCTTATGCCAAGAGCCTGGGAAAGCGAGCATAACATACGGCAACCTGCTCAGGGAGAAAGAGAGAAGCAGAAATGCCGTATGGCAAAGGTGGAACATGGCTGTGGAATCTCTCCTTCCAGCTGCCCCAGAGCCAGGAAGAGTCTGTGATGCTATTTAAACTGCCTTTAGACCTGCTTACTGCTATGATACTTTGCTGCAGAGGCAGCAGCCTGCAGTGTGGACGGACCCTGTTTTTTCAAGAAAATTCTGTCCTCAGTGGACTCTGATTACTCTGTACAGATGAGCAAGGGGGGTTATGGGGTGGTGAGAGAGTGAAACACTCGTATTCCTTTCTTCTAAAAAAGCCCAAACATCTCTGTTAGACAGAGATGGAAGAATGAAACAATTCAGCTGGCCAAAACAACCTTATGAACACTTTTGGCCTTGAATTTTCATAACCTGGTCAAAGGTTCTGCATGCTGCTACCCTTTTTTCCTCACCAAGCCCTTGTTTGGCCATCGTTCTTGTGGTCTCTGAAGCTTTGTCTCCAGGCAAACTCTCCCTTTTCTTGTTTTCCCATCCCTTCCTACTGGCTACACAACTGGTTTGGAAGCTGCAGTTTGTCATCTGGGCTTCTTGCCCACATACAGCTGTGGTAGAAATCCCAATGTCCTTGTGTCTTCCCACTCTTCTTGCAGCTGCTCCCCACTGGAAGGAGGAGGAAGGGTGTCCATGGCATCCCATCCAGTTAGGAGAAGCCTGCAGATGTTAAGCCCTTGCACACAGGGAAGGACTGCGAGATCTGAACGGGCTTGGACAGAAGGCAGCAGACGGAGCAAGGCACCACGGAGGCAGGCTGCAACAGGTAGAGAATCACCTGTGGTATTGAAAAACCAGATTGAGCAAACCAAACCAAACTATCCCTACTGCACAGAAGGTCTAAGATTTAACCTCCTTAAGTGAGTCCTTGGTGTACAGACCTACTGTGTAATAATGGCAATCATCAACAGGTAAACATTTGCTTTCATCCTCCCTTCCCCAAGGACTACTTTATCCTTTCACCTTTTAGAGTGGGATGTCCTTTGATCATAGATCTATAATTTGCTTAGTAGAGGTGACTAGTCCTATTGTTTTGCATTGTCAGGTACAAGTAAACAACCCAGTCACATTGCTAACAAGCAGCAAGCAGCAGCAACATGTATTATCACTAGTATTATTACCCAGTGTTTTCTGGATGGACACATGGAGGGGATGAGCATCCACCAGCAAACAGAACTGTCATTTTAACAGCATTCTGGTTTGTGCCAGTTTAACCTTACTGGGAAACTACAGTTTGTTTCCCTCCCCCAGCTTTGTTTAGCACACCAACAAACATGGGAGTTGTTGGAGTCACACCAAGGCATGGGGAACTTTGAAATCCACAGTGTTTTAAAGAAATATGTGAAAAAATATTCAAGCCCAGTATGTTAACATGCAATAAGAACACTGATACCAAAACTGCAGTCTACTGGGACATTTGCCCCCTTAGAAACAGCTTTTGAAAGAAACCCAGTTCTCATTATGTTTTCTAGTCCTTTGTTTTTCTCCATCCTCTCACATATAATTGCTGCTTGAGATAGCCCTTGTCAGGACAATCTAGACAGCCTTCAAGAGGTGCCAAATTACAGAGACCTCAGGTTTTTCACAGTTAGTTGTTCTTTTCACTGCTGGACTCTTCTAAAGGAAACAAGATTGAATTAATATGTTTTTACTGTATCTGTTCCTCTGCTCTGCTGTTTCCCATGGCCTAGCAGAGGAAGTGTGATTGCCAAGTGTTGTCTCATTTTGTTTAATCTGATGCAAAAGGTCACCTCAAGTATCCTTTTGGTATTTGCTCCAGAGATGAATATAAACGGTGGCAGCCCCAAGAAGAATTCATGTTGCTAAACTTCAGAAATATTTGGGTTTTTAGATACAAACAGATGTTTCCTTTTGGTAGCTTGATTTTCCGTGTGATATTCCAAGAAGTGTAATGGGTGTAACTGAATCACAGATGAATATTTTCCGGAAATCAATTAGTTTCACACACTGCTTCACCAATTATCAGAGTATAACTTCACAGTTAGGTGAAAGAGATAAACAATTGATTTGTTTAATCAGACTACTATTTAAATAAACCACAAATTCTTCTCAATATGCACAGCTAAATTTTGCAGCAGAAGCAGTAGAATAGAAAAATTGGCTCAAGTCCATATAGATACATTGAAATTAGTAAAACCTAGGCTGTCTTGGGGTCAGTTGTATTACACCAGTTTGGCACAATGTATTTGCTCCAATAAAGCAAATAATTCCAGGAATAACTATTTAATCTGGAAGATTCATAAACAACTGTGGGTTTATGCTCTAATCCTGTAGTTTAAAGTTATATTTAATATATAAAAACATAGTTTTAGTTATATCCTATGCTGTTCTCCAAAACAATCCCTTTTGCAAAGTGATAGTTAACTTCACATAATTTTAAATGGATGGTTAATAAAGTCTTCTTGGGTGTACTGAGAGGGCTTCTGTCCCCTCAGGAAAATACGTGCCATTTCGACCTCTTCAGATGCAAAGTACGTGCTCTTTGGAAGATTGTATTTCTGGGTCAGACATAATGACTTTACATGGAAAAGATGAGTCAGGAAAACTCCACTTACTTTTTCAGAAGAGTAAATTGACCATTTGAGGACACTAAAAGGGCAGAGGCATTATGAAACAAAGGTTGTTTAAAATGTTTCAGTGTTGCAGTTAAGCAATCAACTCTAACCCCTGACTTCAAAATGCACAGGTCATGGCTCGGTTTTGGCAGCTCTGGTGTAATGACCCAGTTGCCATAATTCTGATGCTTAAAAGCCTAAAAAGGCAAGGAAGGAGGGGACATAGACAAGGCCTATTATGCAGCAGAAAAAAATCCCAAACCAAAATCCAAGAAGCAAATCAATTTCCAAAGACTCCTGAGAAATGCAGGCTGCTGCCAACAGTGCACAGAGAGGTGGCATGGGAGAGAGGGAGAGCGCTGCTGGGGAAATCAGCAAGAGAAGCTGCCTAAAGTCAAAGAGTGAAGAGTGCCTTAGAGGATTATGCCAAATTCAGAATTCCTCTTTATAGTAGATGAATTACTCTTGTTTTGAATATTCATATTCCCAAATAAAAATTCATTTCTGGCTGCTCCTGTCTGATTTTTATCACTTTCAGTCCAAAGGGTACTGTCTGGAAAACAAGAGCTATGCAAGCTCTTTGAAGTGAAGACACACATTGGTGATAAAAGCTCTACCACTGGCCTGTATGTTAGGATTTTACCTCCTTCAGTCAAGAAACTTTAGAAACTAGTTTCAACCAAAACGAAAAGGTCACAAACATAGAACAGAAGTCTGACAGCTTTTTCCTCTCAGGAGGGGCAGCAGTTGTTCTGAAGAATCAGACCAAATAGATCATATAGATCACTGGGGCTGTCTGCCTGCATTATTGTCAGCTGAATGAAAAAGCTTTAGGCAAGAAACACGTTTCCTAAATCCATAATTCTCCGTTTCTTGTACTTTCTTGATACTGCATAAAAATAATACCCAATATCTGTACTGGTCATGCTGGAGAAAAATGCAGCCTGAGTGGCTACAGAAGAACCAGGTCAAAACACAAGGAAAGAGGTAGAAAACTTGACAACTCATTTCAGACCACAAAGAGAAACAAAAAGCAGCTAATAGTGATATACAGGGGAGATAACAGGAGAGATGCAGTGGGAGATAAAGGGAGTATAAAACATGAATTTGGACAGCTATCCGTGTAATGATCATAATGTTGAACTTGGATGCCTCTCAAAATCTATATTTTGCATATTTTATAAGGCAACATATTTTCTAAGCACCTCCAGCTTCTCAAACACATTGGATGCTCAGCATCCTTAAACACATATTCCAGTCATTCTTACTGTATTAATCCAAAAGCCTCTGGCCAGGTGGAGAAGCAAAATAAAATAGAGAAGAGGATAAAGAACATTTCAGGGGGAAAACCCCAAAATATAACTAGCAAGTCCTATAAAATCAGTTCTAGTGATGTTTTTTTCAAAACATCACTAAAATTTGATGCTCAAATTTTGTAGTGTTTCAAATCTGAACAGCCAAATGATTATTCTAGTATATACATGTTTAAGTCTCACTTCTGTTAGACTTTGGCAAACGTAGCATATGGCAAAGTTCTAATATATCATGGTTTTTATCACAGGGGTATGGGGGAATGTGCGGGAAACAAAAATCAAAACAAACCTGTCCTGATTGTTAGAGTTTGACTGTATTTGGAAGGTTGGTAAAAGTATCAATTTTCCCGTTTCATAAGCAAGTGCATACCTCAAGGCCTAGGAGGTTGTAAATTAAGATGATTTTCTACCATGGTATAAGTGAAAAGTAAAAACCTTTTACTATAAGTAAAAACTTGTAAGTGAGAATAGCAGAGATATACAGTTAGAGCTGTGCTAATTGGAATGGTAGGTGATTTTTAGCAGGTTTGATAAAAGCATGTGATCATACTGAAATTCAGGTATGCCTCAGGCGCACTTGCAAGTGTCAATAAAAACGAATCCAACATCTGAGTAGGTCAGTATCACTGCAAGCTAACAGTTTGGAATTCATTAGTAATTTCTGCCTGGGACTTACTCTAAATACTTCTGAATAAAATTTGAAGGTGCACCCAGTTATATACTACAGACATCACAAAGAGCTGTTAGCACCTTCAGCAAACTGCCAGTTACTTCAGTCTGCACTGACTTCAGTTTTACAGAGGAAAACTAAGGAGGCTTCATCTTCAAAAGTATCAGGTTTTTGATGCTCCCTTCAGTGTGAATACTATTTTATAACTCTCCAGTTACCAAATCAGCTTAGGTCAATACATATGTTATAGAATAAATAAAGTTCTTAGCCATTCTGGTGACAAAGATGCTGAGCCTGCATCCCTTCTCCATTTGAGCCACAGAAATTGAAGGAAGGGATCTCTTTATTTTCTGCTGGACCTCTACAGTCTCAGGTTCTTAGGAATACATCCTGGCAGGAAATCCAAAAGACTCTGCAACAGAATAGTATCAGTGGGATCCCAGTGAACCATTCCAATCACAAATCATTCCTGAACAAAATAACGTCCATTTAAGCAGGATTTATTGAAAATTCAATACGCCTTCCTTTTCTTACTAAGAACAGACTGTATTTTGGCTGTAATCTGTAGGCTGTAAATAGCTGTTATCTCTTATTTCAAAACAGATAAAACAAACCAAAACAAACTCCCATTATACAGAATTTAAAAATGAGATAGGGAAAAAAATAAACATCTGCTGGTCTGAATACCCTAAATTTCTTGGAAAAAACCCTTGTGCCATGGAGTGAGGCTCCAGGAGAAGGTAGTACTACACCAGGAAGAGCACTCAGGTAGAAGGCACAAGTAGAACTTGTACAGCGAGGAACCCAACACCTTCATTAGGCTTACAGGAAATACTGGGAAGTTCCAGATTTTTTGGCTCATTTACTACTTCATTTATTTTCATATTGAACTCAGTGAGTACAGATAGGTCTGAGTTATTTCTGCCACCCTTGCATTAAAAGGTTGCAACAGTGTTTTATACTGCCAATATGTAATACAGGAGAGGTGCTGGGAGAAAGAGAAACTAAAGGTTTTGACAAAATGTTTAAATAATATGGTTTAGGCAACAAGAGGAAGAGGAGAAATTTGGTTCAGGGGAAAATAAATTAATTGGGTCCTTATGGTAATGTCTTTAAATTTCTGAGTTAACAACTTACTGCAATGCTTGTGACAGATTCTCCCTCTTTGGTAATTATCAGCTGAGACAGACATTTCCATGTCAATTAAAACTAGAAGTCATCTCTCCAAGTTGATCAGATCTGAGAAGTTGTGTATTTCTTTCTAAGATGAATGTCTTAGAGTACAGTCCTCCAATACAATTAATTCCATCACCACAGACCTATTACTGATGGGTACCTACATTAAGAGTCTTGAAGTCTTTTCATTCTCACAAGTCTTTTCATGTCTCACAGAGTGAAAACACAAGAAGGATTAAGCTGTTGCTGAAAAAAATGGAAAGCTAGAACATCTGCTGTATGTACTGAGCAACGCTCCAAACTGTCTCATAAGTCTAACATATGCTCCCTGTCTTGCAGCATGCTTGTTCAAGATTTAGATCGTGACATAGTAATGGCAAATAAACCATGCTATCCCTCAGTTATAAACAGCTTTTTTTTTTTTTAAACCATTCCTTTTTCTTTTCCTGAGTGTGTTCCTCTATAGTGAAATGTTTTTTGACCTTTCATCATCGATTGGTATCACTACTGTGCATCCTCCCCCACTTCAAATTGTTTTACAGCAGTCAGCTAGAGGCTGCTACAATGCTGAGCAAATTTAAAATTTTCAATTCAATATTTAAATATTTAGCAAGATGAGGAAAATAAATGGTACAGTCATAGATATGTGAATGGTACAATGACAGACAAGAGGCTAAAGATTGTACTAATATATAGATTTGGACATATCAAAAGAGGTCTTTTTCACCGCCAGGATGAAGTACAGCAGTGTAACAATGAATCACAGCTACAATTCCAGCAAACTTTTCTGGCTCCAGATAGGATACACGTGTATCTCCATGTAATGTAATCCATTAACGTAATGCTGATCTTTGCTCTTGTTGGCAAGGAATTAAATTTAAGAGCACAAACTATCTGCAACCTTCCTACTTTCTTCATGTTCCAGAGAAAGAATACTCCTTTCTTGAATTAAAACTGGCATTCAGGTTTATTTCAAAGAAAACATCCCTGAACTATTTGTCCCTTAGGAGATAAATCAATCTCTCAATGAGAAAACCTGTCTCATTATCTTTCTGTATATGATTTTTATCTATTATATGTATCCAGGCCTTCTTCAGCTATTCAAATTACTTCCAAATATTTACTACAAGTAAACAAACATATACTGAATTTATAACAATGAAACAAATTGCACGCATGAGAAGTTAGGTGAACCAGGAAAATACTGGCCAACGGGATTTTTGCCAAGGACTTCACAAAAAGCTTGTCTGCTCTGTTTCCTTAAATTTTTGTCTTATAGTCAAGTTGTTAAGTTTTTTTCTAGTCTCACATGGTGAAGCAAAATTTACTAGGCTAGCCCAGATTGACGTATAAGGTGCTACATTACAGTAAGACATTTGCCTTCACTAGAAGGCACAGCTGTGACTGCATGAATGTTTTGTTGGGCATTCATTCTCACAATATTCTAAAAAATAAACCACTCCCTTCACAACCTCTGAGCACTTGCTGCATTACAAAGTGCTATGCATATGTTGACTGACAGATTGCTTTAATGTTTGTTCAGATTCTCTCTTAGTACAGGTCCTATGTGGGTGGATCTCCAAAGCACAATAAAGTATTTTGAAACACTGAATATACACAAAATTGAAATATTTGGGCAAAAAAAGAAGTGATTAGAGATTATATTTGTCTGGCCATTAAAAAAAAACACCTCGGTAAAGTAAAGAACAGGATTATGCCTATATCTGAAGTCAAGAAACACCACAATTTATTAGCTAAGGACTGCTTTACTTGGCAACAGCTTCAAATGCACTTTGCAATGAAAAATCAGGTCATACTTTGGTGAGAACAAATACTTTTAACAGTACCCCAACTTACTTTTTAACACTCAATAACTTTCGAGATTTATATATGTGGGGGTCTTCCCATGCCTGGATAACAAACATTTTATATCTACAACAGAGAATTATTAAACATAGGTAATAAAAGTATAAATAAATGTACCTTTAAAAATCCAACAACAAAGGAGATGTGTGACACAGCATAAAACTCATAAAGTCTCTTTAAAGTGTCAAATTCCTCTTTGTTAGTAAATATCTCTATTATGTTTAAAACGATTTTCTTCCAACCATTTATTCTTACTGTATTATTCATTCTAATTCTTATGGGTTTGTTTGTAAAAACAAATGAGATATCAATTTATTTAAAAAGACTTATCAGGGAGCATCTCTATAAATAAAGTCATGTACAATGATACTAAGATAAATATTTGTCTTTAAAGACAATTGACTATTTTTCTACAGGAATTTAATTTCTATGGGATTTAAAGTATGCACTTGAGAAAATTCAACTTTTTATGGAGAAAAACACAACAACAGTACTTGGACAAGCTGCCAAAACTATGCTATATTTAGCATGAAGCAAAAAGAACAAATCCAACATCCAGCACACACTGTTTCCTAATACTTATTCCTCATTTCTACCTAGAAAATATCAGATTATAGATTCAAGATTTATAAAACAACTTGTCTCAAAGGAGTTGCCCGCATGAAAAAATCAAGTACATCCCTATGCATGCATAATTTGTCTGATTTAATTAATTTTAATTTTAAAAAATAGTTTTTTAAACCAAAGCTTCACTCGTGGACCTTATACAACATATGCACACCCTTGGTGGCCAGAGAAACATGAATTAGTGGGAGCAGCCAGGTTTTTGGAAATCAAGTAGTATTTCTCTCATTCACTGGTGTTTTCTACAAATATGCATACTGCCATGGAAACAAATTATTTTTGTACACTCATCCCCTACAATCAGAAAGTTAGTTTACTAGTTAAATAAATATCTTGATGAGTAGACAAATAAATATCCTGGAGCAGAGGTTTTTTCCCTCCCAAATCCTCATTTTTCAAATCTCTTCCAGGAAAAGAGCAGAAAGGAGAAGGCACAGGAGATATGAATACTTTACCCAGTCCCTTCTTCTAAGAGTTCAAATGTTGATGTTTTAAAATTCAGCATTGCAGTGCATTGTGAAAAGTAAACAGCATGGCATAAAGAAATCAACATTTTTATAAATTTAACTGTGATAACTCAGGCTCTGATAGTCAAGCAGTGGTTTTTTGCAAGGGGCATTCATCCACATGCAAACATTCACTGACACCATTGTACCTCTATTCCCTTCAGATTGTTTCTTTCTAGCCCCATGCTGTAACATCAATATTCCTAGGATCTTAAAGAGAAGTTCTAAGCTTTTTTTGAATTTTGAATTCTGCAGATCATTAATGATTTCCAGTAAAGTTATATCACCTACAGAGGATTTTTCTCTAACGTGAATAGCCTAGATTTTCTTAGACTGTGGACAAACTGAATGTCAAGACTAACTGAGATGGTTTAAGCAGCTTCCCATCTTTGTTTTTTCCTGCCTCTGAACTCCACACCCACATTTTGCTACTTCCAGTACTTGTGTGAACTAAGCAGAATCAAAGAAACTGAGCTGGATAAAAAAATAGGGGAGAGGGGAGGTGCTAGGAAAGGTTATTTTCCAGAAGAATCAGTTTCACAGTTCACCTTTGAGCTGCATCTGACCGTGCCAGCTGGATGAAGTGAAATCAGGAATTGAAGAGGGGGAGCAGGATGTGGCAGAGGCTGCCAAATCAGGCAGTGCTGACACTAGAGAAGCCCTGGTATCTCCTGCAGACCCTCCAGCCCACTTAATTTGATGGGGCAGTATTTTGGTGATTTTCAATCTTTGATGCATAACACTTTCAGTATTTACTCAGCAGAACAGTAGTCAGTTCACTCTTACCTGAACTGCATGGATTCCATGCAAGGACACAGCAGTAAAACTCTATTTCTGTGAGAAGGATAAACATTTTGAGCACAAACTGAGGGCAGATTCAGCCATTTAGAAAGGGCTGTTTTTACAGTCATTCTTTAGAAAGGAGCTTACTTTAAAAAAAAACACAAATACATATAAATACTACTAGTAAAAACAGAGCCAAGCTAAATTTACATTTTTCAGTCATTTAAGGTCACTGACACTTCTTTCCTCAACCACTTGCTAGTTACAGTTCCCTCTCTGCAAAGATGCTGCAAGTAATATCTGCAGACAAAGCCTGTAAGTATTCCTAGAGTTACAGAAGTTGTGGCTTTTAAAAAGTTAATAGCTTTATTCTGTTAACTCTTGTTGTTGTTGTGCAGCATCATGCATCAACTTCTCCTAGACTGGAAAAAAAGCCAGGTCCATTTCATTCTAGCATTTCTCCAGATGTTTGCAAAAATTCAGTCCGAAGCAGTGAATTCTTTTTTAGAACAACATACATATGCTGAACAAGACATGCTGATATCATTAGCCTGATGAGACTGAAAAACCCTCAGAACTGCAACTTCTAATGAGCATAAACTACTGATGTGATCCCAAACTCTCATTATTTCTTAATTTTCCTCTTAAAGGATCAATAGTTCAGTGATGTAACAGCACCTTATTAGTCTATCTTGAGACAGTGGTCTCAAGTTTTTATTTTGTGCACTGTCCAGACATATTAAAAACAAAATAGGAAATGTTGTATATGATGAAAAGATATGAAAGAATGATGAGACACTGTCCACAGTCCTTGTGCTCATAAAATGAAGAAGCTACAGTTGGTCTATGATTGAAAAGGGATGCATTATGAGATACAATGTAAGACACATTTTCTTTCAGCAAATGGATTTATTGACAATTGACTATAACCATGTACAGCATCTATGCATCTCCCATTGGAAGAATATCCAGTGATAGAGCTAATGTTAGTGTGATACACAGCTTTACTCAATAATCCCACTGCATTTCTAACAACAAACAGTGGTGTATTCCACAATTGCAAATGGCCAAAAGCACCCAGGTGTCCAAAAGAACAGAAATTTTAAATCCTTAACAAAAAATGAAACATAATACTGCATTCCCTCAGTTTTAATTCCATTCAACATTGTGTCTATTGCAGTGAATTTTAATCTATACACTGACAACCAAGTTTGGCCCCTGATTTCATGAAAATTACAGCCTGTCAAGATGAAATCCCAAAGGATTTCTTGCTACTGACCCAAGAAACAAGACTTTTGATTTTTCTTTCTCCAAGGAAAAGAAAGATTAAGGCAAATGATCTCTACACTCTCTCCCTCAGAACATAAAAACTTTCTCTCTATTCAGTCACTGAACTCTGATTGAAGGTACCAGTTACTATGGTATCTTTTGTAAACACTTGTTCATCTGAAACAAGTAAAAGAAAAAACAAAAAAAAAAAGAGAGAGAGAGAGAGAAAACCCTCAAATTGCTTACTTGCAATTATGGTAATAAAGAACTTGTAGTCACAAACACCTCGGGTCAGCAATGAATGCAAGATACTGAGACAAATGTCTCCATAGTACACTAACACTTCCTTCAAGCCATTCAGTTCCACAAGAGTTCATCTGAGGTTGCACATTAAATTCAAAGGAGCAGAAGTTGAATCAATGGTCTCAACAATTTACCAAACTCCATCTAAAACATTTGCATTTAAAGTGCAATCCTGATTTGGACCTCTTTAACTAGCTCATTTGTAGACCACACAGAGAGAATTATTAATGCAATGTAAACTAAACCACCATCTTTTGTAATAAAAGAACCACATTCTGTAAATATTTAGGAAAAAGTCTGAGAAGTAGAGAGCAACTGACCATAAAATGATTAGCATTGCTCTGAAACCAAAATCCTAATTTTAAAAAAACCCATACCAACCAACAAACCAAAACAACTCAAACATTAGATACTACTGCATAAGGGTTTAACTCTAGCATTACTCAGCTACACAAAACACATAATCTAGATTAATAAACAGAATGTTTTATTTCACAGTGAGGTACATAAAGCTTCTAACTTTTGTAGGCTAAGAGAGAATTGCCTGTTAGGATAAAGATTGGTTCACATTCCTGAAATATTCTCACCTATTATTGTTTCTGAAGTAAGGCACCAATGATTATTTATCCATCAATAGTTCACCTCTGCACCCACCTATTTAGAAATGAAGATGGATTATGTGAGGGTCAGCAATCTGCTGACCATCATGGACCCAGACAACTACAGCACACATTAATGTGTACAAGTACCAAGCAGTATTTATTAAAAAACAATTTAAAAACAGCTCATTTGTAAACATTCTACAAAAATCTGTTAGTTTTTTCTTAGTGGTGTCAGCAATATTTTCCTGTAGAACTAACCAGCTGCATTATTGTTTTTTCGTTTACAAAAAAGTATAAAAGCACACTTGTGCACATTAAATTGCCTCACATTCAGTTTGAGCTGAAACGGCACAGCCTTCAAACTATTCAGCAAAACCCCCTACATTTCCAGCCCTCCAGAAAACTCCCCGGTTGCACACAGTACAATTAAAAGATGACCCTCGAGCCAAATTTTTGATTAGGGAGGGCTGGTGCCTTGGAAAGACCTGCTCAAAGCTCCTCACACAGGGCCAGGCCGCTCACTGTAACTTGTTCCCAACTTGCAGTCGGAGGAAACCACCTGTAAAATAGCACACTTAAATTAACAGCTCTGAGATTCCTTAAGGGAGGCACTGGCCGCTGTTGGCAGTGGCTCCTGCAGTTTGCTCCTCGTGGCAAGGCACGGCTATCGCCTATCAGGTTTTTTTTCCTCGGGTTAGTGACGATTCCTGACAATACGGTGATGTCCCGGCTGAGGTAACCCCGTCCCACAGGCAGCCTCAGCCCCGGCCCGCAGTTAGGGCGGCTGAAGGCAGCTCTGCGGCTCGCAGGCCGCGACCCCGGGCCCGCACCACCCCTGGCAGACCGCCACCCGCCTGTCCCCGCCTGTCACTGCCGCGGCTCCGGGGCCTCGGCGGGCTCAGTCGGTGAAGCGCTGCAGCAGGTGCTCGTCCCCGTGCCGGCCGCTGCTGCTGTCCATGAAGCGCTCGCAGGGGAACTCGATGAGGTCGGCCTCGCTGAGGGCGCAGGCGGCGGCGCCGCGGGGTGGCCGGTGGGATTGGAAGCCCGAGAAGTCGGCGGAGACTCCAGTGCCCATGGAGCGGAGAGGGCGGCGTGTGGAGTAGAGCTGCCGCACGTGGACCGGGGCCGCCTTCCGCCGCCGACGGCCCAGCACCTTCTTGCGCAGCAGGCGGGTGGCCCAGGCGGTCAGAGCCGCCAGCAGCAGCAGCGCGTTCACCGCCAGCAGCACCAGCGTCAGCAGCTGCTGGTCGGGGCCGCGGGGCCCGCCCGCCGCCGCCGCGGTGCCGCCCTCGGGCAGGGTGACCAGCCCGGCGCAGTGGTCCCGCGGCGCCACCGGGCACACGCGGCCGCCCAGGACGCCCTCGACGCAGACGAGGTAGGGGGTGTCCGGGCGGAGCTCCCGCAGCGTGGCCGCCGGCTCCCCGCGCTCCGGCAAGTACACGAAGCGCTGGAACTTGACGGCGGCGCCGAAGCGGTCGAAGAGGAGACGGAATCGCGCCGGCCCCAGCAGGCGGGGGCTGCGGTGCGGCCGCACGGCCCAGCGCACCGTCACCCAGCTGGAGCCCACCGCCTCCACCGACAGGTTGTGCAGGAACAGCTTGTTGAAGTCGCACGGATCGGACACCAGCGGCGGGACCCCGGCGGCACCGGCCCGTCGGGGCCACGCTGCTGCACTGGGCAGCGGTGCGGGCGTGGGGCTGGCGGCTATGGGCACCCCCATCATCAGGCGGGCGGTGGAGGCCGGCGGTGGCCCTGGGGGCAGCCCCGCTGCACTGTTGTTGCCACCAAGTCCCTCTGGGGATGGCGGGGAGGGAGAGGCTCCATCGGGGCAGGGGCCGCCGTCCTGCGGCAGCGGCAGCTGGGCATCCTGTAGATAGTCGAGGTACTTGCCGGCCAGGGCTGGTGGCAGGTGGCACTGCACGAAGACGGTGAGCAGGCGGCCCTTGGAGTGCCAGTCCGCCAGCCAGCGCTTGAGGCCGCGAAGGCGGCAATCGCAGCTCCAGGCATTCCCCTCCAGCTCCAGGCGGTAGAGGGCCAGGCTGGAGGCGAAGAGCTCGCCGGGGAGCGTGGCCAGTGCGTTGTCCCGCAGGCTGAGCTCCCGCAAGCGGCCGAGGCGGCCGAAGGCGGCCGGGTGCAGGGCGGTCAGTGCATTGCGGCTCAGATCCAGTGCCTCCAGGCTGTCCAGCGGCTCCAGTAGGGTGGCAGGTAGGTGGCTCAGCAGGTTCCCCTCCAGGCGCAGCTCCTTCAGCGAGCCCAGCCCCCTGAAAGCATCGGGGGCCAGGTGAGACAGTCGGTTGCCACTGAGTGAGAGCTTTGCCAAGCCGGGCAGGTGCTGGAAGAGCCCCCCTGTCAGCTGCCGCAGGCTGTTGCTGGCCAGCAGCAGGGTGTGAAGGGAGCGCAGCGGCCCAAAGATGTCTGGGTGGCGAAGGGAGCTCTGCTGGTTCCCTGAGAGGTCGAGGAAGCGCAACTTGGCCAGGCCAGTGAAGGCACCGCGACTCAGCCAGCGGATGCGGTTGGACTCTAGGTGCAGATAGAGTAAGTTAGGCAACCCTGAGAAAGTGGAATCGCCCAGCGAGCCCAGCTCATTGCCATCCAGTCGCAGCTTGACAAGGCTGTCGAGGCCAGAGAAGGAGGCAGCGCTGAGACGACCGATCTCGTTGGCGTTCACGTAGAGGATGCGTAGCTTGGCCAGGGTGCTGAGCGTGCCAGGGGCCAGCGCCGGCAGCAGGTTGTTGCCCAAGTACAGCTCCTCCAGCCGCTCCAGGCGCTCAAAGGCCTTGGGGTGCAGCGAGCGGATCCGGTTGTACTGCAGGTCCAGGCGCTGGAGCCCTGCCAGGCGGTGGAAGTCGAAGGCGGAGATGTTGGCGATGAAGTTGCCCCCGAGGCTGTAGGTGAGGATATCCTGCGGCTCGGCAGTCTTGGGCACGGAGCGCAGGCCCCGGTTGGTGCAGAGGAGGTGCTGGTGCTGCTGGCAGTCGCATGGCTCGGGGCAGATGGGCTCGGCCGCGGGCAGCAGCAAGAGGATGAGGGGGACGGACCCCCAGAGCACCCGCAGCAGCAACATCAAGCGGACCCGGCGCGGCGCCCCCATCCCGGGACGAGCCGTGGGCTGCTTCCCCCGCCGGCTTTGTGTCTCTCCGGCATCCCCTCCGCCTCCTCCGCGGCTGCTAATGGGCCCCTCCTCTGCTCCGCGCCGGGCTGAGCTCCGCACCGGGCAGGCAGGCGCGGCGGCGGCGGTGGCTGCAGGTCGCGGTGCCCGGCACCATGGGCTCACCCGAGCCGGCCGAGAGCGCTGCCGGGGCCGCCGCCCGGGCTCTGCCGCCCCTCGCGGCCCGCGGGCTGCGGGGCGGCGGTGGAGGAGCCGCGTGCTGCCGCGGTGGGTACGGGCGCGTGCTGCTGGAGCGGCTCGGCTGCTCCGCCGGCTACTCCCGGGCGGGGGGCGGGCGGTGAGTGGGACGAGACAGGGGGGCGTGCTGGGCGGAGGCGGGAGCGGGAGAAAGAACTTGGGAGCTCCGAAAAGTTTTACGAAAACTCAGCGGAAATTCGTACTTCCCAACCTGTGCCCTGGGCCGATGACGAAGGGAGAGAAGTGGAGGTGGAGAAGGCGCGGCGGGGGGCGGGTCGATGAGCCCGCGGGGCCCCGGGTCCTGGCTCGCTAGCGAGCAGGGCGCAGAGTGGGAAATCAGTAATTGTAACCGGAGGCTTGTTCGCACTCCGAGCCCGTGGGTTGCAGATCGGGCGCTCATACGGGAGGGGGGAATGGAACGAAGTAAACTGACTCGTCTGCCCCACCCCCATCTCCTTTTTTTCATCTCCCCTTGATTTAAAAACCTGCCAAAAGCAATAGAATACGTTCACCACGGCTTGCGGGACTTTTCTATTGTGTTGAGCAACGGCAATCAACGGCTAACCTCCTGTATACGAAGGGAAATTTAATTTTCATTCTTTCTCTCCGCACCGTCCTGCCCATAGTTCCCGACAACGCTGCCATGCGGATGCGATTAACGTGGCTCCAGTTCCTGAGGGGATACGTCAGAATGATCCAGATGTTCTTGTCAAAATTCCATTTTTAAAGATCCTTTTTGTTCAACACCCCACAATTCAGAGCAAAAGGAAAGTGTATGGAAAGCATACTGAGAATGACATATGTGTTACCCATCATTTTCAATGATTAGGCCTTTCCCCGTTGATCAGTTTTTGTTTTTGCTATATTACCAATTGAGGTAAAAATGCATAGGGCTAGGAGGAAAATGCTGAAAAACTTGGGTGGTATAAGATTAGCCAGGATGATGAAGGGAAAGAAGGAATGCTCAGACTACATGTTGCAAATTAGAATAGCATGTGGAAACTTGGCATATGAAATGCATTGCACTGCACACACTTAGAATATATTTCGTATTAAAACTGTGTATTCCAGGCCTCCAGCTTCTTTCCTTCACTCTCTTCCAAAAGTCAGAATGATAGATGAGCTTTTTGTGGGGCTATTGTTTTTAGTGGCCATGACAACAATGACAGAAGTACATGATATTACTATTGGTAGGGCCCTGATTGACTGCTTCATGTTACTTTGACTTACTCTGATTTGGTCCTGAGAATATCTTGGCATAATCAAGAGCCTGTCATTAGCATTACCTTTTTTTACTTGGTGGCCTAAAGTTGTTGATAGTAATTTTCTGTACAGGGACTCAAGAAGTTCTTTTTTTACTTCTCAATGACATTGAAGCTTTCTGTTATAGACTTATATTGTGACTTTTTGCTACCCCTTTTTATATTTTCCAAGGATTAATCAGACTCATCTAGCATTGTATTCATGAATTTTGAGTGCACATAGGTTAGAATCCAGAACCTTATTAGTCTCCAGCTCTTCCTTATATTTTTCACTTCTCAGCTTTTCTTTTGCATGCTCACCTCATGTCTGAATATTTTGGAAAAAGTAGAGGTATGATTTTCTCCTGCAAAGATTCAGTATTCGTTCCCCTCATTTTTGAAGCCCCATGGTTCGATAAAGGCATCCTAGCTCGAAGTTTATCTGTAAAATTCTGAGCCAAGATATCACTGACACATTGACCCATTTGCTTAACAGTTGACTTTAAATAGTGGACATTTTTTAAGAAAACCATGTAAACCATTATTCTGTTATAATGATATGCTTATTTTCTGTTCCTTTTGGGTTATATTCTTTGGAAGCATAGTCCTTATAGCTTATCAGGAGCATTTTATTTACTGTCCTTCCCTGCAGAACAACCAATAGTTCTTTTCTAGTCCATATGTCATTGCAAATACTACAAGTTTAAGTCAGCATTTTGTCTTACGTCATTGCTTTTGATTTATGCCTCCTGAAGCTTATCCAAGTATGATTATTTTCACTGTGTTTGGGGAATTGTAAGTGACAGTCTTTTACAACACAATGGAACTGGTGATTTCTTAGGAAGGGCAGTTCATTCACACACTTTTTCTCACACTGAAAATTCTTTAGCCCGAAACCAATAAGCATTGCATTGGATTCTTTTTTCTGATTTTTTAAAGATTAATTCCAGTAGGAAGTTTAATCGTCAAAAATACATTAGGAACACAGTTAGTTGAGGTGAAATGTGGCCATATTTGGTTTTCTACATTTGAAGGAACTTTCCATTACATAGTTCTGGTTTCCTTATCCAAGCGCAAAGAGCACATAAAATTTAATGCACGATGAGAAGTGTATCTTTTTTGATACCCAAAAAAAAAACAAAACAAAACCTGATACAAAGCATATCCACCTAGAAAAACGGGGTAGAGGGCAGATTGAAAGTCAACTTACTGTTAAAAGTTTTAGATGTTTACCTAAAACCTACCTTCATGACTAAAGTTTGAGTCGAGGACTTTGAGGGCCAGAAACAAATAGTGAATCAAAATACCACACTTTACCACTGATCACATATCTATTCCTAGATAATTATGAGGGAACTGACCTTAAATATTGTATTTTTCATGCTAACATGGTGACCATTATGTTTGTTATACCTAATAACGCTGATTTTCCTTTTTTTTTTTTTTTTTTTTCCCCAGGAATATAGATGTTATTAAACACTGGTGAGAGGACTGTGATTGAAAGTGAAGGCATATTTTGTTAGGTCAGAATGCAAATTGAGTGTAATAGCACTGCTCAATGTGCCTATCCCAGATGTTACTGACTTTGGCATTACCCACCGCTGAGAAACGTCCAGTTAAAATAAAATTATCTTCTTGAGCTCCTGTAATAATAGCTGTCTGCTACTGGAAGTTTTAAGGGTTGGAATCGTGACATATATTTATGCACTTTGCCAGTGAGGTGGTACTAGTTATCTGGAGTAATCATCGCAAAGAGGAATTTTTGATGGTTTTTTTAGACATTTTCTTCCCCACTAGCACATCCGCAAAGATGTTTCATCGAAACTTGCAAAAATGTTTTTCTAACTACCTGTCTTCATAGGAATTTTATCCAACTTAGTGTCTGATTTTCCCATTTGAAGGAATAAAAGTTTCTGTAAACTGATATATCAGTATGTATCAGTTGGTTACAATATAAGAAATTGATTCAAGTTAATGTGCGTACACTGACCATAAAGAGTTTTGTTGTAATAAGAACATTACTCCGTGGGAATGGAGTCATGTCACAAGGTTCCCCTGAGTAGCACAAAGTAAATGAACGATCTTACACTGTTCCTGTTTTCCTATCTGATGAAATGTCACGTATGAATCTTATACTTTCAGAGTTCTTTTTTGCTTTTTGCACGAGAGAAAAAAAGTCTTGAGTAGCGTTGTGAGTATAACAGACTGGTTTGTACAACATCTTATTATTGTGGCATCCTACAGCCATGGATTAAACATTTTTGAAGTGTCACCAGGTTTTTTGATATTCCCATATGTCATGGAATAATATTACGTGTATGCGAATACTATAGTGGTATGAAAACACTCGAGTTCTAGTGCTGAAATGCTAACCTTTTATTTTCTTCAGAATTGACACAACAACTTCACCTATTATTGTGTAATTTAGGCTTGTTGCACTACATGAGCAAAATATTAAAATGTTAAAAATAAAACCTTTTCCTGATACCTATGGTTTTCGTGGTGTAATGAAATGTAATTAATGCACTCGCATTTTCTTTCAGGAAGTAAATCAAGACTTCCTGGCCAGCAGTTAATATTCATCCTGTTTCAGCTCCCCAGATTGAAATCTACCAGATGTTTTTATCATATAATAGCTCCTCATCTCCACAGAAGTCTATGGCTACAAAGCTTTGCTGCAAATATCTTCAATCTTTTCAGACTAAAGCATCTGAGTAAAGTCTTTGTGTTTTTTTGACATATGATACCAGTCCTAGATGTGCATTTACATTGTGTCGTGCTTTGTCCAAGCCATCAAACCCCACTGGATTTTTTATAGTGTTGTAGGATGTGCCTCTTGACTTCCCTGGGCAGGTGGTACCAGGACTTTGTTTTGATTACAGCAATTGCTGCCTTTGTGCTAGCATTTTACCAATACACAAATTAATTATCGAAATCTATTTTTATGAGTTTCCCTGCTTAACTGTGTGAAACCAAGTTGTAGCTATATCCTCGGTACACTGTATTCACATGTTTCTTAATCTGCAAGTGCAAGTGAGCTGCCAATCTATACCAGTTAAATGCCGATCAAGCAGTGAATGATGTTCGTAGTATCAGTAGTTCTAGCAACCGACGAGAGTTATTTGTCTGTTTTTCCTGGTGCATGTGTCTGTCACTATGTATCACTTCCAGAGGTGCGTTCCACTGACATCATACTTAGCACAAAATCTGAGTGATGACGTAGCTGTCTACTTGGATTTAACTTCCAACACTTCCTTTCTGAGGGCGAAACTCCTTAATGGATGTGGCATATCTTTTTTGCATGGTTTTAGCATCTGTGACTTAAAGAAGAAGAGAACCCTACATGTGTAACAGATACGAATGGTGTAATTTATGTAAAAAAAATAGCATATGGAGCTTATGCAGGCCCGATTAGGCTGTTGTAGGGTCTGTAGTTTCTTTCACGCATGGTGTGCTATCTGTTGTATTGTCCATCTTTGTCAGTATTGTATAGACCGTTTTCCATAATGGTGGGGTAACAATACAAGCAAGTGTTCTTGCAAACTTTCTTCTCTTTCTCCGAAATGTGAGGTCTGTGTGCTTATGGCATCTCTTTCCACAGTGTTTAATACACTTTACATTTTTTAGTGTGTAGATTGCTCTATTCTGTTGCTAATCATCTTTTAATTGGAGAGGTCATGTAGCAGAAAAATCCTAGAACAAATTCTCACTTAGACCATTCTTCTATTGTTAAAAACATGTTCTGAATAGATATGCAGACAAAAATAAAAAACACTGTTTAGATGCCCGCCGGCTCTCCCGGGGGCGGAGGGGGCGGGCGGGGAGGGGACGGCAGGGGGGCGGCGGGCGGAGCGGGGAGCGGGAGAAAGACGAGCTCCGAAAGTTGCCGAGAAAACTCAGCGGAAATTCGTACTTCCCACACTGTGCCCTGGGGGACCGGAGGATCGGATGGAGAGGGGGAGAGGGAGGACGGCGCGGCGGGGGGCGGGGGGAGGAAGCCCGCGGCCGGTCCTGGCTCGGCTCAGCCCCGGCAGCGAGCAGGGGCGCAGAGTGGGAAAGCAGGAATTGGAACCGGCTGTGGCTGCCTCCGAGCCACATGGGTTGCAGATAGAGCTGCTCATCGGGGAGGGGGAAGGGAACAGAAGTAAACTAGACGTTGTCTGCCCACCCCATCTCCTTTTTTCCCTCCCCTTGTATTTAGAAACCTGCCAAAAGCAATAGTTACGTTTTACCACGGATTGCGGACTTTTCTTTGTGTTGAGCAAACGGCAATCAGACGGCTAAGCCTCCTGTAGTACAGAAGGGAATTAATTTTCATTCTTTCTCCGCACCGTCCTGCCCAGTAGGTTCCCGACAACGCTGCCAGTGCGGATGCGATTGAACATGGCTCCAGTTCCATGAGGGGCTCGTCAGAATGACCCAGATGTTCTTCAGAAATTCCGGTTTTAAAGATCCTTTTTGTTCCACAACACACAAATTCAGAGCAAAAGGAAAGTGTTGGAAAGCATACTGAAAATGAAACATAATGGGTACCCATCATTTCAATGATTGGCCTTTCCCGTTGTCAGTTTTTGTTTTTCTAAGATGTCACCAATTGAGTAAATAAGTGCATAAGGGCAGGAGGAAATGCCTGAATACTTGGGTGTATAAGATATCCAAGGATGATGAAGGAAAGAAGGTAATGCTCAGACTACATGTTGCAAATTTAATAGCTATGTTGGAAACTTGGCATATGAAGATGTATGCAACTGCACACACTTAGAATATATTTCAGTATTAAAACTGTGTACAAGCCCAGCTTCTTTCTCTTACCAAAAGGCAGAATTTAGATAGCTTTTGTGGGAGCTTTGTTTTAGTGGCCATGACAACATGAGCAGGTAGCATGAATAGTACTTGGTAGGGCCCTGTTGTCTGCTTTCATGTTACTTTGATCTTACTCTGATTTGGTCCTGAAGAAATCTTGCCATCAATCAGGCCTGTTCTTAGCTTACCTTGTTTTAAATTGGTGTCCTAAATTGTTGATGTTTTCTGAACATGGACTCAAGAAGCTTTTTTACTTCTCAAATGAATTAGAAACTTTCTGTTTAAATTATTTGTGACTTTTTGCTACCCCTTTTTATTAATTTTCCAGGTTAATCAGAAACTCATCTAGCATTTATTCATGATTTGAGTGCACATAGGTTAAGAATCCAGACCTTTTAGCTCAGTCTCTTCCTTATTATTTTTTCACTTCTCAGCTTTTTCTTTTCAATGCATCACATCATGTCTAATATTTGGGAAAAAGTAGAGGTATGATTTTCTCCTGCAAAGATTCCATGTTTCTTTCCTCATTTTTGAAGCCCCCATGGTTCTGAGAAAGGCATCCTAGCTCTGAAAGTTTTCTGTAATTCTGAGCAAAGATTCACTGACAAGTGACACATTTGCTTAACTTGTACTTTAAATAGTGGAATTTTAGAAAACCATTAAACTGTTCTGTATAATGATATGCTTATTTTCTGTTCCTTTGGGTTATTCTTTTGGAACATGCTTATAAGCTTATAAGGGCAATTTATTAACTGTCCTTCCTGCAGAACAACCATAGATCTTTTTCTAGTCATATGTCATTGCAAATACTAAAAGTTTAAGTCAGATTTTGTCTTACGTATTGCTTTTGATTTATGCCTTCTGAAGCTTAGCCAGTATGATTATTTTCACTGTGTTTGGGGAATTGTAAGTGACAGGAATTTTAAAAAAAATGGACTGGTGATTCTTAGGAAGGCAATTCATCACACACTTGTTCTCACACTGAAAATACTTTATACCAGAAACTAAATAAACAATTGCAATGGATTTTTTTTCTGATTTTTAAAAAATTATTTCCAGTAGGAAGTTTAATATTCAAAATACATTAGAAACACAGTTGTTGAGGTGAAATGTGCCATATTTGGTTTCCTACTTTGGAAGAGGAACTTTCCCATTACCATAGTTCTTGTTTCCTTATCCAAGCACACAATAAAATTTTAATGCACGATTGAGAAGTAGTAATCTTTTTATACCCCAACCTGATAAAGCATAAATCCACCTATGAAAAAACTGGGTAGAGGGAGAATTAGAAGTAACTTACTGTTAAAAGTTTTAGATGTTACCTTAAAACATACCTTCATGACTAAGGTTTGAAGTCAGAGGACTTTGAAGGGCCAAGAAAAAATAGTGAGATCAGAAATACCATCTTTCCACTGAGACATATCTATTCCTATGATAATTATGAGGGAACTGACCTTAAATATGGTATTGTTTCATGGCTAAATGGTGACCATATGTTTGTTATACCTAATAACGCTGATTTTCCTTTTTTTTTTTTTTTTTTTCCCCAGGAGATAGATGTTTTTAAACACTGGTGAGAGGACTGGTGATTGAAAGTGAATGCATATTTGTAGGCAGAATGCAAAATTGAGTGAAATAAGCAGCATGCTCAATGTAGCCTATCCCAGCATGTACTGACTTTGGCAATACCCACCTGAGAAACTTCCATTAAATAAAATTAATCTTTCTTGACTCCTGAATAAGAGAACTGCTGCTGAACTGGTAAGTTTAAGGGTTGGTATCTGACAGATTTATGCAGTTGCCAGGAGTGGTAACTAGTTATCTGGAGCTAAATCTCCAAAGAGGAATATTTTGATTGGTTTTTACAATTTTTCTGCCCACTGCACATCGCAAATGTTTTCATCTGAACTTGTAAAAAATGTTTCTAACTAACTGGCTTCATAGGAACTTTATCCAACCTTAGTGTCTGAATTCCCCTTTAAATGAATAAAAGTTTCTGTAAACTGATATATCAGTATGTTCAGTTGGTTACAATATAAGAACTTGATTTCAAGTTATGTGACTTACACTGACATAGGAAGTTGTTGTATACAACATTACTCCGTGAGTCATGCCAAGTTCCCCTGAAGTAAGAACAAAGTAAAATGAAGATGCTACACTGTTCCTGTTTTCTATCTGATGAAATGTCACAGTATGAATCTATACTTTCAGAGTTATTTTTGCTTTTCAAAGAGAGGAAAAAATCTTGAGTAGCTTTGTGAAGTATTAACAAAACCGGTTTGTACAACATCTTTATTAGTGGCTCCTACAGCCCATGGATTAAAACATTTTTTAAGTGGTCACCAGTTTTTTGATATTCCATATGTCAGTGGAATATATATATGTGTAATGCGAATACTATAGTGTATGAAAAACAGGAGAATTCTAGTGCTGAAAATGCTACCTTTTTTTCTTCAGAATTGCACAAACAATTCACCTATATTGTGTAATTTAGGCTGGTTGCACTTACTGAAAATAATTAAAATTTTAAATAAACCTTTTCCTGATACCATGGTTTGTGTGTAATGAAATGTCATTAGCTGCATCCAGTTCTTCAGGAATAAAGCAAGACTCCTGGCCAGCAGTTAATATTACATGCCTGTTCAGCTCCACAGATTGAAATCTACCAGATGTTTTATAGATACATGCTCCTATCATCCACAGAAGTCTATGGCCTACAAAGCTTTGCTGCAAATATCTTCAATCTTTTCAGAATAAACATCTGAGTAAAGTATTTGTGGTTTTTTGACATATGATACCAGTCTAGATGTGCATTTACCATTGTGTGCGTGCTTTGTCAAGCAATCAAACCCCACTGGATTTTGTATAGTGTAGGATGTGCCTCTTTGACTTCCCCTGGGCAGGTGGTACCAGGACTTTGTGTTGATTACAGCAATTGCTTCCTTTGTGCATAGCAGTTTACCTACCAAATAATTTCAAATCTATTTTTTGAAGTTTCCCTGCTTAAACTGTGTGAAACCAGTTGTAGCTATATCCTCAGGTACACTGTATTCACATGTTCTTTCTGCAAGTGAAAATGAGCTAGCTCAATCTATACAGTTAAATGCAAATCAAGCAGTGAATGATGTTGCTGTAGTATCAGTATTTCATAGCAACAAACAGAGAGTTAGGTGTCTGTTTTTCTGTGCAATGATGTCTGTCACTATGTATCACTTACAGAGGTGAGATTCACTGAATCATACTTGCAAAAATCTGAGTGATGACTTAGCTGTCATACTTGGCTTTATCCAACACTTCTTTCCTGAGGGAGAAACTCCTTAATGGATGTGCATACTTTTTGCATGGTTCAGCATCTGTGACAGTAAAGAAGAAGAGAACCCTACATGTGTAACAGTAAGAATGGTGTAATTTATGTAAAAAAAATGCATATGGAGCTTATGCAGGGCCAATTAGCTGTTGTAGTGTCTGTAGTTCTTTCACATGGTTATCTATCTGTTTATATGTCCAATCTTTGCAGTATTGTTAGACCAGTTTTTCCATAATGGGGTAACAAATCAGGCAAGTGTTCTTGCAAACATTTTCTTCTCTTTCTCCATAAATGGGTATGTGTGCTTATGGCAATCTCTTTCACAGTGGTTAATACACTTGACATGTTTTTAGTGTGATAGATGCTCTATTCTGTTGCTATCATCTCGTAATTTGGAGAGTCTGTAGCAGAAAAATCCTAAACAAAATTCCACTTAGACCAGTACTTCTATTGTTAAAACATGTTCTGATAGATATGCAGAAAAATAAAAACACTGTTTGATGCAGTTTTCCTGTATCAGGTTAGAAGGATTGCTCAGTGCCCCTTAGTCCAGCCTTCACACTAGATCTGGTTGCTCGGGGCTCTGACAACACTCCAAGGGTGGAGGATCATGGTGTCTCCCATTAGCTAGCTGAAGACAGCAGAACTCCTACAGCTAAACAAATCCTTTTAAGTCACTCCTCATCCTCTAGGTAGCTTCAGTCTCATGACTATTTGTGGGCCTCCGCTGTAGTTTCTTCCACAGATCAGTGCTGGTTTTCTTGTATTGGGGCAACCAAAAATCCCAAGGCCACCAAGATGATTAAGGGACTGGAATAACTGGAACATCCATTGTACAAGGACAGGCTGGGAATGCTGGAAGTTTAGCCTAGAGAAGAGAGGGTTCAGGGGGATCTCATCAAGGGGTGGTAATACTTGAAGGTAGGGTGCAGAGAGGATGGAGCCAGCTGCTTTTTGCTAGTGCTCAGTGACAGGACCAGAGGCAGTGGGCTTAAACTGGAGGCTCTGTGTGAACAATCAAGAACCACTTCTGCACTGTGACAGTGATGGAGCACTGGCACAGGTTTTCCCAGGGAGTTGTGGAGTCTCCAATTTTGGAGGTATACAGAAGTCAAATACACTGTCCAATGACTTTGTGCTTGACTTTGTTCAGTTTCAAGCGTGTTCAGTTGGCGCTTTCCTCCAGTCACTTGAGGTTCCTCTGAAAATCACCCTTGCCCTCCAGCGTGTTGGGTACTCCCTTGGGCATTATCATCCATGACACTGCAGAATGTGCACTCTGTCCCATTCTCTTGTTAATAAGGATGTCCCGTCCTGTTAATAAGGATGTGAAAGAGAATTAAATGATGTTAAAGAGTGGATAAAGACACACTTCTGATATCTGAGGCATGACAATAGTAACTGGCTGCCAGTTGGACTTAGTATTACTGATCAGAACACAATTTGTATGAGAATCCAACTGATTTTCCGTCCACTTTATCCACTTATTTAGCCTGTGTCTCACCAATGTTGCTATAGTGATACTACAGGACACTATTGATGGCTTTGCTAAAACCAAAGTAAACATCATAGTCATCCTTTGTCTACTCACCCTTAGTGACATTATCACCAAAGACATTTAGGTTGATTAGACTTAGTTTATCCTCAATGAATCCACACTCGGTGTTTTCAGTTACGTTTTTGTCCTCAATGTGCTCAGAAATGTCATCTCAGAAGGCTTACTCCAGAACCTGCCTAGGACCAGGGGCAAGGCTGAGTGGCATGTGGTAGCCGATTCCTCATTGCTCTCCTTGAAGATGGCCTTTTTCCAGTCATTGGGACCTCCCACATTTCCCATAATCTTTTGAAGACAGTGGAGAGCAGCCTTGCAATGCAGTCAGCCAGCCAAGAGGGTTGATGGGCCTGTCTAGGCCTGTGGACTTGTATATACACAATTAGCTTCAGTAGTTTCTGATTTGATCATTGTTGTGGGCAATGCTATGCTCCTACAGACCCTGCCACTGACATGAAGGAGCTGGGACACCTGAGAAAAAACTGCCAGTAAAAACAGACGCACAAAGGCATTTAACACCTCAGACTTTACCATTTCATTTATCACTTGATCCACTGCCCTGTGGATCTGTTAAGCAGTGGTCTCACCTGTTCTTCAGTCTTTTTTTTTAATTTTTTTGCTGCTGGTACTGAAGCCTTCCTTATTTTTCATTTTATGAAAATATGAATCTCTAGGTAGTTTTGGCTTCTGCTGAGTTTTGACTCTCATGTCTACACACATCCCTGCTCAGACAGTGTCTCTTTCTTCAAGCAGTCTGTTGCATCATCCATCTCCTGTGGTCTTCTGCCATACTTGCTTGTTTTCCTGGGTGTGCTTTGATAATGTTGCCCTCAGCTCTTCTTTGCCCTGTTGTCCTTCATGGCAGTATTCCACGTGTCCTGCCACACAGGTCCCTGAACAAGGCAAGATCTGTCTTCTTGAAGGCCAGGAGAGTAATTTTTGACATCTGTCTTTCTCACTTGACTCAGGATTTTAAACTCCACAATGCTGTAGTCATTGCAGCTAAGGTTTCCCTCAACTTTCGCAACCCCAACTGTTTCTTGCTTGTTCATGGAAGCAGGTACAACAGAACACTTACTTTGCTTGTCAGTTATCTGTATCAAAAAATTATCCTCTGTATGTACTCCCCACTTAAATAGTTTTAAATAATTTAAATCTGTGTACTAGACCCTGAACTGGAGTGACTCAGCCTGCCTTTGACATTATTAGACCCACGTGCTTGTATGTTTTCATAAATAAATATCTGGCCTCAAGTCCTAGATAGTTTTTAAGAAACCATTTAAGCATGAAAAAGTTTTGATTAGCAGGGCTGTGTCATCAATTTTAGTCGTGTGCTATCAAATTTTGTCATATGAGTTTGTTCACATCCTTTTGAGAATTTATTTCAGTGTTTTTTGCTCCTCTTGCTCATACTAGAAGAATGAGAACATTCTGGTTCTAGAAGGCAACCTTCCAATTTCTGATATAACTTCTTCCTATTTAGTATGCATTTCTTCCTGAGGGTCTAAATTACCCCTTAATTAAAAAAAAAAACCCAAACCACTTTACTTATCTTTGGCATTTAGTGTTCTGATATTTATGGAGAGCCCAGTCTTTTCTCTTCAGGCTGTTTTTTTGTGATAAACATTCCAAGCTGGTTTAAGCTGCCATAGAGAGATAGGCTCATGATTCCCTTGATTCCCAGATGCCAATCTGTCTCATCTTTGTTTTAATTACTCTTTATTGGATATGAGTGATAAAAATCTACACCAGCTCCAGATGAAATCAGTGTAGTGCCTGAAGAGAGTTTCATATGCTTAAAATTATGCTCACTTTGAAATCACTTAAGGCCATTTCATTCAACCAACCCCTTCACTAACTTGAACATTTTTTATCATATATAAGCAGTGAAAACTCTATATTTAACCGTAAGATTTTGTCACTTTTTCTTAATACCACATTTTTGCTATATTTGGTATTATGTGGTTCCAAAAATCATAGTTTTTAATGACTATGGGCAGTAAGGCAGTGCTATATAACCCTTCCATCTTAAGCAATGAGCATTTATATATGAATTGACCTGTGGATATATGTGTGTAGTGGGGGAAACATAAACTTTTTACCTTAACACTGTAGACAATGAGCCTTTGAAGCAGACACATACATATTTTTAATCTGTATTGAGAGTTGTTCTGTGCAGCCAGTTAATTTGTGTAAGAACCTTGATAAAGTGTTTGTAGAGTTTTTCAAAACATTTTAATTAAAATGAGGGGACCTAGAAAATTGAAGTGGAAATGAAAGTATTATGGACTTTGCATTCTTTTATTTTTATTAATATATGCATTTTGATTAGACAGTATTTAATACCACATGATGATATGTGATATTGGATCAAAGCTGTTGCTCACACTGTAGCTGAGACTTGTTTAAAATGGCTGATTTATTTGTAGTATTCCATTATACTCCATACTGTTGAGTTACATGTTACTTTAGCAGATTATGTTCCAGTTAGCTCCAAATAAGAATATATGATGTTGACTGGAATTGTGGACAAAAGAAAGGCTTGCTATGATATGTAGTTTAATGTATAGAGCTAGTGATGAAAGAGCTGTAAGAACACCTAACATAAGTAAGAAGCTACTCTGATAATCTCAGGGTCTGGGAACAAATAAACTAGATGATAATATTCTGAAGTGGGACTAAATGTGACTGGCAGACTTAAAACTGGTCTGTGTTGGTAGTTGCTTTATTTGGTTCTTCAGGGATTCATCCTCTGCTGTGCATTATTATCTGTCATTAAATATCTGGATGATGAAATAGAAAATGCTTATTTAATTTACTGGCAATTCTGCACAGAGGAGGAGCTGCAGATGTTGGAGAGTAGGGTCAGAGATCACAATTAATTAAACAATTAAATAATCTAAGGAAAAAAATTAATTCATAGTCCCCAAAAAGGATGTGGTGAAGAGAGAATGTAGTCAGGGAGAGCAATAAGCATGATGAGTGTTACAGCAGTTTCAGTAGTAGGAGAGGATATATAGGCTGATTTAATGTGCATGTCTGTAGTTTTCACCATTGTAAGTAAGAAGTCTTATCTTAAAAACATGCTGACAAGACAAGAATTACTTTTATTTTTTGAGTGGTTAACAGAGGAACAGAACTCAATAATTTTTGAATGACTAAATGGAGAGGCTCATCACCAGGTTTATAGTCATCATTATGTAGTATTTAAATATTTAGTATGCAGCTTCTGCTTACTGAACTTCCACCTTTAATTTAGAGGTCACTCCTTTTGAAAATCAGGCTTTCCAGATGTTTCAAATTATAAAGCCATCAAATAAAAGACTCTGAAATTGTGGGGGTTGTGGATTGATCTGTGATAGAGACAAAGATAGAAACTGCTACTCCATGGAAACATTTAAGTATTTGGACTCAAAAAATGCTTTTTTTCCTTAACCTTTCCTGTACAATTTGACTCTCATGTCCTGCTCATAGCAACCTCTTCAAGGCTTTGAATTTCCATGCCACTAAGCCAAGATCCCTACTTCCTTCATAAAGAACTATGCAATACTTAATACCAGATTGTATGGAAATACATATGTACATAAATGGTGACAAAGTTTAAAAGCAACCTAAATTATGAAATTTCTTAAGATGTTTAACTTTTAGAATTATAGAATATTTTAATGTGATTTTTTTATTGTTAATTGAAGTTCTTAACATTTGAAATGCTCTGTAGTTCCTGAAGCACTATAATTCTCTTAATAGATTTTTAAATATCTAAATAACTAAGTAACTCTTTTTGTTTTCCACATCAGATTGTGAAGAGCAATGGTGTCCTTTTTACAGGTATCACATGATAAATTATGATCCAGTTTGAAATTCACAATCTGAGAAGTCTGAAGTTACTTGGACAGTGGATTTGGTTTATATTCTAAAATAAGGGTTTTCTTTGATTAAGAACTCTTACATATTTCTCCTGTAGCACACTGGATTTAGAATATTAACTTCTGTAGTCTTATATAAATAGGTTTTATCTCTGTTGCCTTGTTCATTATGAATAATGTCTAAGAGTCTTGATAGGGCTTCTACCTAGGCTTGTTCAATTAGTCATTGTAAAATTGTCAAAAAAAACCCTAATTCAGACTAATGCTGAATATTAAGATAGCTACATCAGCATTGTTCTAGCAGTGTTGTTTTAGCTCACTTGTATTTTTTTCCACCTCCTCACTGCTGTTTGTTTTACATCATGGGTACGGGTTTTGCACAAAATTAGGAAAATAAGCCTGTACCAAAATTAACATCCTGAAAGTAATAAAACTTAATAGAAACCACATTTGTGATGGACTTCTTGTTAACAGCAATCTATAGGATCACTGCAAATGTATCATGTTGCAGATATCTCATTCTTAATCAATGCAGATTCAGAGACTTGGCTTCAGAAGCAGAGGAAGAAAATAGGGGTAGAAAGGAGAGCTACAACTTAAGGGGAGAATCTTGTAGATTTATATTTTTATGGTATTTTCAGGTTACTTGTTGAGGAATTCCATCATTCTGCTCTGCTGTTTCTTGCTGTACATTGATTATTTGATTGTCCTTGGTATTTCATAAATACTTTTCCATTGCAGTGACTTCTTAATAGCTACCCTACTGTTGATTGTACTGGCCATGTGACAGAAAAAAGTAAACAGCAGTGCCACCAGGGAACTTGTGTAACACGACCCAGTGCTGTCCAGTATAAATGTATGGAGACTGGTCTTTAAAAAAATTCTTCTTTAGATAGAATCTCAAGTGAAAAAATAGACTTGTGCCTGAAGTATAGCATACATGTAATTTTCTTAGGGGAAAGTGCAGTAAGCACAGAATATTTTATTTTAATGATTTTTCTGCCTCAGTGACTTCTCTGTTAAACTGAATATACATGACATTTTGGGCCAGGTCTTCAGCTGACTTTATTTGCAATACCGTTACAGGCTTTTCCTTACATGCATTAAAGTGCTGGTACATCAGCATGCAAAATTTTTACTCAATCACTCCTGTAAATATTTTAAAATCTTCTACAGCTTCGAGAGATTGAGTTATGTGTGAGTCCAAATTACAATTAAAATGAAATGTATTTTAAAAATTAGTATTTTTTCCCCAATGGTAACATTAGGTAGTATTACCATGTTCAAGAGTTGAAATGTAGTAGAAAGGTGCAGAAAATATTGCAGCTTTTCAGTTAGAACTTCCATTTTGTCCATGCTGTAGAATGAAAATGTATCTGAAGTAAGTAATTAATTTAGAATTCCTGGGGACTTCATCCTGTGTAATAGCAATGATATGAGAGGTTTAACATTTAGCAGGAATTACAGTAAAAACATGTATTAAATATATACACTGTATATAGTGACAGAATTGTTTAAGTACATTATTAAAGTTGCCACTAAGATACTATGCAGCTCTAAACCATTGTGAGGTAAAAAAAGGCTATCTGATTTCTTGCATGACTTCAAAATTTTAAGGAGGGAGGGCTTCCTTGAAAAATCTTGGTTTAGATTGGTATTATGAAAAAATTCTTTACTACAAGGCTGATGAGGCACTGGAACAAGTTGCCCTGAGAGGCTGTGGACTCCCCATCCCTGGAAATGTTCAAGGCAAGGCTGGATGGGGTTCTGAGCAACCTGGTCTACTGTAAAGTGTCCCTGTCCGTGGCATTTGGGTTGGAACTTGATGATCCTTTAGGTCTGTTCCAACCCAAACCATTTTATAACTCTATGAAGTAAATAAAACCTTCCTCCATGGGCTGTTACTTGTTATTTTCATACTTGAAAAATCATGTGAAACATAATTTGTGTGTAGAAGTGTTACACATTTGGGAGACAGTTATTCTCTTTTCCTACTGATAGTGAACAGTGCAATTTTATATTAGGTCATAATCAATTGTGAATACCATAGATTTAGAAATTTGTAAGTTAAAATTACTAAACCCAAATCAAAATAATATTGTATTTATAGCTTAGAAAATAAATATCTGAAGCAGAGGGAATGTAAGAATTCCCATCATTTGCCACTTCATCATTAAGGCTGTTAACTTTTATGTCTTAGGAGAGAATATTTCAAACTTCCCCACTTTAATGAAAATTCTCTTTTTTTCACATTTCAGAGTTATCAAGTCCACCAGCAGAATAAACACAAAGTGGAATGCTTGGACTCCATCAGCTTTAGGCATCTCATAAAGTCAGTGGTGGGGAAGTCAGTTTGTCCTCTGACTTACTTAAAGTGGGAGTCTCTGGTATTGCGCCTATTTAAAAGGCCTGGTTCTGGCATCAGAAAATTAGCTAAGGACTAAAATATACATTGTCCTACAGCTATGTCTGTATTAAAATGCATGTATTCTAAGAAGTGGAATAAAAATATGCAGACTTTAATCAATGGACAAACATGCAATAATAACCAAGTTTCTGGGGGAAGAAAAGGCAAGAAACAAGACTGTAATTGTGTGCAAACAACTTTAGGTCATTATTTAAATTGAAATGGATTATTAAAAAATGTACTTGGATAAGAAAATATGCAAAATATGGGACTGAATATTTCTCCTGTTGGCTAATCTAATTTTAGTTGTCCTCACACATGACAGTGATGCCACTATATAAGAAAAGAACGGTTTCTGAGGCCAATCCAAGGCTATGTGGACAGTGTTGTGAAGTAGCGTTGTTGCTCTACTACCAACTCATATGGAAGTTGGAGATAGAAGAGAATTAATTTCATCAAAATACTGTCATAACAACCAAAACCTAAAAACATTTGCAGAGGAAGATGCAGAATAGTCTATCCTACCATAACTATGAAGATTTCCTCTTGTTCCATAAACTTTGTCTTTTAATTTTTTTCTTTTTTTTTTTTTTTTCTTTTTTCTGAACATCAGATACTCTTACATTTTTCACCTTTCTGATTTAAATATAAATATGCATTTTCTGGAAATTAAACTTGCTTTGAAAATAAAGGAAGATTAATAAGCTCTCTATGTGTCACTAGTAGTCGTTCACTGTGAAGCTGCTCTCGTGCAGCCTGCTCAGCTATTTCTGTTGGCACACAGCAGAGCTGGAGTTTTGCCTAGAGTAGCACAATCTTTTTATGTGCTGGAGAAACAGCAAGTCACCACCTCAGCTATATGATACTCTGCCTACTGCTATGCAGGGACACAGTTGCAACATTTGTGATAGTGCCCTCATCTCTAAAACTCTGTGATGTCCACACTTCATAATTTTTTTTCCTAGCAGTTCTCCATTCTGGGTTTTTGTATGTTTCTGGTGGGTTTTTTCAGCTTCTTACTCTCAGGCAGTGCCTGACTTGACTGCTTGCTTAGAGTTGTCATGCCAACTCCCAAGCTTGAAAACTGAAGTAGGGAGAGGATTTATCCTTTTTTTCCCTCCTTTTTTTGTTTTTTTGGTGTTTTTTTGTGTGAAGTACTCACTTCACAGTTACCAAGTTGCGTGAACTGAATGCATAAGTATGGTAAACAACTCTGTGACATTGGGCTGGCACTTAAACTTCTAAATATTTGTTTCTGTTTTGCAAAGACTTTGAACATCCTTTCCTTTATCCTTGCTGCTTGTCTGCTGCTGAAAACCAGGAAAATTAAAATGATCAGTGAAGTGGGGAAGAAATTTTATAGACAAGTTTTTGCATTTTTATTTAAATTGAACTGCAAACTTATATCAAATACCCTATGTAGAAGTAATCTTTGAAAAATCCATGAGTATGTTCAATCTTTTTGAAAGTCAGATATTATTCAATTTGATTCACTTTTTATGCCAAGTCGTTCAATATTTATGTGTATCAGCTTTCCAAATAAACAAATGACAAATATAAGAGAGGTACAGGAAACCAAAAATGCAAACTTAAGTGGTTATATTGAAGTCATATGCTATCATTATGCCTGTTAGTAAGGTATGTAACAAAGACATAGTTCTGTGAAAAAAAGCTGTTCTCCAAAATAAACAGTAGTTTTACTAGGTTTGCTGTAATTGACAGATACATTCATGGGTGGAATTGCATTGGAAAATATAATGTGTTTAAAGGAAATTGCTTTAAAAAGGAAGAAACATAAAAATTTCATTTCTGATAATATTGATCTGTGAAGATTCCTGTGGAGGTAAGTTTGCTCTAGGTTTCACAGGAACCACCTCTATGACTTGTCTACCATTGCATCTAACATCTCTTGCTTTTCTTAAGTTAAGAAATGTGTCCTTTTAGTTGAAGATATTTCATTTACAAATACTTGCTGTACATCTTCTATTTGAAATTAAGCTTTCCAGGCTGCAAACTTTTATTGAGAATATGCTTTTATTTTCCATGAAGAGCTTTAGAGAATCAAATAAACTGGCTCAGCCTTTTCACAATTGTTTACTAGTAAAGTATGTATGCTAAGCCTGTTCTAAAGTGGAAGTCTTTTATACCTCATTGAAAAAAACAAGAAACCTCAGTTATCTAAAGAAGTTTTTACTTAGTAGACAGCTGGGTTCCAGAGCTGTATTAAACATTACCTATACTTTGACAACCTTGCAATAATCTCAGATGATTTAACTACAAATATGGAAGACTCTGCAGTTTATCTGAAGCATTGACTTTTTCTTCTCCAGCTTTCTCAAAGAGTCTTTGACTTGCTCTGGCCCTTTATACAGACAGAGGAGTTAAGGTAATTGCTGTGGTGGAGAACTTCAGGCCTTAATGATTGTGGATAACTCCAATAGATGTTAAATCTAAAAGGATATAGAGACCATTTGTATCTCTACAAAAGCCTGTAAAAAAGGCTGAGTTACAAACTGCCATAGGAAGAAATATGAAGCATTGAAAATGTCTTGGTATCCTCTGGTAACACAATCTTTGACCAATAGTTTCTGCATGATCTTTAGAAGTGTGTTTATGGTGTGTATGTACATGCTACGGCAAGAAGTCCCTGACAGGAATTATTTTTCTGCTCCCAGTTCTGCTGCCTCAAGTGGGCATGTGAACTGTTCTTGAGAGGTTTTAATACTTTGAGGAACACCAGCACAGCACAACTTGTTTATTTCATCTTGTGCTTTCCATCCTGATACTTGTTCTTGATGAGACAGGGCATAAAACACATAAAAACAGACGATCAAGCAGCAAGATGACCAAGAAAGATTGTTTACATTCTACATCTGCCAAGAGGAAATAAACTCTAGTCTTCTATGCTAGGAATGCAGTTTGAAAAGAAAAATATTACTTTCACATCATCTCCTTGGTACTTCCTTTATACTGAATTTTATGCATCTTTTCCTAGCTAGATTTATTGTGAGAAGATCCTGGGATGGGAGGAGACAGAGCCAATTAGAAGAGCTAATCAGATGGAATGCTGAGAACCACTGCTTTGGAGGCCTCCCATCCTCGCGGCACCATCAAATGCACTTTGCTGAGCAAAGGACAACTTGTTTGTTTTGGCCATTCCTCATGTGAGCAGAGATAGTGAAAAGCCAGGGGATCTCACTGGATAAAGGACATCTGCAAATGATGTTCTCTTAACGTGTATTCTATCCAAGAAAGCCTTGGTGTTTGGTCTCAACTCTGATCTTAGCCACACAGGCAGGTTCATTCAGAAGCAGTTTTGGTTTCCTGTAAATAAAGGGGTCCAGAGTCTATTTCATGCTGACCCACAGTAAGAGTGTAAACTATTTCTAAAAAAAAAAAAAATATTGTTTGATATATGTAAATCCATTATGGAACTAATTAAAAAGATTGTGGATTTAGAAGTTTAATCAAGTTTTTCGTTGTTTGAATCTTGCCTTTATTTCTGTGTGGGTTTTTTTCTCTAGTTCAAGAATATGGATTAATTTGGAAATCTATCAAGAGAGTATGAAAAGTAAATTGCCTGCTGCCCCATGTGACATAGAGGATAAAACGTTAAATATAAAATTTTCAAGAATATGCCAGGTGACTTTAGAGAGGTAATGGGGTCATATTGCTGCAGAAGGAGTTATTTGTTACCAGTTCTGTGGATTAAGTTACAGTCCAGGACAAAATAATTTGCCTTTCAGTTTGATAATCTTTTTCTCAAGCAGAGGCATCTTTTTAATTATTTGCTGTCATGGTCCTAATATATTAATAGTCATGAATAACTGGTTATTACAGTTGTACAATTTCTTCATTCTGCAAGAGTGTTTATTTTGTACTCTTGTGTAAGGTATGATAAGCACAATCTTGCTTCCAGGGAGAAAAATACATAAAATTTTAAGAACATAGAGCTGGGGAAAATTTGCTTTTGGGACAAACTTACATTTGATTCAGTTGCTTGAAAGCACAGGCTGAGTTTCCTGTCCTATACACATGCTTTGCATGGGGTTGATAGCTGATATCATGTGCAAGGAGATATTGTTGTTATATCTTTATGAATCCTCTGTCTCATGGATTCAACTCTTAATAGAGAGTTTTTCTGCAGCCTTTTTCTAAGTGAATAGGAGAAAAAAGATTCATCATGGAATGACATATGGTATTTTGTATATATGCTAGCCTTCAACAAGGTAAGCAACTTAACAGCCAGTATTTCACAGTCTAACAACTGCAAACATTTGTATCTCTGTGTCCCTTTATGTGAATTTGCATTGTTTGGTAAATTAAGATAAATTAATATAATAAAGGTTATATGTTTTACTACAAACTATTTTCCTCTTAAAGCTATTTAACATTCATATCATTGCTGAAAATTTAATTTTATGAATCAAAGAATTTTAGTATGAATTATTACTTGCAAAATACACCACAATAAACCAACCAATTAAGCTTTCCTAATTGACTTTCATCTCTGACAGTTGTTGGATTAATGCAAACATTTTTTCCTCTCTTGTTGTTTATGTATTTTATGTCATGGATTTTTATGATTTCTCTGACAGATTTTTGGTACTTTTTTGTCTCATTTGATCTTTTGTTTAACTGTTTCTGTTCTTTGATCTTTTATTTAACTGTTTCTGTTAAACTGATAAAGAAAGAACATTCATGGTCTCAACTGCTGTTAGTGAGACCAGGGTAACATGTTTCTAGATTATGGAGAATATGTAAGAATACAGGGAGATTTCAAACATATTTTTATTTTTATGTGTAGTGTATCTTACCCCCTCTTTTTTTCAACACTGACATTATATTTAAATAAGGTCTTTTTCCTCTGTGACTATAGTGTATCAGATCAACTTGTCAGCAGTTTGAACACTGAGGGTAAGAAAGCTTGAAATTGAAGAGATTTAACTCTTCATGCATGTATCACCAGTCTAATCTACGAAAATTTCATTTTGTAACATCTGAGGTAAAAATCCTTTCCTGATTACTCACATAAGTTCAAAATTTTAAGGAAGGAGGACTTCCTCCTTTCTTCTTCAGTGTTAGCTTTGTGGTTTTGGGTTCTCCTCTCAACCTTTCATTTTTGAGACAGTTTTACGTGAAAAATCTAGCTTTAGATTAGGTATTAGGAAAAAATTCCTTTCTGTGAGGGTGATGAGGCACTGGAACAGATTGCACAGAGAGGCTGTGGATGCTCCATCCCTGGAGGTGTTCAAGGCTGGATTGGATGAGGCTTTGAGCAACATGGTCTAGTGAGTGGCAAGTGTCCCTGCAGGGGTTGGAACCACATGATCTTTAAGGCTCCTTCCAACCCTAAGTGTTCTATTCCTAAAATTCAGCTTTATTAAAGAGGACAGTGAACTAGTGTCATTTTTTATCACTGCTCTAAGGTGAGCTCAACAAGTTTTCCAGGATTTTCAGCAACTTGGATTTGCATGCCAAGGTCCCCAACCTATCTAGGACTACAGAAAGGGAATCTGCAAACAATTGCCCACTCACACTGAATTGTGCTGCCTCTCTCCACCTGCAGGGATTGCAGCTCACCAGTTTTTATCAGCCCAAATTGTAGTTCTACACCTTCTCTGAAATTTATTTTTCAGCCTAAAATCTCATATGAATGCCACAATTAAGTACAGTCAGCTGACTCTAAATATAGCAACTCTAAATATACCTTTATGGGCCCATCTTTAGTAATTCAAACTCTCCCAATCCATCCAATCCTTTCCTACAACCTCTTTGTTTACGAGAATAGTCAAATCTTCCACTGCATTTGGGAGATGTTAGTAACTTATTTAGTGCTTCTTCACCTTATACAGAGTTAGTGTTAATCAGGGGTAGAATCCCTCTGATTCAATAGGTTATTCTTCCTCCTGAGCTGCTTACTAAGGTGTAGCAGTGAATATGTCTTTTACAGCCTACTGAAGTACAGAGCAATTTTTTCTTATCTCTGAAACACCATATAGTACAAAAAAAGAGTTGAAGTATCTGGATTTTTTTTTTTTGATTGGCTAGCAGGGGATTTTGAAATCGCAATTAGGAAAATAGGTTTCAAATGCCTCTAAACAATATAAAGATTGACATTCTGTCTTTTTATGAGTAATCTGTGCTATGCATCTAGTTTGCTTTTGAGAATAGGATATTACTGACTTTTGAAAATTTCTCATATTATTAAGATATATTTCTTTAAAACTACACTTTACCAACTAGACCTTTTCAAATTAATTTCTCCTATAACATTCACTCTATTAAAATTTTTGAATGGATTAATCATGTCAAAAATTGAGTACAGTTAACTCAGTGTATGTTAGGTTGCATAGAGCTTCAGCACAACTAGATACTTAAGTACCCAATGACATCTGAATGATTCTTCCAGCTATATGTAAGGTCTGTTAGTTAATCTTTATTGTTTAAAGAAAAGTGAAGCCCACTCGAGTAAAATAAGAGGAAATCTGATTTTCTTTACAGAATGACAACTTTTTTTGACCTCTCTGCTATGTTTTTTTCTAACATAAATGTTAAACCCTATATTATATATGTTATTATATATGTGTGTTGGCACAAAAACCAGAGCATTACTTTCATAAAGTTTACCTTTAAAACCCAAATTACTTCTATCCAACTCATTTTACCTATTAATTATTTTCTGAGAAGTAAATTTCTGTATCTGACTTTATAGCATATGAGATCCTCTTTTCTGGATACATGTTTAAATAATTATACCCATGAGAAGATTAGTAGATTTATTTTAAAAACTCTTTGTTCCATGATTTCTGACATTTGCACACAGGACAAGAAGAAAATGCAGGAGGAGAAGTATTGTTGCATTACCCCATCTCTTCATGTTAACACTGACTACAAAAACCTGGGCTCCGGAGGGTGAGAGAAAGTTCAGACTTCATGCTAAATCAGTTTTGGGCCTCGCTCCCAGGATTTGCCAGCTATGCCAATTTCCATAGGACATAAACTCTAAGATAATGTTAACGGAAAGCAAACCACAGCCACCACACTCATTTTCCTTTGGCAGGGGGATCAGTTTAAATCCCCAGAGCAGTCAGTGCTGTATCCTTCCAGACAGCACTCTCTCCCCTAATCCAATCAGCACCATGACCAGAAGCTGCTAACCACGCTGTGGATTTCCAGATTTCTGCCTTAATTGCCAGTCTGCAGGAACTTGAGTCACGAGACAATAGCTGGCACAGTTGGGCGGGTGAGCATCTGCAGCTCCCCAGGCTCTGCTGCAAAGCAGAAAGGCTGCCTCAGCAGAGCCCACCTGCCTCGCCTACAGCTGGCATGCTCCTGGGAAACAAAGATAGAGGTGGGATGTGGTGTCCCTGCTGTACTCAGCACTGGTGAGGCTGCACCTCAAATCCTGTGTTCAGTTTTGTGCCACTCACTACAAGAAAGACATTGAGATGCTGGAGTGTGGAGAGGCAGCAGAGCTGGGGAAGGGTCTGGAGCACAAGTCTTTTAAGGAGTGGCCAAGGGAACTGGGGCTGTTTAGGCTGGAGAGAAAGCTCAGGAGGGACCTTATCACTTTCTACAAGTACCTGAAAGGAGGTTGTAGTGAGGTGGAAGTTGGTATTTTCTCCCAGGTAACAAGTGACAGAATGAGAGGAAATGGCCTTGAGTTGTGCCAGAGGAGGTTTAGATTGGATATTAGTAAAAACTTCATCATGAAGAGGGTGGTTAGGCACTAGAACAGGCTGCCCAGAGAAGTGGTAGACCACTTAAATACCTGGAGGTATTTAAAAGATATGTAGATATGGCACTTAGTGACACAGTTTAGAGGTGGACCTGGCAGTGATAGGCTATCATTTGGACTCAGTGATCTTAAAGGTCATTTACAACCTAAATGTTTCTATGATTGTGGATTTAAATAAGCCAGGAATTTAAATAAGACAAACAAACATCACATTGTTTGAGTTACATCACTTAGGTGTATCTTAGTGGTTTTTACTCCTGTTATGCACAGTCCCAATTAAAATAATCCTGACTAAAATAGTCTGGTCTCTGTTTCAGATTGCCATTAAGGCTTGCAGGAGAGATTGCATGATCCCTTGCATGTGGCAAACCATCTGTGCCAGAGGTAACTGCAGATAGAAGTTGTGGCTCTCACCACACGGCAGGTTTACCAGATGTAGGGACAAACAGCAGGTTTACCATAGTCAGCCTCTCTCTGGAGGAGAGTACAGCAGTTGACTGACCTGGTGCCCTGGTGTATCCCACAGGCCAGTGACATGCGGAACAGGGCAATGTTTCTTTCTGGATTATATTTATCTTCTGCTCACTTTAAGCCACTTTTGCTCTTTTGTAGATAATACACTTCAAAAGGAAACTGAGGCTTCTTTCTTTCTTCTTTTCCAATAGCTGAAATAAGTGCCTCCAGCTATGTTTTTATACCCATTTCTGTATCCTTTCCTTCCCACCAATACTTCTGACAACTATTATCTCCTGGATGAACCTTTACAATAGCTGTGATCAACACTGCTCTGGTGAAAAGTGGTCAGGTCTCCACAACATACCTCCTGCAGAGATGCCAAGGTCATGATGGACATAAATACTGTTATTTACTGTGCTCAGCTATGGACTGAATCCAAACAAATGTCTCTGGTGGCTTACTGTCAGGAAGGCTTTGGAAAGTCCTTGAGGCATTTTTGAAGCACTGCAGCTGAAAGAGCTGAAGGGAAAGGATTCCTCTGCATGAGAGTTCTCCAACACAGAGCGGCATTGTCTCATATCTGGGATGAACACCAAACAACGTCCGACAAGTGATGACTTCTGAAGTTTAACCTAATTTGTTAAGTGGGTAAGCCTATTGTTTAGAATAAATACTAAAACAATCAGTGGAAGTAGCCAGTCTCCCTAAAGGATATTATTAGAGAATGAATGAATTATTAAAGGGAGTATGTTTGTTCTGGATCCCACGAAATCCAAGCTCTCACTGACATCCTTCCTTTTATCCAAAAAAAGTCATTGCTAAGGGCAAGTCAAAGATTTAAAGACTGCAGATATTTTAAGTAAAAAAAAAAATAAAATCCAATTTGTGTATGTAATTAGCAACATCTGCAAAAAGAAAGTTTATATTTATTTCCATGATGCAGAAATAAAGATTTATTTTTACCAGAATGCTGCTATTTCTTTGTCTTACTTTCCTCCTGTCTTTGTTAGCTAGCTTTATGCTATGGTTCCTTGTGGTTTGTCTGGGATATCGGGAAGCATGTTCAATTAAGCCAATGAGAGGAGTACTGTGAAACAGATGTGGACAGACCCCAGCATAATTGGGTGAGTGAACTGCTGGAAGCACGGAGGAGAAAAGGCCAAGTGTGTTCTTGTTTTCTGATCTCTGACATGGGACTGGAGTTGGCTGATAGTGGGTGTTTTCAACAGCCTGGTGGTTTTGTGGTAATGCAGTGCAGTATCATTTGGGAGAGCAGCTGGATTCCTGATGTGGAATTATTGTTTCCTGGCTGGGGTGTGCTGTGGAAGCAGCGAGCTCTGCTCCAAAATTCAAAAGGCAACCTGCCTTTCAGGGGTAAAACTGGAGAGTAAACTGATAAGAGTCAGCTTCACTCCTCATGCAGATGGTTGGCAACTGCAGGAAACAGAGGCTCAATGCATAGTGAAATGCAACCAAGAGCTGAGGAGTGAATGGAGATCAGGAGCCTCAGATTGATTTTGGAATAGCTCTGAGTAAAATCAGTGTCTTGGCTTACAGTCTTATCTGCAGTTCCCAGTAGTTGTAGAAAATCAGCCTGGAATATGAAATTAATAAATACCAACATTACATAAATCACGTGTTAAGAAGTTTGCAACCAGATTGTGTGTAGTTCTTAAATTCTTTCTCCAGGCAGCAACTGACAGAACAAGAGGACACAGTCTTAAGCTGCGCCAAGGGAAACATAGGTTGGATATTCAGAAAAAGTCTTTTGCGGAAAGAGTGGTCAAGTACTGGAATTGTCTGCCTGGGGAGGTGGTGGAGTCACCGTCCCTGGATATATTTTAAAAAGACTGGAAGTGGCACTTGGTGCCATGGTTTAGTTGAGGTGTTAGGGCATGGGTTGGACTCAATGATCTTGAAGGTCTCTTCCACCCTAGTAATTCTGTAAACATTATTTATGTATTGAAACTTAGTATCCTTGATAAAGCTGCATGAAACATTCCAAAGATATATTCAAGTTTTCTTCAATTCAGAATTTATTTTAAAGATGTATTTCTCTAAAAAATGTACCCTGAACCTACTACAATGGCTTCAGAGTAATAAAAACAATGAGAATTTCATATGAGCCCATTCACATATCCAGCAGGAAGCAGCATCCTGACCAGTCAAACGTCATTTTAAAATTGAAGCCAATTGTACTGTTTAAAGTAGAAGACCAATATTTAAGTAGGCCAAATGAGTGAGCTTCCTTTGTTGGCACTTTACATTAACACTGGAAAAGGATAATTTATTGTCCTTTGCTCCTCTACTTTTTGCAAGAGTTAATACAATGGAAGAGGATCCTGCTTCCCCTAAGGAAGAGCATGCAAGACAGATTCACTCCTCTCACCATAGCACACCCCAGAGAAGTCACCACAGAGTTGAAATCAATGCTTGCACAGGCGATGTCTTTTTTGTGTCAGCTGTGAACACCAGGCAATAAAGACCCTTTTATTTACTGCCACTTACTTCTATAAAACAGAAATTTGTGCTATTAAAAGCCCCTTTTTTCTCTGCCAGCACAAATGAAAGTGTCTCCCCAGCTATTTTCCATACACCATGGGCTTGTGCCTGCCCAGTTTGACCCTCACCAGCCAGAATGAATGTAGTTCTTCATTCTGCACATGCCACTGGCAGCGCATTCCATGTTTGGAACAAGCTACATAAGCTATGCATTGTGGCTGCCTTTGGGTTGGATGCAGTGGTGGTATCAGCTGCATCACTCCCGGCCTTGTTCCAAAACCGAGAAGTCCCTGGAGATTCAGCAGCTAGCTGGAGGAATTTGAAGCTTCAAAACACAGCTGAGGTCATGAAGAGTTTGTTTGAAGTTGGTTAAAACCATCGTCTTTAAATAAATGCAGCTAAAATCTTGGAAGGGGAGGTCAGGGAGGATGCTTGCTTGCTCTATCGAGAAGTCACGCTCAATGAACTAGATTGGCATGTATCCTACTTTTTCACTCTTTTATCATTCAGAACTCCATCATTTATTAATAAAATATTGTTTTACAGTAACGGCTAGGAAGTGCCTAAGGAGGACTACAGTTGTCTTGTATTCAAATCTACAGGTGTAGGCATTTATTTTGAGTCCAAGGCAGGTCTTGGGACTTAATTTGCAGTCCAATCTAAGTGATTTATAGCAGATCACTTCTGTACAGTATGACAGTATGGTGGCCAGATAATTGATCCCATCTTGTTTCAGGATATTTTCAACATTTACTACATTTTTGCTTGCATGTTTACCTCAACCAGAAACAACAAAAGAAGGAATTAGCCTTTTTTTTTTTTTTTTTTTTTTTTTTTTTTAAGTTTTTGGTACCTAAGTAACCTAATTGATTAAGTTGTATCTGTGTCAGTAGCAGCAGTGAGATATTCACATCTACTTCATTGGGTGGAAGAAGGAGAAGGACATGGACAGGAAAAAAATGTTAATTTTTATATTTTAATTCAAAAAAGGTAAAAGTTGAGCTTCTAAGTTGTCCTTCTAAGTGTAAACCATGCAAGTGTTCTTGTTACTCAGACTACTTTTAGAAGCCTCAACTGCTGCTGAAGTCCTGGAGGCATAGTAGGCTAAGATGAAACTTTCCGCATGTGTGCCTGCAGGCATTTAATCCTGATTTCATGAGCAACAGTTCAGGTGGAAAGCCACAAACCATTTGGCATGTTAGCTTGTTCAGTGGCTGGACAAGAAGTGTTTATTTAACACATTAGGGTTACAAAGGCTGCAAAAATAAGCAGAGTCACAATAAAAAATTAAACATTAATTTTGACAGAACAATAACTATTTAAGATGCTCTAAAATCTAAATCTAAGAAGTTGTATGGTCATCAGGGATAATCTACTGTTCTGTTACTTCCTAATTTATGGAATTATTTCCTATTTAAAATCACTGCTAACTTGAGAATGTAGAAGATGGGTTGATTTCTATTGTATTTGACTACCCAAATAAAATCCTAGTGTTGTTAAGCTTTGAATTCAGCCTGTGGTACACATGATTGAGTTTTTTTGGTAGTAGAACTGCAAAATGAATGTACACTGAGGATTATATTTGGGGGAATAAGGGAGGATCTAAGTATTACAAAATGTGTACCCACTTATCTATCAGGTTTGCACACACATGCATTTAGCAAGAATTAGCATTAAATACTCAGAGGGTCTATGTTGCCTCTGTTCTATACTCAAATTGTCCACCAAGTTTCCTTTTCAAAGACCTGTACCTAAACAGAGAATGAGAGTCCAAGCACACGCTTCGTAGAGCAGGCATCTGCATTTTTAATTAAACAAAGATTGCAATAAAATCAAGATTTTCTTCCTGAAAAAGAGCTGGTCCAGGAATAATTAGCACAAATCTATTTAGCAGCTTGCAGATTGTCTAATATAATGTAATGCAATGGGCCAAACCAGAACGATCTGATTAGTATTTGTCAGTTTAGCAACTGTATTTTGTCTTTAAAAGATCTTACTTAGAAAGTTGCCAGATATTTGGGTTTTTATTATTCAGTTGTGTTGGTTAAAATTCTGCACCACCTCTTCTGAGTTCATTAGATACATTTAGCTTAGCATTTAGGCTTTTAAAATTATGTTGCAAATATTAAGGTTTGATGAGAATTTGCATCATTGGAATTAATCTATACTCTCTTAGGGCAAAAGGATTTGAATTTGTTTGGGGAATTTGGTTTTGGAGTTTTGGTTCGTTGCTAACCAATATATCATTCTGCTTTGGTTTAATAAACAGTACTTGGAAGAATAATTGAAACCCGTTTTCAAAATAAAAATGTATCAGCCTATTCCTAAAATATGCTTTAATATTACCTCATCTCAAATATTTTGATGTTCCAGTATGTCTACCTTTGCTATTTGTAATTGTTCAATGCAAGGGTTTTTTTTTTATTTTACCAAGGTATCCACATGCAACAACTTTGCAACTATTTTCCGTCTCTGTCATGTATTCCCACTAAGGTTGAATATTGCATGAGTTTATTTTTCTACCCTCTTCCACCTGAAAGTGTTAAGGTGCAGAGAGGGGCCTGAAGAGAAACAGGAGGCATAATGGCTGAGCAAAGCAGGTCTCCTCAGTCTGCCAGCAAATATGCATCTAGTAAATCATGGCAGGCACAAAGTGGGTGGATAGCAGTCAGTTGTTCTCTGTTTTCAGTGTAGGCACTACAGATTACCTAATAAAGCTAACAAGAAGTGAAGTTTACAAGAACAAAAAGGAGGAGCTTCTTCATCTAACTGACAGGTAGGCTATGAATGTCTATCTCACAGTACTGTGAATGCTTGAAATGGAGAGGGAGCCAAAGGGAGACTGCAGGGATTGCCAGACATCTGGATTGATTCACATGGTCTTTGAGTGATCAGTGGCTGCAGACTGGGACTGCTGTTGCTCAGCTCCCACATCTTTCCTGCTTCTGGCCAGTGTCAGAGACAGAACTCTGGGTTAGCCTGTCCTTTAGTTTTACCCAGTTCCTACAGCACCAGCTGATACACAAACTTATCAGGTATAGTAAGAGTCATATTATTGTCAGTGCTGGTGAGTTAAAACATAGTTGCAGCATATCCTTAAATCTTCATGTTTTCCATTACTTCTGACCTCATCTATACTGGAAAATTGTACCAGGTGAAATATATTGCAAAATGAATCAGCCAATGGTGCAAACTCCAAAAACATGCTTACATTTTACTGTGTTGAACTTGACTTGGCTCAAACCAGCTTAAGTTTGTAATATTTAAAAACCAAGTTTTGCACTGCAAAACTTAACTGTACCTAATTTCTTGGAGTCATATTTCTTTGCTCTTAATTTTATGTTTTTTTCTTAAAGATAACATTTTTTCCCTTCTCTTTAACACATTGAGCATAGACAGCAAGAATCTATCATACTGTAGTTTATTTTAAATTTAAGAGCCAAAGGGTTTGGCAGAAAAAGTTTTCATTTTTGTCAACACAAGCATACGCTTCTGTTTTATGTAACTAATGCTGAAATGAAAGTCAATGGCAATTGCAGCCTGTTTTTTCATTTCCACACACTTACTATTTGTAAAGTCTCCAAAGATTCAAGTTTCATAGAGAACATTTTTTTGTTACTGCTCAACAATCGTATTTGATCTTTGAGCAGTGAGAAGACTAGATCTCTGCCAACATTTCTAAATCAACTATATAAAAAAATGTAAAGTCCTGGATTCAGAATTAATTATTAACCACTTAATTATCACAAACATGTGTAAGTCTCTTTTTTTCCTTTTCTGCATGTTACGAAATGTTACAATCTCTTCTCAACATATGTGTAGAGGCAGTATAGTCTATGTGTAGATAAATCACTAGGCTTATACTTCTAAGACACAGATTCTACCATGGACTTTGTTACAGGCACCAGGGAAATCTGTCCCGTCTTCATGAACAAACTTTTCATCAGAAAAGTGAAATGACAAGAGAGAGCCAGATAAAGGGTTTTTTTAAGGATTTATTTATTATTATGTGCATTATTTCACAGAAAGAATGAATTGCACCCTTTAATTTTCCAGTAGTTTCTGACAAGGCTTTCAATTAAATAATTTTACTTGTCTTTTCACCCGCAATTTGCTCATTCTGGTTTAAATTAGATCCACCTTCCAGGTTGCTTTGAGAGTATCAGTTATCACCAAACCAAGCATAAATTTAAGAGGGTGCATGCACAGGAAGAAAATGCATAAGAAAACCTGAGGGTTCCTTAAGGTGTTGTTTTCAGAAGGGGAGCTTTTTGTGTTTAGCATTTTTCTTTACCTACTGTGTATCTCCCAACACAAACCAGAAAAAAAACCCCAAAACAGCTCACGAAAATCAACTGTATGTAGTTTGCACTTTCTGTGGTGGATTAAAGGTCCAGAAAGGCTTAGTTATGTTTCACTATACACTGCAATAGGAGATGCTCGGGCAAGCTACATGGTTAACTAATCCTGCAGCTGCTGACCCACAGCAAATCCACGGCCCTTCTGTGCATCGGAAGAATCATTGTTGTTACAGTGATCCTTGGACAGAGCTGTGACAGAGATCCAGAGCATCCTTGAAGGCTGCCTGGGGGGGCAGTTCAGCCCCGTGAGGACAGAGGTGCGTGGAGCACAGAAGAAAATCCCTCCTTCTGCGCTGCACTATGACAGTGATGCTCTCCTAGCACATGAGCAGGGGCAGGAGCCCCTGCCATGGAGAGAGGGTGTATGACAGGGCAACTGCTCTATGTGCTCCAGGCAATGAACTGCTTAACAATACTTTCCTGTTGGAGAGGGTTTCTCCTTCACAAAATATTCAGAAGGCATTTCTGTGGCTTCCCAGAGGCAAGGAGGTGCACTGTCTCTGAGTGGCAAATTGAATAGGAGAAGAAGACTCTCCAAGTTGAGGACAGAGAGGGCAGAAGGGGGAGCAAACTTACATGGTAAGACTGCAGGGACTTATGGACCTGTTCTCAAAAGTGATTGTTCCAATATGCACAGTAAAAAACATAGGCACAGACTAAATTCAACCCAAACCACTTACAAATCCATAGGATGTCTGTGCTCTCCAGGGGCACCATTTTTATGCCTCTCTGAATTGGATCCTGAAGGTCACAGGCAAAATTATTCTTGGCTTTAGCTATAATATCAGTATGTGCTCTGGCTCTTTTCTTCTTAACCGTTTCTGTGTAAGTGGAATGGAGTCTAATCAAGTTTCTTTTTTAACAGGTTTTAATTTTCTTGTTACAACCAAGAGAACTACAGATACTATAAAGCGAATCACAGCAAGACAGAGTACTGAAAGATTATTCAGAAGAAAAATAACTGCTCTGAGGTGCTATTTAAGAAAATAGGTGTTTTTTCTTCCACTCTGACAGACTTGAACTCACCCCTATCACACCCCTGCATATATTTTTGGTGGTTTTTTTAATAGATCACTAAAGAGCTCCAAGAAGTTATCAGTTGTGATACGAATCTCCATCTGCTGCCAGCCCCCTTTGAGAGCTTGTTTTTCATATTACAAGACATTTAGTGGAGTATTTTGCCAGCTTTTTAGAATGGCCATAATAGGCCTCAGACTCTCAGCTTTCATAGCTATATTCCAAAATTAGAGTGTTCTCACAAACTGGCAAATTTCCAATTTCCAAAACAAAGTATAGCAAAATCCAGCACTGTTTTAGCACTTGTCCCTAACATCCAACATTAAGCACCTCTGCTGGTGTTCTCCAGCTACCCACAAGCATTACCTGGGCTATGGTAAAGAAATTACTTACAGTTGGAACTGTAATTCAGTTGCCAGGAAATTCAACAAGGGCAACAAAAAGGTCACATTTGAGAAGAAAAACATCACAGGAACCTTATGAATATGCTTTAAACCAGTACAGAACACACATTATTTTGATAGTTGTCTTGCCATTGTTAATTCTGTAATAATTTTTCTGAAGATGCAGTGAAGATTTTAAAAAAATTAGTGTGGATGTCCTTATTAAGTACTTTTTCAACTGGGGACCAAGTTCTTGTTTTGATTTTGAACAACAGGATAGTTCTCATAAGGAACTGTCTTGAGCCTTCAAACCAGAGACAAAAGGAGCCAAGCCGAATGGAGCAGTGCAGAGGCAGGTGTGGCACAGCAGAGCAGTCCAAAGCAGCAGCACTGCACAATGAGGACAATCCAGCTTTTTTGAGGGTTCACCCTTCATTGCTTTTCTTGGCTTGGCCTCAGGGATGAGAAATCCTAGCTGCAGGAGGGTGCGTCATCTTGTCTTAGTGCTGGGAGGCCATGTGACACTGGGCACAGGAACATCCTCTTGCTATCTTTTCTGGGAAACAACCATGTGTCACTCTTGAGCCACAGGAACCCCTGTCTTATCTTTGACTCTGGAATTACCACTGTCATTGCTGAGTCACAGGAACATCCCCTCATTGCTGAGTCACAGGAACATCCCCCTGCCATCTTGTCTTTGTCTCAGTGGCCATGCAGAATTAAGCCAAGGTGGTGAACGCCTTTTGTGTGTAAAGCACCTTCTCTTTTTGTATACTTTTGTTATTAATATTGCTGGTGTCACTGTGTGTTTCTTACTCCATTGCTGTTTGCTTTCAGTAAATTGTTATCTCAACCCATAATCTTTCCTTTGTCCTTTCCTCACCAGAGTGGGACAGGGAGAAAGGGAGTGGCTTATTCAGAGTTTAATTCCCAGCTGCTGTAAAATCATCACAGCAGTCTACACCCATCCTCCTGGTCAATAATGAAGATGTTGAATGGTATTGGACCCTGTAGAGACATTACCAGTTCTTTCTTCATTATTTTGTCACCTTTGGAAGCAGCTTAAAATTTCAAAAGTGAAAATTACTCTAAGCCATCCCTGCCCATATATTTTGCCTTCCTCCTTCTTCACCAGTGCTTCTGTAGGCCATAAGTTCCCAGCCCTGCTTTTTGAGAATCCAGTTACTAGCTGATGATCATTGGCACATTCATAGAGACTGTGGTAGACCCAAATTTTCATCACAAATACCTAGAAATCCAGATTCTATAAGGCATGTTTGACTCCCAACATTCACCATAGACTCCTGACAACCTCCAGAAGAGAACAGAAAGCTCACTTTTTGAGACATCTCAGCGGCAGCATTTTATCTGGTTATTCATTTTGCTGTACAGCGTACATGCATTTCATATTTCAATGACAAAGGAGGAATTCACAAAGGTTCGCTTCAGTGGGAATGTGCGTCAGTGATAGGGAGGTTTGGGGGGCGACTTAGGGCAGGAGCTTAACTTCAGACACTCTAAATCATAGCTCTGAAGGAACCCTTTTCTTTCCATTGCCTGTAAAGGAAGTGCAGAGAGATTAGCCTCAATCAACACTCCTCTAAATGTCAATGCAAAAGATTGCACATGACGGCAGTTAGGAAATCAGATAGTTTAATGCAGCCATTAATTCAACAAAAACATTAAGGCAGTCTCACCATACATTTTCATAATGCAGTTGAACTAGAGTTTCAGTATTTGAAAAGATTTTTGTAATTAATTGCATCTGTAGAAGTGACAAAATACTGTATCTGAAAAATTACCCCTTGATGCCTCTAACACATTTAAGTGAGCAAAAAATTTACCCTGTCTTTTGATAAGTGCACTTACAGTACAAAAAGAAATGGTTTGAAGAACTGTCATTCAAAACATGGTATATAACCATTGCAGCATATAAATAAAGCAGATTGAAAACTTTGTTAAAATGTTTGTGCACACTGTAAGATTTAATGTTTCCTTAAAAACACCATTTACAAAAGCGGATGATATACTAAAAAATGCACTTAACCTTTGGACTGTGTATCTGAGCATTTCCTGGTATAGGTTCATGGTGGCAGCAAAAGGAACCATAAATCTGTGGAAGACACCACAGTAAATGTGGGAATAAATGTTCCTGGACTCCATCCTGGATGGACTCCATCAGGTCAGGGGAAACAGGCAGATGCTTTTGGCCAGGGAGCAAGAATAAAAAAAAAAAGGCATCCCTATGTTGAAAACATAATGTTTTGGAAGAAACATATTACCAATAGTCAACAAAGCAATACAATGGGTAATGTGATTTTCTAAATTCCAGGCTGAAGTAGTACTTACATTTTTTATCAATAAGGAGCCAGCAGCAATTTTGTAGGATTTCAACCAACAAAAAGACCTTTTTGTATGCAAAATATAAAAGTCTTTCCTCTACAAACTACTAAAAATCCCAAGATAGCCACAAAGGTTTCTCTGAAAAAGCTCATCACAACCACATGAATTAGTACTTGCAATGCTTATGTGTGTGAGAGATGTTGAAAGATCTGCTTTCCTCATAACATGGAGAGAATTTTCTGCAGTTGAAATATTTACCAGCATAGACACCATTAAATCTGTCTTTTACACCACTTTGTGGATGCAAACACTGAGAATTACTATATGCCCAGGATTATGTATCTTAACTGTAATGTTCTCCTGGAAAGTATTCTTTCTGAAATTTTAACAAGCACTCAGATTACATTCATTGCTAGTATTAATTTCTTCTCTTCTTTGCTACTGCTAAATGCTTTTATTAATGTGTGTATGTATTTATCTACATAAGAAACAATAAGATGTATTCCAATGTAATATGGGACTACAATACAACTCAGGCAGAAATCTGAGTATTTCTCCACCATTTTTCCATGAGTAATTGTTGGAATAGCAGCTTATTTGACACAAGAATGAAATGTTTCTTTAATGATTTGACTAAAAAGGACAAGATCTCTAACATGCAAGACAACTCAGCAGGTCTCTATGTGTTAAGCAGATTATTAAAAGAATGCAATATGGAAAGATGAGGTAGACCATTCCAGTGCATATAAAACATTTTCTCATTAACACTATTTTATTGAGAAGCCATCAGAAACTTATTAAGTTCATTATCAGTTTTCTAGAATTTTCTTTATTATCAGTTGATATATCTTCTCTCTTTATCTCTCTCTCTCACTTTTCTCCTCCTAAGGCTCTCAGATCTCTTAGTGGTAGTTATCAATATGTCATCAGTATTTTGGCCCCTGGCATGTAAACGTGTATTAGATATGCAGGTACTGAGCCACACAAAACACATTAATTTTCAGAGGAGAAATTTCGGGGGACATGTTTGTGGCAGCTGAGTTATGGTACATTTGGTGTTATGTCTGGGCTCTGAGCCAGCCTTAAAATCCTTCCCGTACTACCAACCATCGAGGCCACACAGTCACTGAAGGGGGTGTCAGCTTGAGGCTGTGTAAGAAAGCTGAGAACCAAGGAAAGCCAAATATATGGAAGGCAGCTCTGAGGCAGCTTGGCAGCAAGTCAGATTCTAAGTAGTAATGCTTGTATGAAATATATTCTGCCTTCCACGCTTAATAGTAATAAAGTTTGATTGAAGTCATGTTCAAATTGGACTCTGATGCCAGGTATTTAATATTAAGCAGTTTGGGGAGTTTTGCTATCTGAAGCAAAAGGGATTTAGATTTATTTCAGACTTTCACAGTAGAAACTTGCTCAATGGCCTGGAGCCACTGAGCCAGAAAAAGAAAAAAAAAAAAGAAAAAGGCTACTGGAGATCTGATCATCTTCCTTTTGTCAGACAAACTCACGATTCCTTTGCACGCTTTTCAAAATTGCTCTGCCAAAAGAGGAGTTACTTTTTGCTGCAGCACCAGGAAATCCCCATTTTGCCTCAAAACTGCTGCAGGGTCAATTATGATGATATTATTTCTTTCTGCAAGCGCAGAGCTCAGAACTCCTGTGATGATGAACTCCCATCTCCCTTCCTCCCTCCCTCTTTTACTGAGACACTTCCTTCCCCTTGTGTTTGCAAAATTAAATTTGCTACAAACAAAAAACTCAAAACAAGAGAAGCAAAAGAAAAGAAGCACAACTTATATATTGTTTTTCCTTTTTTATTTAGAAAGCCTCCTGCTCCTGTGGCAATTCAATTATATTTGAAGCCTGGCTCATGACTTTTGAATACTCTCTAGTAGATCAGATATCCTTGGGGACCCAGAGCAGTTTCTGATCTTCCATAAAACCTGTATTAGGTTAATACATAATTCACCATTTAGAAGACAGATAGAGGGACAGCCTTGCCAATACAAATTTTTCATTTACTTTTAGGTGATAGGCAATAGAGAGCCTGTATTTGAACTCTGATTAAAGATTTTATTAGCTCAACATTTCATATCACTAGCTAACAGCACACATGCAAATATGTGTTGTATTCATTTGGATTTGCATTTGCTTGGGTGGTTTTACCTATAATGCAGCCACAGACAGGATAAGAATTGTCAATAAAATAATCTGTATACTGAGGAGATAAATCCCTACCTGGAGCATAAACAAAGAATTTAAAATTCAGAACCATTGGCATAAAAGGTTTTGAAATGTGCCTACAGGATAAGTGTCCTTTTGAAGCTAAGTGCAAGCAACAAGAGGAAATTAGGAGGTATCCTTCCACACTGAACTGTAGCCTGGGAAAGCAGGGGACTGGCCAAAGTGTGAAAACACGTTTCCTCCTCCTGAGCACCCTTAGCTACACCCTTGCAGTAACACCTGAGAGTTGTTTCAGGCTCTTTGCTTAATGCAGAGAAAGTTTCACTCTTCAATCCTACCACCTTCTGTGGTTTTAAGCTATTTTCGCTGTTGTATCTTGTTGTATTCCTAGAAGATGATAGTATTTTGCAGGCAAATCTGTTGGCCTTTTCCAATGACCAGTCCCCAAGTTTTTGTTATTTCCTGAGTGGGGAAGCACCAGAGCAGCAACCTCAGCTCCTTCTGCAGATCGAGCCCAGCTGACTGCAATGCATCTGCATTTTGACTCCTTTTCTATTCTCTGACCCAACCAAGTCAAGAGTCAGGATGGCAGTGAAACATCTGCAAAGAAGAGAGCATATTTCTTCCTTCTACTGCTGAAGATTCTGGATAATTTTGGAATGCTTTTGGCTGTGGCGACACAAAAGTTCCAGCTTTGTGCTGTGTTTTTTTCTTGCAGCAGGGGAAGTGGGAGGAGAGGAAAAGGATTTTCCTTGGCGCAATTTTTTGTGTCAGGTAAACTCTCCATAAATCTCTTCTTGAGGAATTTAGTTCATCAAAGCCCAATTAGACACCAATGGCGTGATTTACCTCATTAAGGCGAATTTAAATAAGCAGAAACAGCAAATTTCTATTAGGGATTTATAGCTAAAGTTTTAGTGGACTGTGGCCAGACAAAGCAAAGGCTTCTTTCCTTTGACTATACTTTTCACTCACTCATATTTTTGAGCATAAATACAGTAAAAGAACTTTTAGTGGAGTCAAACTGAACTTGCAACAAGGAAGACATTACCAAATAAAGTACTTTATCTGTCATTCTTTTGTGTGTGTGTGTGTGTGTGGTGTTTAGATCTTTTGGGGGACGGGGTTGTTTGATTGGGTTTTTTTGGTTTTTGTTTCATTTTTTTTACTTTCAGTTTTTATTGTTGTTATTTGCACTTGTTTGAAGTAGAACCACATTTTCCTTTGAGATATACTAAGTGAAATGACTTTAAAAATGAAAATACTCGGATGAGTTTTTCCTTTCTTATAAAGCTTGTTGTAAAAGAACTAGCATTTGCACACATTGCATCTGCCAGCATTGCAAGAGCAGATTTATTCAGTTTTGAAAACAATTATATATGCAAGAGTCTGTGTACACATGATGGAGGAGGGTACGGACACAATATATTCACAATTTCAAGAACTTTCAGAGTAAATATCCTGAGTAAAAAATGACCTAGGAACATATCCAGCTCTTTCAGAGGCCTGGATCCATGAGAGAAGGGACTTTGGTTATTTTATTTACCAAGCTGAAAATGTTATCAATATCCCAGAAATGGCTGCTTGAGGACAGCAGGAAAGCACCTACACACATATATGTGAATCCATAATTCTTTTAATTTGGATTCATAAAGTCAACTTGTGTTCCCAGAGGCCTGTAAGCAATCCAAAAGCTTGATATCTAACCTGTACTGCTCATCCAGTCTCCTTCTCAGATTCCCAAATATGCAAGAAGACTTTTACAGGTCCTCTGCTAGAGCTGTATGGTTGACTTGTCTTTATTGCCAGATCACATGCTACGCTACTGTGTGTGCTGGCTCCATTGCTTTAAGAAGGCAGAAGTTAAGTTAGCTTGCCTTTTTTTTCAGCTTACAATCAACTGTGATATGGTGCAATATTTCAGAGGGTTTATTAGAGATAAAATTTTAAGATTTTGAGTAGTCACTTGTGTTGGGTTTGCATGGCCAGATTTTGGTAGTGGGGGTGCACTGGGCTGACTTCTGTAAGAAGTTACCAGAAGCCTCCTCCACGGTTCAGCAGAGCCAATGCCAGCTCTTCCATGATGGAGAGGGTGCTGGCCAAAGCTGTACCAACCAGAAATGGTGGGAACATCTCTGTGACAGCAGATTTAAGAAGAGGGAAAAAGATATTAAGCAGATGTAATTGCAGCCAGAGAATAGCAGGGTGAGAATACATGAGTGGAGGAGCTCTGCAGACACTGCAGTCAGTGAAGAAGGAGGGGTGGAGATGTTCCTGGTGCTAGGATTTCCCTGCAGCCCATGGTGCAGATTATGCTGAGGCAGCTGTGCCCCTGCAGTCCATGGAGGTCATTGGGAGCGCAGAGATCCACCTGTAGCCTGTGGAGGAGACCCACGCTGGAGCAGGTGGATGCCTGAGAGGAGACTATGAACCTATGGGGAGCCCATGCTGGAGCAGGCTCCTGGCAGGGACCTGCAGATCTGTGGAGAGAGGAACCCACATGGAGCAAATTTCCTGGAAGACTTGTGACCTGATGGGAGACCTGCACTGGAGCAGCCTGTTCCTGAAAAACTGCATCCTGAGGAAGAGTGATCCATGTTGGAGCAGTTTGTGGAGAACTGTTGCCTCTGAGACTCATGCTGGAGAAGTTCAGGAAGAACTGTCTCTGTGGGAGGGATCCCATGCTGGAGTAGGGGAAAACTCCTTTCCTTGAGCAGCAGCAGGAACAAGTGATGAACTGACCATAACCCCCATTCCCTGCCTCTCTGTGCTGCTGAGGGGGATGAGGTAGATCTGGAAAAGACAAAGAGGTGGGGGAAGGTGTTTTGAAGGTCTTATTTTACTTCTCATTATCCTGCTCTGATATTGTTAGGAATAAATTCAATTAAGATCTCTAATTCGATTGCCTGTGATGGTATTCATTGAGTGATCTCTCCCTGTCCTTATCTCAACTCATGAGTCCTTTCTTACATTTTCTCTTCCCTGTCCAGCTGTGGAGGGAAGTGTTAAGAGGCTTTGGTGGGTGTCTGGCATCCAGCCAGAGTCAACCCACTATCAGACACCACACTCCAAAAGCTGTACAAAACTAAAACATGGGTACAAATTGTGTGTGTGTATGTGTGTATGTGTGTGTGTCCATGTACCTATAATACCCCATCTGACAAACAAAAGCTGTAACAGTATATCCTCTGATGTATGGAAAAGGTCTTCCCTATGAAGAGCCCATCTCAGGAATGATTTCCACCACAGATTTATGTTCACCTATCTAAGGTTACATTTGCTTAAGATAAAAGTACTCAGACACATCACATTTGTGCTTTTTCAGCCTGAGACACTTAAAGGAGGAGGGACAGGTTGCATAAATCAAGTAGTTGGGCATTTGAACTCAAATTTTGTAACTGAAGTTGGTGATAAAGTTTTACATACAGCAGAAAAATGGTAAGGCTGGATCACAGTTTTCTCTTGTACTAAAGATATTGCAAAGATGTGCTCTATCAAGAATAGTTTCCACTTAAAACATCAGTTCTCTGCAGTTAAACACTCAGGCTACAGACTGGGAGCTCATCAAATCATTGAACCATGTCAGAAAAATCAAAAAAGGTAGGTAAGCATTCAGCAGTCAAGAACAAATGCAAATATTGTAACAAAAATATTTATCCATCCCAAATGGAAAGTTATTTCTGATATTCTGAAGAGCTAAAGCATTAATAGCAAGAGGAGAGAAAACATAACTGCATCCTCAAGGTCACCAAAAGTTCTGTTGAAGGCTTATAGTCGTGTCTTAGTAACAGAGATAAATCATAATGTTCTACTTTTAGAAATTCATCTTCAAAATACCCACAGCTGCCACAGCTCTCTGTTCCCATTTCTCTCTCTGACCCATATCAGAGTGCTTGAATAGAAATGGGATGCTGACAAAAGACTGTGTCCCAGATCTGGAAGCATCTTTGTACTTTTTTAATCTTCCTTCTCCGATTTTCCTAACAGTCATTGCTAAAAAATGCGTGTCTCTTCAGTGGCACAGCTTACTACCCTTTTGAAAGCAGTGTTAAAATCTAGTTGTTACATATGGTAAAGTTTTCTCTGGTGATGTTCATGGGAGAAATTTGGAGATCATTTTACACAGAAGCCCAGATAACTGTGATTGCAATTTAAATCACGTGAAGCCAGTTCACTTAATGTAATTGAATTTTCACTTCCCCCCCGTAGGAAGACTTAGTATGTAAAAATTTGTACATGCAAACTAAGGGGATTTTTTTTTTTCAGGAGCTGTGTAGAACAGACTTTCTCCATCACTGCCTGGACTGTGAATGAGCCTGCATTTATCCCAAAGTTAAAATCAACAATTAAACTCTTAAATGCACTTAACAGTGTGGTCTGGTGAGCAAGCAAGCTGGTCTAGAAGTCTGCTGTTGCCAAAGGCAGTGCCTTCACCCTGCTGTTCCTCCTCCTTACCACATTTCACCCACAGGTTCACCCCCTCTTCAGAGCTGCAGCCCTCCTGCAAAGCAGCTACAGTCTGATCAAGAAGGGAAAGCAGAAACTGAACGACTGTCTTACCATAACACAGTAAGCCAGAAGAAAAGAGCAGACCAAAATTCTGGTCTCTCAAATGTCAGCCCCCTTAACAAGTCTGCTCTGTGCGTTGTCTGAACCATCCCAGATAGGTCAGCGTGGGAAAACAGGAAGAAGTAAAATAAGCAGAGGGCTTCTTTCTCCCTCTTTCAGGAAAACAAAGTGGTCAAATCAAAGGAACTGGTTTTCTGCTTATATTTAGAGAAAGGCATTGACATATAGAGATCATGTTTCAGTTTGACACGTGATACCAAATAACACCCGGTTTATGCAAGTCGCAGGGGAGGGTAGCAGCTCCATTTTTATCCTGACTTTAGAAGGGTATGGGACTCCTGCAGCTGTGGTGCCCATCTGGCTCTCCCCACCATACCCAACTATTTCTGAACCCACTGGCCAGCTTCAACTCAATGTTCATGAAAGGCCATTTCTAAACAGAGGAGAAAGAAACACAGATTATTACCCTAAGAAAAACAAGGCTGCAGTCTGTGGTTATTTAGGAGGCAGAGGAGAGAGATCATGGTACTATGGGAGATTTAGGAGACACAGAGGCATTTTAATGCTACTGCAGCAAGGAGTAAATTGAGCTTAGGCTATGTCACAGGAAACAACACCATAGGAATCCAGATTTGTTAATTCTATTGTTTCTTTCATGGATGAAAAACTATCTTTGTGGAGTTTTCTAAACAGCATCAAGTGTTTGAATCTTCCTGTTCAAAATCTTTTCTTTTGTGTGATCTTTTGCTTTCAAAGAGTCAGGAGGAGATTATATGTTTATATCTTTTCTGGATGGAGATCCTACACAGAAATAATTGATCAATGCATTTATATAATTTTGAGTCTCACATGTGCCATTTTCCAAAACAAAATATGAATGCACACACCCACAACAACATCTGTGTTTATTTTGGCCTTTTCAAATTTAAGTTCTACAACTTTCTACCAGTGTGTTTCTAATCGCTAAAGTAAATACAAAATTATATCCAAAATTTGAAATGAGATACCATAGTGCCTGTCCTAATTAGGAAGAGATGCTTCTGCTAATTTTTTTCCCCATGATTCAGAGGCAATGTAATAACATTCCTGAGCAATGGGACAAGTTCAGAAGAAAGCATATGGTCACAGGCAGATGTACATCCTGTATTTTGCCCTTTGGAAATTAATGATCAAGGTATCCCTAAAAGAGCCTTAAAGTTTTTGAGTTCATTCAGAAATAATTCTGACACACATTCCTTCATGATTCAAGTCCAGAAAAGTTCAAGTAAAGAAAGTCAATTGATTAAGTCAATGTCATAAATTCTATTAGCTAAAGAAAAAAGTTTAATGCCTGAAAGAAAGTGGAACCCCAGCAGAACCTCAGTCTACCACTCTGGCTAGAGGGACCTCAGGGTTTAAATAGGCAAATTTTCCATACTGTCTAACAGCTGCCTCAGTAACAAACTGAGGTGTTTCAGCAAGATCAAGCAGTCTTACTTTTGGTAAGAGTGACAGAATGGGCTTGCTTTGGTATATAAAACAGGCTGTATGAAGGACATCCTGCCTGGAGTGTTCAACTGGCCTGTACCGTGCAGACTAGCCAACAATGAAGGAAAAAAAACCCAGTTTGAGGGAACAGTACTTGATAAACTAGTGCAAATTAATAACTGATATATGATGAACTGAAAAATCAGAGCTGAACATTTGTACTTCTGTGCAGAGGCATGCAGGGGCAGAGTACCTCAGCATCAATCAACAGAAGAGGAAAATGCTCCAAGATGGCTCTTGACCAAACAGACATGCAAAGGCCTTGCAAGCTTTCCTGGGGAGCTTGGAACACTGCCTCATTTATTCCAGATGTAACCTACAAGACTCATTTGTTCTGATGATGGCTAGATAGGATATTTCATACAAAGGTCTCAAATGGTAAGTGACTAGTGCTTAAAAATAGCCATCACACAAGCTCTGTTCACATCAGTGAGCAGGAGATCCAGGATCAAACTTCACAAGCTTCTGCTTTGTTCTGGCACCATAAAGCCAGAACATGATGCCAAGAATGGCACAAGATAACTCTACTTGGTCACCATGTGAGTTTAACAACAGCTCCTCACCATTTTTCTCCTTAATTTACCCAAAGCTAACTTCTCCAGCTCCTGTTTTTTTAATCTATGAAGTTAAGAGTTTCCAAACATTGCTCAAGTTCTGCAAGACCTGTTTTGTTAGTACTTATGAATTTGCTCTGGTGTGGAAAATGTACATCTCATGAGACAGTATCAAGGCAACAGATTTTCTGAACAGGAAAAACTGTGCTGAGATCCTCTTGGGATAAGTAATAATTATCATCCAGGAACCAGTATTTAGCATCAGAAGATTAATGGTCGATCTTGCAGAACTGCGTTGCCACTTTCAGCACATAGAAGTGTAGTTTTCTGAAAATTAAATGCATGCTGTATGACAGCCTAGAGAAATTTTCTTGTGTTTGTTAGATTTTTAGATTAAGTGCAATAATTTTTTTAAAATTTTATGAGGTTTCTTCCCCTTCAGGATTGATTTTTATCACTTTCCAAAACACAGAGTGTCTGAGAAGACAGCCCATAAGTAAGTGCAATATAATTAACAGAATCAATCAAGGCTAACAAGTATAACAAAACCTGGTAAAACCAGCAGCAATAGCTAGTGTGTTAACATCCTTCTTCACAACATCAGCTCCTCAAAGAAAATCACACAATGACAATATATCTTGAACAGGAGACTTTACAAATTGAATTCATTTACCAAATTCATCTGAAAAGACTCTTAAATCTTGTGTATCAAGGTCGAATAATGATGTTTACAGTGTTAAAAAAGGTAGAAGCTTCATTCAAAAAGGCAAGAATTTTCAATTATTTCAGTGATCTAAATTATAATTATAGTGGAATTATTCCCACCACTACAGAAATTCTTAAACTTGCAAAACATATACTACTTACAGGTCTTTTTCTAAAAAATAACAGACTTCTGTTAATTGAAACAGTTTTGGGAGAATAAGTAAAAAGCTGTATTTGACTCATGATCATATAAGCTTAACTGAAAGCGATTAGTTTCTTTTAACTGAAAAATAAAAGTCAGTGTTTCAAGATAAGATGATGCTAAGCTTGGTGCATGCTATCTCCATCTTCAAAAGTTTATCCCGGAGGAAAAAAAAGCTCTCTAACACAACTCTGATTCCTTCATTGCTTCCAAAAGTAGTCACCTGAAATTTTGAATGATTCTAAGCTATGACTTTTGCTTTAATTTGTCCTAGTAGAAAATACAAAGAAGGAGGGTGCTTGTGAATGAGAGGCTGGACATGAGCCAACAATGAAACCACAGTCCAGAAAGTCATATGTACCCTGAGCTGCACCCAAAGCAGCATGGCCAGCAGATCCAGAGAGGTGATTCTGCCCCTCTGCTCCCCTCTGGTGAGACCCCACCTGGAGCCCTGGAGCTCTGGGGTCCCAGCAAAGGGAAGGACATGGACCTGTTGGAGCAAGTCCAGAGAAGCGTGACAAAGATGATTAAAAGGCTGGAGCATTATGAGAGAATTAGGATTGTTCAGCCTGCGGAAGGGAAGGGTTTGGGGTGTCCTAATTGTGGCCTCCCAGCACCTGAAGTGAGCCTGTAAGAAAGATAGAGGGAGACTATTTACAAGAGCACATAGTGATAAGACAAGGAGAATGACTTTCAAGTGAAGATGGTAGGTTTTGATTAGATATTTAGAAGAAATTCTTTACTGTGAAGGTTGTGAGACACTGGGATAGGTTGCCCAGAGAAGCTTTGGGTGCCCCTTCCATGGAATTGTTAGAGAAAAGGTTGGATAGGTCTCTGAGTAACCAGATCAAATGGAAGGTGTCCCTATCCATGGAATTAGATGGTCTTTAGGGTCCTTTCCAACTGTAACCATTCTACTATTCTATGGTTAAAATAGATGTTATTTATATTTTGAGTACAAGGTAGGATGCATTCAAGCATTCTTTCGTTTGAACATTGGCAGTAGAAATTTTTGGATATGAAAATATTCTTTAAATTATCTAATGAAACTTGTGTGGGGGTCTTATTGATAGCAAATAACCACTCAAATTTTTTTTTCTTTTTGATTTTGCTTATGAATCATTTCTTTGGTTGATAGAGATGTGGCTTTTCCAGTAAATCATATGAAAACAACAATGTGATAGATAATTTATAGATAATTCTGTAGAGAGGTATTCATGGGAAGGAACAGAAGAAGCAAAAGAAGTACAATGAATAATAAATGAAAAAGAAATAATTTTCATGCAGAAACAGGCGCATCCTGCACTAAATAAAATATAATTTCCTCTGCATTTCCAGCCTCTTCTGGAAATAAGCATTTGCATCTTGATCAACTGAAGAGATTGATTAACTAGGATAAAATTTTTAATGTTTTGAACAAGTTAAACCTCTACATTTTGTTGCTTTCTGTACAAGAAGTGACTAAAATAGGGAAATCAGTTGGATTTTAGGATTTTAGTGTGCTAATTAGGCTCAGAAACATTAGGACCTGGATACTAGGGTGAAGCTTCAATTAGCTGAGATTTAATGAGCTGTGTAATGATAAGTGACAGGGCTATGTAACTTTACAGCCATAATTTCCTGATTAGATGAACTCCTAAACACTGCAATCCTATGTCCTACCCCAAGGCACGTTGACCTTTCTAGCTGGCCAGAGGAGAAACAAAGTTTTGCCTGCAAAGCTTTTAGGACTTACACAATATTTTAACAACAGGAAATTCCTATAGTTTCAGGGTAATTTCTCACTCTGGTCAGAGCAAGCATCATTTTCCATGCTAATTTAAACATTTTTTCCTGCTCCTTTTAATCTAGTTTATGTGGCTAGAAGTGTTTGTCTGATGACAAGAGGATCCTCTGAAGTAGCCACGGTCGGGTAGGATATCAAGGGCATCCAGTATCTGCAGCCACATCAAACACAGTTTGGGTGATGGAGAGGATGCACAGGGAAAGCCTATAATAAAACACCTCATAAAAGAGGACCAGAAATGCAATCCCAGAAAGAGAGCAAAAGCCAACTTTAAAAAAACTGTTTGTAATGTTCATGAACATCAAGGGGAAAGTCTGCTAGAGAAACCGTGGGTCTAAAATCAAGTGACTTGCAACCGTTAATTGCTTCTGACTGTCTACAACTTCTGACAAGTCAAATTCTTGCTACTTCTTAACATGGGGAATATTACAGATGAAAATTACTTGAAGATGACAAAGTCCTCAGATTCCCTATGGGAGACACTTACATATTGCTCATGCTTTCCAAATCCAATAACGGCAAGTTTTTCTTTTAAATCTTAAACTTTCTAGGATCGACAAACTGTTACATGTGTAACACTGTGTAATCACTTATATTTTTTCCTTCATTCTTTTGCCACCTTCAGCACAGAGCACACATTGCCATGACTGATAAGCACTCAGAGGATTGCACCTTAATTTTGCCACTTTTTCTTTCAGCCACCATTTCCTGTTCTGTCCTTCCATTTTAACAGAATTTATAGTGAACAAAACAGAGATAATGCAATAAAAGAACACTAGAAAGGTACAAAATGGCTGTATCCTACCTATAGTGAGATTTCATCAGAATTTAAATATCTGGATCTATAAGAATGATAAAAATCTCTTTCTCCTGCAAAACACTACCTTGGAGACACCCAAGATCTTGCTAGACAATGACACTGCCAATGTTTACCTGCAGCAAGAGGCTGGACTGAACAGTGAGTTCCCACTCATGTTTGAGCATGGTCCAGAAATTCTGCAGAGGTCATGAAGACACTGAACTGCTGGAATCTGGCAGAAATCACCATGGTCACATCCTTGGAAAACATACACAAACCATACATTCACACAAGTCATGGCACTACTTGGCACTTCAAAAACATCTTTTGAAAGTGGTTGGCAAGAGAGGGAGTAATGAAGGAAACAGATTAAACATGGTGTTCCCCAAATGCCACATCTGATATCTTTGTTGTCATGGTGGGTATATAGAGCCAGCAGTATGGTACTGAGTGCTTATCAAAAGTCCCAAGGAGAAAATAACTGTTCTAATATGTAGTTCAGAGCTTCTGGGTCTGTGAAATGTGTAATGGCATGGAATTCCTCAGCAGTGTTACCAGCCATGATATCCCTCTGCATTTCTCCACAGCCTGCCACTCTTTGTTTCCTCAGTGGCTTGACATGCAGTACAATTATATTTTTCTGGGGCTGGCAGCCAAATTGACTTCGGGGGGGTTTTTTGGGGTTTTTTTGTCTTTTTCCTTTTTTTGTCTTACCTTGTTCCCCGAGCTGGTGCCCAGCCTGGCTGACAGGTAGTCACACTCATGCAGCAGAGAAGGCACAGCTGCTGTGACAAGGGAGTAGAAGTACATTAAGCCAATTTTGCTACAAAAAGAGTAATGTGTAATGAGATTGCGTGAGAACCATGACTTTATCTAGCTGTGAAAGGAGTCAAATACAATAGTAACTCAGTTAACATCCTTAGGAAATAATTGCCAGCTACCTTTGTGCTGGAAAGCTGGCCCAGCCCTGGACAAATATTGCCATGCTTCATTTACACTATCACCAACATCTACAGCTATTCAAAATTGCTGCACAATCTCCACTATTTAAATAATTAGGCAAGGAGGCACATGATTAAGTAAGAAAAATTTTGTATTAAAAGACTGCAAGTTCTCTGCTGTGGAATTCTCCTGTAATCAACTTCTTCCTGTTTTATCCTACCTGAGGGGACAGGAGGTGGGGATGTTGCAGGCATGGCTCAGGACACAGCTCCCTTGTGCTAACCTTTTTCCTGGCCCAAGTCTCTCACTATCTTTTTATCTGAAATAGGCAAAGGCAAGTAGCAGCAGGGAGAAGGACATGGATTAGTAGCAATCTCGGGGGCCATGATAAAGAACATCTGGCACTAGGAGGTGTCTCTGGGGGAAAGGCAGAGCCATGATCCAAATCTCTTTGGAAAACTCCAACCCAGGACAGACCAGGTAAAGGAGAATCCCCCTTCCAGCAGCACTGTGAATTGTGCTCTGAGGGAGGGCAAGAGTGGAAAAAGGAAGCAACAAAAGGTTGAGACATTTGGTTATTTTTGGTTACTACCTTTGACCCTGACATGGCTAGCTGCCTGCTACTTACACAATTTTGTGGGGAGGCTGCATCTTCATAGAAACCGGAGTTAACAGACTGCTGCTGGCCTTGGTTCTCTGTATTTCCTTGTTCATCTTGCTTGCACACTTCTCAGGCTCTGCAAAAAAGACTTCCAGAGATGGGTAGATAATATCCAACTATGACAAAACTTTCAACAGTCATCTTATGTTCCAAATGAGTAACTCAGTGTAGAACACAAAGACCATAAAATGAAGTGCCAATAAGGATTGTGTCCAACTTTCCCAAATAACTGCCACAACATGCACAATTATGTCTTGCCAAGTAACCTGAGAGTGAAAAGTGATGTACCACAAGTATTCAGGAGATAAGCACAAGAGTCACACAATTCCCACTGGCATGACACAGACCAGCAATCATCATATGTTCCTCACAGTATTTGGATTTCGTGCCATTCTTATATATTGGTGGCATAGCAGAATCATTGGTGAGTGGATAACAAGAGTTTGCTATGTTAATATAATTTTATGAAACCTGTTTCTCAGCAAATCATAGGGATTTGAAGAATAAAGTATACCATTCTCCCTTTTTGTTTTTCCAATTAAAATAGCAGCAGCCAAACATTTAATGCAAGAAGATTAAATATATGTGAATTATTTCCTGAGGTCCTTTTCTCATTTCATTATGAACAATACACCCAAAGTTGTGGGAGAGCCTGGAAAAATGGCCAATTTGCTCATGTGCCATAACTTTAATCACTGCCTAAACCAGTTGGAATATTTCCTTGAAAGTGGAAGTATAAAGCATATTCTAGAAAAGCTTGATAAAAATCTGTAAGCAATAACATTAAAGACTTCAACACCTGCAAGAGAGAAAGGTACCAAATTCCTTTTTGCTTTAAAGTGAGTTTGATACAATCATATGTCCAAGTAACAGAGAAAAAGCCCACAACCTAATTTCTAAACCATAACACAGAAAAAATACACCAAGGAAAAAAAAACCCCATGTCCTATGCTCAAGCAGGAAAAATGTTTTCATAAGATATTGCACATTTTATCTTCAGTAAAATAATATGAATTACTTAAAATCCCTTCTGAAATATTCTGGAATATAACATGATTTGAGAGGAGGAAGCAGCAAGAGTTTTTGATCCCTCCAGAGGGCTCAGACTAATATAGTCATCTGTTTTAAAAGGCTTTCCAGCTAGAAGTTCCTCTAATGCAGCAAATGCCTCATAACTGTCATTCATCAAAAAGATAAACAGGTGGAAATTGTCCATTCCCTGTTTCAGCATGAGCAGTGCACGATGAAGAGTAAGTCATCATTTGGAAACAATCACCTTCTCTCTGTTCCCTCCAGTGTCATCCAGCTATTTCAGTAGTCCTCTGAAAATAAGAATTACATCAGAAAATGATTTCCCAGGAACTCTTTAGCTTAGTAATGCTATTGCATAGAGTAAAGAACTACATATATTGATCATGCCTCTCCATGCAATCTCTGGCATCTAAATTTCAAAACCAGCTTCTGGCAACTAATCACAAAAGCAGCTTTCATAATAAATCCACCTGCTTTATCTGCCACAGTAAATATGCTACTATGATCAGGGTAACATGGAGCTTGAATCCAAGCTAGTGTCTTGGATTAATTGGATTTTTCACATGTGTGCTACAAGGCAATGCAAAAGTTGTTCAGCTGTGTATTTCTGTGTCTGTTTCATTCTCCTTGAAGTTTAATCTTAGTCTGGATTTCCTGAGGCTGTAATGCTTATTCTTGTGATAAATATCTTAAATGACTGATTTATAAACAAACTCAATTGCAGTTTAATACTGTACCTAAATAAAAGGACTTCCTTCAGCAGTTGGGTGGGGGTTTTTTTATTTGTTTGTTCGGGGTATTTTTTTTGGTTTTTTTGTTGTTCTTGTTTTTGTTTTTGTTTTTTTTTTGAGGTTTTTTAATGAATGAATTTCTGTGTATAATCTAAATTTAAAAAGTCAAAGGAAAAAAAAGTTGGTACAATGCTTGAGGTTATGTACCATGAGGACACATTTGCTCCTGGAAAGTGGTGGGATGGGCTCCTGAGCTCTTTCTCCTCTTAGATGATTTAGAGCAGCAAGAAGCAGTGGGTACCCAGCCAGCAGAGCTGGGGTGATTTCTAGCATTGCCTGGCCAGGTGGGGAAAAGCACTGAGACTCACGGGCCTTGAAAATAGTGAAGGTAACAAATTTGGAAAGCTTCTGGGGCCTCAGCAGTGAATTTTGGGCAAACAGATGGCTTAGAAATTGCTGAGAGTTGTAACAACTTCCTTCCTTCCTTCCTTCCTTCCTTCCTTCCTTCCTTCCTTCCTTCCTTCCTTCCTTCCTGCCTTCCTGCCTTCCTGCCTTCCTGCCTTCCTGCCTTCCTGCCTTCCTGCCTTCCTGCCTGCCTTCCTGCCTGCCTTGCTTCCTGCCTGCCTTCCTGCCTTCCTTCCTGCCTTCCTGCCTTCCTGCCTTCCTTCCTGCCTTCCTGCCTTCCTGCCTTCTGTGCCTTCTGCACCTTCCGCGCCTTCCGCGCCTTCCTTGCCTTCCTTCCGCGCCTTCCTTCTACGCCTTCCTTCCTTCCTTCCGCGCCTTCCTTCCTTCCGCGCCTTCCTTCCTTCCTTCCGCGCCTTCCTTCCTTCCGCGCCTTCTTTCCTTCCTTCCGCACCTTCCTTCCTTCCGTACCTTCCTTCTGCGCCTTCCTTCCGCGCCTTCCTTCCTTCCGCGCCTTCTTTCCTTCCGTGCCTTCCTTCCGTGCCTTCCTTCCGCGCCTTTCGCGCCTTCCGCACCTTCCTTCCGCGCCTTCCATGCCTTCCTTCCTTCCACCCCTTCTTTCCTTCCACCCCTTCTTTCCTTCCTTCCTTCTGTGCCTTCCTTCCCATGCCTTCCTTCCTTCCTTCCTTCCTTCCTTCCTTCCTTCCTTCCTTCCTTCCTTCCTTCCTTCCTCCCCC
>CM031858.1:34319795-34372765 GCA_018697195.1 Certhia americana
CCTTCCTTCTTTCCGCACCTTCCTTCTGCGCCTTCCTTCCGCGCCTTCCTTCCTTCCGCGCCTTCCTTCCTTCCGCGCCTTCTTTCCTTCTGCGCCTTCCTTCCGTGCCTTCCTTCCGCGCCTTCCGCGCCTTCCGCGCCTTCCTTCCGCGCCTTCCGCGCCTTCCTTCCTTCCGCGCCTTCCATGCCTTCCTTCCTTCCACCCCTTCCTTCCTTCCACCCCTTTTTTCCTTCCTTCCTTCTGCGCCTTCCTTCTGTGCCTTCCTTCCCATGCCTTCCTTCCTTCCTTCCTTCCGCGCCTTCCTTCCTTCCGCGCCTTCCGCGCCTTCTGCGCCTTCCTTCCTTCCATGCCTTCCTTCCTTCCACGCCTTCCTTCCGCCCCTTCTTTCCTTCCTTCCTTCTGCGCCTTCCTTCTGCACCTTCCTTCCTTTCTTCCTTCCTTCCGCACCTTCCTTCCTTCTACGCCTTCCTTCCGCACCTTCCGCACCTTCCGCACCTTCCGCACCTTCCTTCCCTCTGCCCCTGATTTCACTGATTCGTGACAAAAGGAGATGTTTAAAGGGCTCTGTTGCTATTTATAGCAACATTTTTATACAGACATTTTTAGTAAAAGAACATCTCATTTCATCAGAGATTTACTTATTCTTATTTAAGATTTTATGCCAAGTAATTATTAAATCTAGTCATATTCTAAATTTTTCCCTTTACATCTGGAGTGTGTGATGCCATTTGTACTTAACAAAACACTTGAAAGCAAAATTTGATTCATACACAAGGAAGTGACTCATCTAAGAACAGGAGAGAGAAGTGAATTATTTCTTAGCAAAAAATTTGCTCGGAGAGAAAGAAACTCACACCAAGCAGCCATAAAACATGACAATGGCTGGAAATTAATTCAGACATAAAGAAAACTGAAGCATATTGCACAGGGCTTGAGCTAATTGTAATCACTAAGTTTAAATCCCTTCTGGCTTTTGAACAAGCCTGAACCAGTTGCTTTGCTTTGGATTTGCATTCTGCACAGATAAGCTGAGTGATACCTGCCCCAGCCTGTGTTCAGTCAGGATGTGTGCACTTGTACAATCCTCACCACCAGCTTGCAGCATACAAGATGTATTCTATGACAAGAATTGTACTCCATTTTGGAGGACAAAACATGTATCACTCATCAGCACAGAAGTTGTGCAGCTAAGAAGCTTTGTAATTAAGAACCCTCACAATTGCATCCCATAATTTATTCATAGTATCAATTACAGAATTCCTGGTAGAGGAAGTCAAACTAATTATATTTTTTAAAATTTAAATTAGTTTCTTCTGTTCAATTAAGGGAAGCCAGGAACTCTTCAGGGTACCCATACTGCCAGTGGCAAAGTGTAATAGCTTTGCAGTGAGACAGTCAGCTGGAGCAGCTGCTAAAGAACACTGTGCAAAACCAAAAAGCACCAGTAAAACAATGTTAGCCAGCTTCATCTTGGACAATGTCAGGTCAGCCTGATGAGTACTTGAGTGCTACTGGCTTTATCTATGGCTGCAATTCTGCAACTTTAAAAAGAGACACAATGAGCAATATATTCAAGAACTACAGTTTGCCTTTCAGGGTGATGAATAACCCATCTCTGACCAGATGAAAAAATGCAGATGATTGCTCGTAAGGTGTATTAGGGACACACTCATTCTAGACCCAAATCTCCTCCTGTGTCCTCCTCATCACCTAACAATGAGTAGAGAACAGCAATTTCCTAGGGCAGACCCCTCAGACGCATGAACTGAGGGGATAGTTTTGACCCTGCAGTCCAAGAGTGCAGCTGAGTTGTGTGTTTATGTCATCCTAATGTGATGTGGGTCCTGTCACACCCTCCACGCTGGCACTGATGGTTCAGGGGCTGAATTCAGCAGAACTGCCCCCTTACACCCTGGGCTGCATCACTGCTTTCCCCCATCCTCATTTCACTGGGTCAAGGACATCACTGCAGCTTTTTTGTGGAGGGAGAATGGAACCTTAAGTTTTCACACAAAATCAAAGCTGCTTTATTTATATCAGATCCTCTAAAAAACCCACAACTGCTTGCAAGGAGAGTGATACAACAAGCAGCATTTCTGAGAATGTTGTGGGCATTTTCTGACATACTTTCAAGTACCAAACAAAAAAGCTCTGGGCATGTACTTCATCTTCAAATTCTTATGCCCTGATAACAGAGCAGAGGGCCCCAGGACCCATCGCAGCAGTTATTACAGGACATTCCTTCACATATCCCACACAGTGAGTTACAGCAAGCTGTATTATAAATCCAGCTGTATTTTTAGGTGCATTAGTGGTCGCTTGACTACAGCTGAGTCTGGTCAGAGTTCAGATGATTGGTGGAGTTTTTTTTATTCCCCACTTTCCTCCTAAGAGCTAGGATATTTTGCTCAAAAACCTCTGCCCTGCAACTTCCATCTACTGATTGGAACAGGGGGAATGCGTGTACGTGTGTGTGTGTGCGTGTGTCTGTGTCTGTGTGTCTGTGTGTGTCTGTGCTGTCTGTGTGTGTATTTCTATCAGGAAAAAAATCCAGAAAAAATTATGTACAACCAAGTAGTTTATTGTATTTTCTAGTTACAAAGACAGCAGATTACCAGACCAAGAAAAAGCAACACCTTATCTTGGATCCATTCCATGTGATGCAACAATAACTTCTGGTAAAATCTCCTCTGTGTCAGGATCAGTGCATGGCTAGGAGATGGGATATAGACAGTATGTAACCAGCAGGGAAACTTATTTCTGCACAGAAAAAAGACCAGAGACTATGTGGTTAGAAGTTCTTGTATGCATTAGTGCCACTAACAAGGCTTTATTGTCTTCATCATATTTTCAGTTAGAAAACCATGCAACTAGAGTCCTGTTGTGCAAAGTGTGGTTTCTCACATGGGTGAAATTATTCAGTCTGGGAGCAATGAAAAGTTTCCAAAATCATTCTAGTCTTCAGGCTCCTGTTCTAAGGGAAAGTTGATGTGAACAGAATAAATAGTACCTCAAACAATGCCATCAGCACCTATTTCCAGCATCACAATTATAACATAAATAAAGAAAACCCCCTCCTGATTTTTGAAATCTCTCTTAGTACTTCAAAGATCTACATCATTTGATGCATTCCATCATATTTTTGTCAGAAGAGAGAAAACAGCAACAACAAAAGCAGAGTAACCCAAATACCTCTCATGAACCAGAGAATTGCATGTTTTCCAACAGAAGAGAAGGTGAAAAGTTTTTCTTTGCAAAACAGTCATGCTTCAGTTACCACGTCTGCAATCCCACTCTCTCCCAAGAGAAAATGCCACAGGGAAGCAAAGATGATACACGTTGTCTTTCCCCCAACTCTGTGAGAAAGGAAGTGAGTAGCTATTTAAATTTACATTTTATACATGCCAATGAATTGAAGCTACTTGTATCAAACCTTCTCCCTGCAGTATTTTAGCGTATTCTCAGTCATTTGAACTCCATGATCACAAGGTCTTTGCTTCTGGACTGTATCATGGGGTGCAAAAATGTAGTTTAAAGGGCTGAATCACTTGAACTATAAATATAAATGTTAGTCTTCTAAATATCTCTTTCTAGCAAAATATCCAAACTTTGAGGTGAGTTTATATCTTTCATCCATCATTTATATAATAACCTGCTAACAGCTCATGTCATATATCTAAGCTTCTTTCAGATGCAGCACTTACAACTAGGAGTCTTTAAAAAATTGGGTTTCCCCTTTTTGGATAATTCCATAGAGAGTGTAAACATGTTCTGACAGACCTAAATAAAACAGTAGTCACCAAATGATACCTGTAATATGACTTTCAAGCTAAGAAATCTCTAAAAGACCAGATTTATATGGGGGTCCAAATATGCAGTTATGACATATATAAAAAAAATTTTGTCTCATTATTGTGACAATTCAGAATGATCCTGTGTCTAGAAGGGATTATACCAGTTATGGGGCATGTAATCAGATACCTCATTTCAGCCTCTAATTTCATATCCAAATGCCAAAAACACATGCAATGCAGCTTTCAATGATTTGACTTCAAGCACCAAGACCAGATCATAATCCTTATTATTTTTGCTGGTCATAGCAATTCTGAGTGAGTCCACTGCAATCCCTACTGTAAGGGGAAATGCCGTCACAGAAACTGAAGAGGAGGAGAGGTAAGATCATGACCATGCAATAGAGCGGCTTCTGATGTGCATGGAAAGGAATTCCTCTCCAGATAGAGACTAAACTCTAGTAAAAAAAGTGATCAGGTTTGGATAAAAAACTATCAATAAACTCACTAATGTATCAAAATGTTCTTGCTAATGGTGTCTGATAGTATAAACTTATACACAAATGAGTGTGTAAGTCAAATATTATGTGCTTGAGTAGCCTCTTTGAAATCAGTGTAGCTCCTCCTTCTCTTGGATCAACATACACTGAAATGCATGACCATATGGCAAGGATAAACCATACACTAGCTGCATTTAGGCTACTGCCTAGTACTGGTATGAGAATAAGACATTTATTTACATTAAAACATGGGGTTTTGCTTGTACACCAACTGGGTGGCATAGCAAGGTCATTTGTTTGAATCATACTGACAGCTTGCCTGACAATAAAAGACGTTACAGAAGTTAATATATTCTTTAATATTCTGAAAGAGAAAAGGAAGATGGTTTGTATTCTTATATAGGAAACCTGATAATATATGGAGAAACAATCACTGTAAACCAAGATGGATGGGTGTATTTAAAATATAACTCCTATAATCAAAATTTTTGTTCTACATGAATTTGTTTTCTAGGTCACATTCTGGTAAGTTTAATTTTCAATCTCCTTCCAAGTATTAGTATGAAACGACTGTTTACATTTTTTATATCAAATCCACAGTGAGAGAACACTTTCATATTACTAGTTCAATAACATGGCACAAAGTGTTCCCTCACACCTGGACGGAATTGAATTACTTTTTCATTTAAGTAGTTTCATATTTGCAGCCTAACTCCAGTAGAGGGAGGAGTCAAAGGTTATCTGTTCTCCATGGAAGCTAATTTAGGACTATTTATACAGTGTAGGACAGGTCCGTTAAGATTTGTAATTACTTGTATTTACTTACAGTCATCAAATGCTCCTTTTCTGTCTTTCATTTTCTATAGTGGACTAAGGTCTGCACTTAATCTCAGAGAAAATTCAGTCTCAGCTGAATTATTCTGCTCTCCCACAAATAATGGAGTTTCCTTTTCTTCCCCATTCTCCCCCTGCACCTCTACTCCCCACTTCCTTAACACTAGATTCTGTATGGGTTTTTTTCTGAGTACAGTTCAATTTGAAATACTTAGATGTCTGTGAATTCATGACATTTTCAAGCCTGCATTCAACAATACCCAAATTCATGTCCAGTTCAAGGTATTCTTAGAGAAGCTTTATAGTTTGCATTTAAGTTCAAAAGACTTGAAAAAACTGTTTTTCAAAGGGATATCTACTTTGTTTCCAGCCTTAAAAATAGTGTCAATGGAAAGCTTATACATGCTTATAAATAAAAATTTCCTGCAGAGCTGAAATGGACTATGCTTACCTGTGTTACCATTGCAGTAAAAAATATTCATTAGAAGATAAATTCCATTAGTGCAGGCACAATGCAAATGAATAGAGCAAAATGTGGCTTTTTCAGCTAATTTATAACTTCAAGAATAGGTTTATAGATAGTTTCAACTAGTATTTTATAATTGTACTATAAGAAAATTTTAGCTATGTTGAATGTTAGCTAATAATCACAAAACTTCTCATTCAAAGCAAAGGTGATGCAATTTATTTTCCTCTACAGCAACTAATAAGTGTAGAATTATCATTTGTGTCCAGCTTTTGCCACAAAAATGAAGCAGTCCCTAAGTTTGAACTTGTCTTATAAAATGGCCTGGCATAAGTGGCTGTGAAGTCTTACCTTGTTTAGATTTAGTCTTGGTGATTAGCAGAAATTTAAGGGGAGTGATAGGACAATTTATTTCACTGTTTTCACAGAGGCCTTATCAGATACATTAAACCTCTTCTAAAATTGCTCAGTTTTTCACTTTGGCTCCCCATTTCCCCCAGGCCTTCCATTTCTAAACACCAAAACTTATGGTCATGTAAAAAAGCATCAAACTGGGTTTAGAATTGGTCTGTAATATCTTGTATTGCTCTGTGATATTTCTGTCACAAGTTAGTCCTTTGAGATAACAGCCTGAAACAGGAGGCTCAGAAAAAATAGATTAATGGTACTTTCACAGTCACACCAAACTTCTGAACAAATATCCCTTTTCTAACATACTGTGATAGCTTTTATTACTCACACCAGTGTAATATGTGAAAGAATCTCTTGAATATACTACATCAGAGACAAAAAAGCTCCCTTTTAAGGATTCACACATTACTTCATTTCTACTGAGACAAAGATTAATGGAACAGGTAGTGTAAATCAGCTTAGTCTTTTTATTTTTATTGCGAGGTTATGAAAGCCACCTTTAAACATTTCTTTTCTTTCTGTTTGACACCCTGTTATTCAAAACATTTATTTTCCATGTGTACTGTGACATTAAGAGAAAGAAAGAGCAGCCCTGCAGAAAGGGATCTGGAGGTACTGGTCAGCAATGGGCTCAGCAGGAGCCAGCAGTGTTCCCATCCTGGAGGAAGCAGTTCCAACAGCACAAGTGTGAAACACAGAGAGGAAAGCTTTGTTGGGAAAGATAGAATTTATTTGGTAAGTTTGGAACTGGCTTCTGTAAGTAAAGATACAAACAGATAGAACTTGGAGAATGTCTCCTTTCACACTTTTAGAGCTGGATATTCCAAAATTTAGGCCCCAAAATAGGAGCCAAACTTTGTTTTCAGCCATGCAAGTATCTCCTCACTGGATGTGAACAATGGCAGAACTTATTTTTGAAGAAATGAGAAGCTGCCTATATGAGGACATAGATATGTAAAAGTGTTTATCTGACCTCACTCCTACAGTGTCTGAACACTGAATTGTCTTTAAAGAATTTGTCTTGGTAGCATTCCTGTGAGATGAAATGCACACCTCTGCCTACTTTACAGGGGGACACAAGCACCTGGGGCCCTATGGCCTCAATGCAGCCTTTAAAGGCACTGAGGTAATTAGAAACAGCCAGCATAGGGCCTAAGAAGGAATTTGTGCCAGGTGAATCTATGCCTTGCCTAACTGAGAGATTTTTACAAGTTTTGAGAAATGGGAATATTACAGCAGTTTATGATTTGCAGCCGTATCAGCAAAATACATGCTCTATGGAAGGGATTTCCCCAAAACCAAACAAGACACATCAATACGTGCTGTCAGAAGCCTCTAGGTCATATGCAATTTTACTAGGCTATTTACTTCACCTCCTAACTGAGTGGCAGAGGTATATCAACATCTCATTGTCCCTAACACAGCTGTCCCAGTGTTATAGACAGGCTGCCCCAGGGCTGGCTGTGTAGTGGGACAATAGCCTGCTTTGGCTGCTGAGAGGGCACTGTGCTGCTGGGCCAGGAGAAAGGAATTTTGATAGCAAGTGCCTAGTTTTCTGCAATCTTACTCTGAGCACAGCCTTCATGCTTTGGCCCAGATCAAGCATGAAGTTTCCAAGGACTTGGAGGCAGGTGTACAACTTTCAGCACTCATGCCAATCAAAACATTTCACTGTGGTGGATATGTTTCATGGTCCAGCCTTATCAAACTGGCTAATTGTTCCTTTTCAAAATGAATAGTGTACTGCCAGATGTTTTGGAAGGGTAAAAATAATGCTGATGCTTTTTTTTTTTTTTTTTTTTTTTTCCCAATTGTGGCATTTTTCTTCATTTTTTGCTGTCTTTTGCTAATGTTAACGAGGGAGAGATTTCTGTCTATTAAATGTGTCATAGCCCAGATACAAGGGATAAGAAACAGTTATAAACACGATGTGAAAATACTTATTGAAAAGCAAAGTTCCACATTAGGCATACAAATGATAGGATTGTGATAGAGGTTGCTGTAACTTATTTGCAGTATGTTACTTTGTGCTTAGAAAATGCCTGTGCCCTAAGCCCTAACAGCTATGACCTGGTATCCATCAGAGAGCTCAATGCTTCCTCGAGATCTCTGCTCAGCAGTGCCTTAAAACAGAGCCACTGCTTCTGAATGTGAAACTCATAAAGCATGTGTCAAGTCCACATCAGCTCTCCCTAGACTGCATATCTTCTAATTTCCTTGGGATAAGTCAAACCTTCAGGGCTCACAGAGCCTTAGTTAAAGAAATTAAAACAGCTCTTGAAAGACAGGATTGTATAAACAGATTCTGAAGGGTCTCTGTTTGAAATTAGGCCAAAGCAAACACTGAGGCCAGCTCTTCCTGTCCCTTTGGTTGCCTCTCCGCCCTCGGCGCCACTGCAAGGGACACCTTTTCCAGACAGCTCCTGACCTCCCTCACGCCCCTTTCTGACCCCCAGCCTCTCAGATGGTTTTAATTGCAGAACACCAACTCAAGGTCCTTCAGCATGTACTTCAGTGGCATCTCTCAGTTTCTTCTCCTGGATATTTTCAAAGACTTGCTTAGCCAGCTGCTGGATGTGCCTCTCCACCTCTTGTCCTGTGAGTCTGTCACTGAGGAGACCTGCAACCTACATCTTTCAGACAGACATGCAAAATCCAGTACAGGTTCCTGGAGAAGGGGTATTTTACTTCTAAAAGATAGTTTTCATTTGCTTTTGGTAACTAACATAGACCTGAATGTGTTAGCACACATTTTAAGTAAGTCAACAAAACAGAGAATCAAGTTGGTGATGTCTGAATTTTTTTGACAGCTACTAAAGGCATAAATCTATCAGAAAATAATTTGCAAAATGGCTTTTATAGAAGTAGTATAAATGAGTCTACTTAATTGCAAAGAGAATAGAGATACAAAGGAAAGGTAAAGTTCATGCCACCCACATCCATAAGCAATTTCTTTGAAGTTGATCGTAATCTGGGAGGTAGGAATTATAGGTGTGAATGTAGCACCAGATAGTAGATGCAGATTTCCCACCCTAAAATTGGAGGCAGCACTAGGGTGGTTGAGTCATTGAGATTTTTAAAAATGAAATCACAGGGTTGAAGGATTTCTCTGTTAGACTGCCTCACAATATTTTTGAATTCAGCTTTCTTATAGTATTATATTTTTTTCTAGTAAGAAAGCTATAGATTTCTGGCCTTTTTTGTTTCTATTTTCTTGCAGCATTTGCCTAATCTATACCAACCATCAAAAACTATACAGGTTAATGTCATAACCAAAGGGATTCCAGATTCTATGGGTAAAACTGTCTAATCATCTGGAGGATTTGAATAAAAATATCTCTTTACGTACAATGGAAATTGAGCAGTCCACGTAGAAATCTGATCCTTTCAAAGTACTTTTTTCAGAATGATTTTAGTCATTATCGAGGAACACAGAAGCATGACATACCAGCTTTATTTTCAAGCACCTAATTCACCATGCACAACATTAGGTCTATTTAACCAGTGTCTAAAATGGTTATGGCTGCAAAGAAAAAGGCCAATGTCTGAGCAGAACAACAGGTGCAGAGCACCTGGAACAGCAGCATTCAGACCAATGAACTGCCCTATTCATCCCAACAAGCCCAAGGTGTAGCTTTATGATACAACTGGGCCACTCTGTGCAAACTGCTCACAAACAGGCCTTGCTTTCCTCCTCCACTGTTTCCTTTGAGCCTGCTCTGGCATTGGCTTGAGAACAGAATAAAGAAGATCAGAATAATTACACAGAAGAAAAGTTTCTTTCTAACACATCTCTCTGCCCTAAAAGAGTGAAGGAAGAAAGAAAAGACTCTTTTCCATGTACTGAGAGTATGAGGAGAAAAGGCTTTGAAACCTGTAACTTGCAAATGTATGAATCTGGCAACTTATTCCACTCCTCAGGTGAGGTTCAGCATATGATTAAAACCCTTCTATTTACCTAGTTAAAGACCCTTGAGCAAGCTCTGATGGTGCTGATATGCCCGTGCTGCACTGGGACAGGTCATTAGCCACAGCAGCATTGTGCTACTGTGCAAGCAGCCATGGATGGAAGGGAAGAGGGATTCAGTCACCAGCAGGACCCCTCTGACATGGCACCTCACGTGGGACTTTGGGCTGGCATGGAGGTGGCTATGTTTTGGGAATGATACACTGTACACTGCAGCTCCCTGAGGAGCTTACACTTGTCATCTCCTCCTCCTCCCCAGCTGATGCCCACCACTCTCCTGGGAGAACACTTGTGCTTCTTTCCTATATTCACACAGTCAGGAGGTGCATGATCCTGGTGAAAAGACAGGACTGACTGGGTTAGATGGCTCTTTTTGGCATCATTATTCAGGCTTAAGCCCATGAGAACTTTCTTATGTACGTAGTGATGATCCATGGCATAAGTGTGCCAGCAAAACTTTCTAGAGTGGCCTGGCCTGTTTACCTTTCAATGTGGTGGCCTACATTGCCATTATTTAGGAGACTGATTGATTGCCTCTCTTTGCTTAACAGCCAGGTCCAGTGGGCCAACAGTCTCTGGACCAGAATCCTATGAGAATAGGGTGTGCACAACTTCCATGCATGTAATTTCAGAGTTTTATAGAGCTGCAAATGGTAGAGGTCCACTATTTCCCTCCTAATGTACCCTTTGGACTCTCTGGTAGGAAGGTTTTGCTGTTAAACTCAGTTATAATCAAAATCAATGACCCACCAAATAATAAAGCAAAACTTACTTGACTCTGTTCTAAATTTCCTATTGTGTTCAGTAACTTTGCCATGGTATCTTCAGGAAATCAAATGCTGAATGAGAAGCAGCTGGCACAATCTGAATCTGGCAGGAATACAGTCATTCTGGTCAAGCAGGAAAAAGAGAAATGCTTTAAAAAGTATGTGGTACATAAACATTACCTTTGCTTGCCTCTGTCTCTGCTCATGTCAGCATACAGGTCCTAAATCATACTAATCTCATCATCAAGTTAGAAAGCCCTTAGCGCTTCAGCAAAATGTACCTTGGACTTTTCCTTGCAAGAAAAGAGCTGATACCAAACTGCTTCATTTCTCTTGATGCTAGTAAAGTGGGGGCAGTGGTGAAGAGTCTCATTCTGGCAGGAAAATGCAGCCTACCTGTGCTGGCAGCTGCAGATGTCCCTGCTTGTTCAGCCATCTCTTTGTCTTTCCAACACTGCCGGTCAAATTTCAAAATTTAATCCTCACATTTCACCAGCACCTCCAAATCCACCTATCTGATTTCCAAGATTAATTATACAGAGCCTAAAGACAGCATTTTTCTTATCAAAAGGAGTTTAGTTCTCACAATCAGAGAGAGTGGAATAAAGTTTTAGTAGTTATAATGGATTTAATTTATCCTTAAAGCATTCCTTATCATTTCTTCTAGGACAAAGATTTTCAAGGTTTTTTTCACTATGTGCATATTTTCATTACCATGACTCTACTTTTGTTTAAGGCAGGAAGAGAAGAAATTTCCTGAAGCACGAACAAACAAGCAAAGAAAAAAAAATTTATCATAATTTCTTCAAGGAAAAGGCAAAAACCAGTGAACTAGGGCTTTTTTACTTTCATAAATCTGAAGAAAGGCATAGGTTCAATACTGTAAAAATCCAGGTAACCTACAATATTCCCTATGTGTATAAAAACTGTCATATTTTATTCTGGAGATGGACAGTGCTTTACAGGAACATGAGACCAGGTTTCTGTTTCAGGAAATGGGAGACCAATTTTTACTCTAATGTGTGTACGAGTTATGTTGGTAGGTAATCAGAAAGGCAGCATACTCTGAATCCTTTACAAAGAGTAGAGTCTGATTTACTGCTTTTCAAAAAGAAGCAGCATTACTAGCTTATATGTCTTTTCTGGCCTATGCTGTATGGATTAACCAATTTCTATGAAAATAGGCTGAGTTATTTCCCAGAAATGCAAAGCATAATGAAAGGAACCTGTCCCAGGCGTTAGCGTTAGACACTGTCTAACCCATGCTAACATTTTTAAACAAAACCAACCCTTGTCAGAGTGTTTTTGTGCTTTCTGTTGTTCATTACTACTGAAGCAGTGGCTTTCCTAATGAAGAAATCAAACTGGAATCTGACACTTCAGAGTCCGAGTTAGCTGCAGAGAACAAAACCATAATGAAAACAATATCCTGGGACCAGAGTTTCACATGTGGTAGCAGTTACTCTGGCCGCCTCTCCTCTCCCAGCACTGCCTATCTGCATAATCATGGGCTGCAGAGCAAGTTCAAAAGGCTTTTCAGCAGAGGAACCCCACGCTGCCTCGGCTGCAGCACAGCACATCCCTGCATGGATGCCCAGCAGTTTAGAGCTGAAGACATCACCTTGGCTTGCCTCTGTCCTACAGAACAGCAAAGCTCAGCTAGTGTACACTGAAAGATAGACCACCCCCCTTCTGTCTGCTTAGTTGCCTAATTATTTTGTCAAATCTGTATTAGATACTCCAGCTAACTCAAGAATTTTCTGGGCCTCAGGTTGCTTTTTCGGTGTTGTTATTGCTTGCTGCCGCTGGCAGGATCATGGGCTGAGCAGACTGTAAATCTGGTATGATACAACTATTACTTTATTTGCATATTAATACAACTCTGTTTAGAAAAAGGATCAGCACTTGGCTCTAATCCCATAAATTATACTTTGCCATTAGCTTCATGTGGTCCAAGATTTCACCTCAGACTTTTAAAATCAAACTGTCTTCTTGGTTTCAATTAAATATATTTATATATATATTCTAAACCAGTATGTTAAATAAAGGAGCAGATCAGCCATGTCCTTTAAAAATCACTCCTGACCCCCTTCGAAAAATTAATTCTGACCCAAACTACTCCACGAGAGAAGGACTCTCAGATGTTTCTCTGGAAAGTTAAGTGAAGCAGACTTAATAATTACCAAGCTGTTTCTCCTAGAAGTCCCTGAAGTCCATTGTACTGGTACTGAAAAACCGATGCCTTGTGCTCCCTCAGCTGGTTAATTCGTGAACGTTTCCCAGAGCTATACTGTTACTGATGCCTGAATTTCCCGTAGCTTGCTAATGTCTTTACATGTGCAAAGATATTTGTCTCTACAAAGAAAAAGGGCTTACAGCAGCAATAACAGTACGGTGTGGAGAAGCAAAATGACCCATTGTTAGGGCACTGCCTATGATCTTGAGTTGTCTGACAGGGGTATCGAAAGATAACAAATGAAAGCAAACATTGACTCTTCCCTCTCATCTCCTCACACTTAATTAGACTTTACCTGACAAAACCCTATTCTTTAAATGAACAACCTTAACCCATAATTCTGTGCTCGCATGCAGCGCTCCACATGGTATTGCAATTAATTCAGGAAAATAGTGGTTTCTACTATGGAATTCCCTAAAGCATTTTTTTTTACTGCTATTCTCAATGCATTTTTATTATTTAAACACTGGCCTCTCAGTGAAAAGCACGCAGGACTGACCACAAGCTCTCAAATATGCAGCCTGTGGAATCCATTCACTGCAATAACCCAGCATAGGCTGAAATAGAAAAGTAGCAAACTTCTCATCCACTCAGCTGTGGTTTGTTTGAGGTTTTCCTTGGGATACCAGGAAATTTCATTTTGTCTCTGTACCTTTTTATTACTAAGCAAAATTATTTGCCATTATCTTTTATTCAATTATTTCCTATACTTATTTTTCTCTCTTCTTTGCCTTCCCTTCTAGGCAAATCTAATTGAAATTTGGTAGGCCTACTTTCTCTTATTAAGTTACTGTAAAAATAAAACACAGCTTCAGTATGTTTAATGAAAATATGCAATTAAGTGTCAGCAAAGCCAATTTAATAATTCTGTTTAATTTACACCTTTGAGTAGATTAAAGCATTATCTGCTTTCAATGTAAGTGAAGATTTCCTTCATATACCAAGAAGAGAACAAAGAAGAAGTAGGACTTTGAGGAACTAAATTTTCCAGTGAGAATGTATTCCATTTTTTGTGCTTCTTTATAAATAGCCATGTATATGACAGGTGTCTTTCATGAAAAGTTGTGATGGATTGTTTGGATGTTTTTTAGTATGGTCCTGGTATTTTCTTTTACTGAACAAGTAAGTTGAAATAAGGTCATAGAAATCTAGCTATTATTTTGTCATGAAAACTGGCTTCTACAAAAGCAGCTTGTATATACAGCACCAACTTGGAAAAAGTAAGCATCTTCTTTTTTTTTCCTTTCTCTCTCCATATCTGAGATGCAGGTAATACTCTACAGAAATAACACAACTTTTTGTAAGCAATTTGGTAGAGAATCTACTTAGAAATCAGATTAAGAAAATTTTGCAGGTGCAGTTGAAATCAGAGGAATGTACCTATCTGCCAGAGACCCCTATGGAGACCGATTCCTGATTCTACTTAATTCCAAAGTGATCTTTATATTAACAAACAAAGAATTGCACAGTCTTCAGAAAGGACTCAGATTCTTTTCAGGGTTTCTTGCAAGGATAAGACCAATTTGGCACAGGAGAATAATAAAACGTCAAAGTGAATTGAGTGCAAGTTGACAAAGGAGACAAAGTAGCAGCCCTGGCAAATGAAGAATGTGTTTTTCCCTGGGGATGGCGAGGCAATGAGGATACTGGACCATGGTCAGATATGTTTTAACTTCTGCTTGAAGGTCTTTAATGATCTTCAGCAAGAGATAGCAGCTTCCAGCTAACCCTGAAATGTGAGCCAAGGTGACGCTCAGGGTCCAAATCATGCTGGCCTGCAGCTTTTCACCTACATTTCTCAAGCATTTTTAAAGTCAGATGGTTAGATAATGTATCCATACACCCATGGATCATCCTTGCAGATAGCCACATCTCATTCTCTAATCAGAGAAAGGAAAACCAGCAAAAGTCTCATAGAATACTACTTCCCTATGGATTGAATGATGGAAAATAAAAGACTTTCAACTGATAGAAAAAAATTGCAGAAAATTTTTTAAAAAAATAATGTCTAGCAGCACCTTCTAGAGAGCTTCCAGATAACTCCAGGACTCAGTTACAGGTGAATTTGCTAATTACCAAATACAGTGGGGGGCCTAGGCTTACAAATCCCTGTTTCAAGATCCAGGCTTGCTTGACAGCAGAAACTGTTGCATGTTCAAAATGAGAATCCTGTGAAAATCCAGTAACACTGTAAAAGCTCAAAAACACTTTCATGGACTTAGTGTAATAATGCATCCCATAAAAGAGCTAAGATGAAAAAGAATCTATTCCAGGTAAATCTCTAATCTCAAAATATAATTTCAGTGTGTAACAGAACAGTAAAGCAAGTTTAATCTAAAATTTATCTCTAATAAATCTGGGGGAAGTTGGTTAATCATTTGTCATATACACTTTAAAAGCAATTGTAGCATCCTCTGATGGACTGCAGCTTTGAAATAATTTTCTGAAAGAACTGGGGAGGAACATGCATAAATTGAAAGTATGTGACTCCTCTTGCAGTGAGGTATAGAGAGAATTCAGATCCACCTTTTTCTCCAGTGATCTGCTAATCTGATTACAAAGCTGAAATATGCCAATAGAGACCTTAAGAATCAGACTCTGATGCAGGGCATTACATTGTACTTGAAATGCTTCATATTCACCTGAGACAAGGAATATAGGATTTACAACAGAAAAATGTTTCTATCCCTCTTTACCATATAAGGATCCTAAATTTTTCCTTTCATCATTCTGCTCACTGGTGTCTGTCAGAGTGTAAAGCAATGAAGATTTATTTCTTGAGCTCCCAAGTAGTTATAAAGTAAGATAGCTTCCAGGGACTGAGGGATGTTTTATCTGAAGTAATTTCTTCAGTAACATAGAAATAATTCTTCAGGTAACACAGAAATCACTGGGAAAAAAACAGGCAAATGTACTGGACTATAAATAAAAATACAAATCAGGCTTATGTAGGAGATGTTCTCCCAATTCAAGCAAAACATTTAAAGTACATTTACTTGAAATACACAGCAGAGTTTCATAAAGTTGTGGTTGTTTGGATTGGTAGTCTTATGATTAGAAAACTCATTTTGCTATGTTTATGGCACTTTAAAAGATATAACTGTCTCATTACTTGGTGTTGAAAATATAACTCCAGCTTGAGCACTCCTCTGATCCAGAATTCACATAGTTTGTGAGAAATGCAGCCAATACTAAAGGACATCACAGGTCACAACATTTCTAAACTGACCTTTGGAGACAGCAATTTTTTTTTTTTTTTTTTTTTTTTTTTTGCGATGAGATGATATTTAGAATTTCCTGGCTCATTTGAAGGAAATTTGCATGGTGTGTATGCAAGCATTAAAGCTGAACTAAGTTCTGTTTTCTTAATTCTGTAGCAGCAAATGGATACCACTGAGTCTCAGTGGAAATGGGATATGACAGTTTTCATCTGGTGGAGCTATAAACAGTATTGTTGAAGGAAACAAATCTCTCCTTTCAAGAAGACAAAGAGAGGGAAATGTAGTTGGCTTTGGCTAAAGCCCTGGCCATAAAGAGGGCTGTTTTCTCTGAAGTGCTGTATGTAACCCCCCTGGTTACAAGCAGGCAGTAAACACGTTTAATGTTGGAGAAAAGTTCGTTAGTCTGCAAGGCAACGACTGAGTATTTAAGTGAAGGGATGGAGGGCATAAAAATGGCCCACCAGCCCTTAATTTCCTGTAACTAGGCACGCCTTTCTGGAAATTTTAAACTTGCTTTTGCTTTCTTTTCAGTTCTAGGGAAGGGGACTGCATTAGAGTGGGGGGAAGACGCCTGAAAAAAACCCCATGAAACCTACGAAGAGACAGCTGAAATCAGTTTCCTGCACTAGCCTTTGATTAGCTGTTCCCCAGCTTTAAACCCCTGAAGCTAAAGGACCTAAAAAACCCAGCCATAAACAATGAATGCTTTGAATTAGCTTCTCTTCATATGTCATGCAAGAGGAGAGGAGTGACGTGCCCGCAGTGAATAGCCACAGAGAAGGTCAGCGGAATCTGCAACACAATCCAAGGGTGGAAACTAAAAGCATCTTCGGGACAACTGAGGAAAGCTGTACAAAAGTCAAGACATCTGTTAATTCAGCAAGTAAAAACTTGTTAATGCAAGAGAACAGCCACAGTGTAAACCCACCTGAACATGTGGTAGTGGTGGCGGCTCTGAACTCTGTCCCTGGGCAGCCCAACACTTCTGCCCCATTTCCTTCAATGTTCAGCCTCCCCCAGGAGGAGCCTTGCTGCTCAGGGATGCAAGGAGACAACAGATCTAGAGGAAAGTAAATATATCTAATACAGGAAATTCAATCCATCCACTAGGAGATTTTGTTCGTCAAAACACCAGTAAAGCCTCAAAACATCAGGAGAATATCTGTTTCAACTAGCAATGAAAAAGAAAGAACAAAAAGATCTGATTAGCTGATAATATGCTATCCATTCTGAAGAATCCATTAACACTGAAATCATTGTCTTCTTCAGACAATGATATTCAAACAGGCCTGTAAATATCCAAGTGGACTTTTCACAGTGTTTATTTAAACAAAAAGATCCAGGCAGAGGCCTGCAAGAGAGACAGTGGATGCTTCATTTTTTAAGACAAAAAAGAAACATCTAAACTATGATGGTAGGAGAAGAGATTAAAGATATAAACCAGACAAATCTTAGAAAAAAATTAATTTATTTTATTCCCACTTGTTCATGGGAACAGGGTATTATGGTTGAATTTTTATAAGGATGAATTATAAGGCAAGTGATTTTTCTTTTACCATTTTGAATCATTACTTCCCCATTTTTTTCCCCTGAAGTTTTTTATTTCTGATTTTACTTCAGTTAATAATTTATATTACAGGTATTACAGACAATTTGGTGCCCCAGAGAGATTTCTTAACACCAGTGATTATCACTAAAAGCAGTAACTTCTACAGGGCCCCTTTTAACATAAATTTCTTTAAGCTATAAAGGAGAAAACTATGAAATGGAGAGATTTTAGAAGTTGCCCAGGAGATATTAGCAGTATCAAATTGTGGGAGTGCAGAGGGCAAGTGTTTAAAAAACAGCAATAATAAAACCTAGGAAGCAGTATTTATCTGTAGAAAAACCTCCCCACAACATCATCATTTACAACACATCCTGTAAAATTAACGTAACTGAAGCTAATCCCAAACTAACAATAAAGAAAAATTTAGGGCATTTGAAAAAGAAAAGCCTGCTCCTAGCTTCACTACTAAACCAGCTTGTAGGGTTTTGCTCATTTTTCCTTTTACCATCTAGAAACTAAAATCATGTTGCTTTTTGATATTAAAATGAATACATTTTAGGGCCTCTAAAGTTTACGGAGAAAAGATTCTCTTGCACTTTTTTCTCATATGGCATTCTACATAAGCCCATGAAGATGGGAATCCATATTTAAATTTATCAATTCCTTTTTCAAAATCAGAAAGAAAACCCCAAATTGCTTTGGGTTTTCTGTCTGCCCCTTAGCCATTATGCTCTCACCACATTCCAGGAACAAAGAGTCTTCCGCAGGCTGCAGACTTGCATACATTTTTTTTTCTTTTTAATATAGTTTTTCAAGCAAGAATAAAAATCTATGTAAAAGTGAAGGTGCTCATTTAGCCAAAGAGATGCTCAGAAAATGTTTAGATTGTTATAAGTAGATATATAATTTCATAGATCATAGAATCATCGAAGAGTCATAGAATGGTTCAGATTGGAAGGGACCTTGAATGTCATCTCATTCCAAACCCCCTGCCATGGGCAGGGACACCTTCCACTATCCCAGGTTGTTCAGAGCCCCATCCTACCTGGCTTTGAATACTTCCAGGGATGGGGTATCCAAAGCTTCCCTGGGCAACCTGTGCCCATGCCTCAACACCCTGACAGTAAATAATTCTTTCCTAATATCTAATCTAAATCTACCCTCTTGCATTTTAAAGCCATTGACCTTTGTCCTGTCATTATATGCCCTTGTGAAAAGTCCAACAAGTTGCAAAAGCCTGTCCTTCTCACTGTACGTGCGCATGGTTCAGAAACTTCTCTCCAAAGGTTTCTTTGTTTCTTAAGAGCCTGCTGCTAAAGGGGTGTTGGCAAGTATAGACCATCTACCTTCAGGTATGAAGGAGGAAATATGTATTCAGTGTTTGTACTTACAAGGTTGTCAATTGAAAACCTGGATGTACAAGGAAACTTGTTTATTCACCAATAACAGATTTTTTTGTCAGCCCTGACACTTTTTCAATTATGGAATTTTTTTCTGTTCAACAAACCAAACAAACAAACTACTACAGAACAATATAGTAGACGTTTCCCTATTTTCTTTTACATGTGCCACTGATTTCAGTGCCACATGTAAGAAATAACTATAATGCCAGTGTTATAAAATTAATATGACCATGGAAAATGTGCACAAGAGACACATTAGCTACTGTATTTTCTCAGTATGTTCTGCATTATCAGTGTTGAAGCAGTTATAAATCCTGGTTTCAGTTACCCAATTTCAGCCACATTAAGTTCATAATTTTCAGTCCAGAGTTTTGTCCCAGGACAATTAAGGGGAGACTTTTTCCTGGTTTAGTTTTTCAATGATTTTCAAGACTTACCTCAAAACATCCTGGTGATTCTTCCTTTAAGCAGCTCCTATGTTTCTGGCTTTGAAATTGTACTTTGGCAGGATTACTCTGTCCATGATGCACCAGAGGAAATAAAGCTGATCTGGACAGCAGTGAGGATGGGAGAAGATGGGATGGTGGATGGAGAATGGAAAAAGAATGCACAGGTGGTTGGTATGAGGATGGTGTAAGTGGTAGTTTTCCCTCTAAGGTTGGATATCAAAGTGTCTTAGAATGGAGGACATTAAAACTGGAGGAGAAACTGCAGGATGAAAAGTTTGGGAAGGAGATAACAAGGAGGGAGGGGTAAGAAACATAAAATGGATGATGTTCTGGGGGAAGGTGAAGGTGGCAGAACAAAACATGTGTGAGCAGCTGAGGAGTCCAGAGAGCAGGCTGATATGAGACTGGCAGCACTAGGGAGTAAATTTAGATGGCAGGCCTAGAAAGACTAGCTGGGTAAGAAAAATTATACTGGAAGATGGAACAAATGGGGAGGAAGATACAAAGCCAGGGCAGAGAGAGGCTTGGCAAAGAAACACATGGGCAGAAAAAAATAAAGCAGAAGGTCAGACCTGGGGCTGGAAAGAAATCTCAGAAGAACCTATGCATCATAGGGAAAAATAACAAATATCTGCCTTGTTAAGGGAAGTTTTTTTTTCAAGTGAAGAGTTCAAAAGATAGAAGTTTCAGATTAAGGCTGCCTGTGTAACCATAGCTCAATCTTACTCGGGGTATTTTTATCACAACTCTCACTCAGATTAGCAACTGCTTGCTTTTCATGGCACCTCATCATTACAATTAATGATTATTAATTAAAAATAATGCTGATTAATAATTAAAAATTATTAGCCTTGTGTAACAAAGAAAGTACAAAGAAAAGAAAATGTTGGTGAAAATATTTTTTCAAAGTGTAAAAGTAACAGAGAAACAGGGATAAGAGAGATCATTGCAAAGAAAATACTACAATATACTCTGTATAAGTGTAAGTCGTTAATAACCTCATGCTTTCTTGAAAATTGTACATAATGTAATATAATAACTAGGAAACAAATTGTATCAAACAACAAATAAACAAGCAGCACACTGGAAGGCAGGAAGAAGCTTAATGTAGGTGCATTTATTTAAGTGCAAAATATAACTGTGATTTATGTTGGATATAGGAAAAAAATTGCTACAGAAAAGTACAAGATAAAATATTTAAGAGCAGTTTGAATGTTTCAGATTTGCACTAATATCCTATATATCAGGATCCTCAGGATTCAGGCCCACTGTACAGTCTGAATCAAAATTCCAGTCAGGCAATCCTAATATGAAATATAAAGGCCAGAATTTATCTGCAGAGTATGAACAGTGAACATTCAGGAGAAGAAGGTATCTTTTTTCTGCTATTTTTCCCAGTCAAGTTCACTATGCTTGTACTCACAGTGCAGAAAAGAAATGTGGATGCTACCAACAGTGCTATTTATTCTTATAAACACAACAAAACTCTTCAAGTAGAATTCAGCACAGATAATAATGCTGAAAGGCAGCCTATTCCAATACAAAGAAAAGATAGGAATTTCTGAAATGGTCTGCCCTATTTTTCAGAAACTTTTAAAACCTTCTAAATCCAATTGTAAGTGGTGACTGAAGTTCCCTTTCCCTTGACATTCTCTCAAAGTCTCTGCTGATAACAAGACTTTGGAGAATGAATGGGGTTTAGTCTTGCCTTATCAAGTAGCCAGAAAAAAAACCCAAACAACTAGAAAAGATGTAGTGAAATGTCATGCTCTTTTAATCAAGTGCTTTTTTCACCTTTTCTGATTTAATGGCAAAATACTTCATTTAAGGGTCACTGTTGTTTTTGTCAGAAAACAAATGTTTAAAGCCCATCGAATTCTTTTGATGCCCCCTGCAGGCCATGCTGGGTAGGAAGCCTGAATCCTCCTAGGATTAATCCTGGAGGTATTATCAAAATACCTGTTTTATTAAGAAGTACAGCTGCTACCAGTTTAGCTTGCCTCATGAACTTACTGACACGCAGCCCTTCCTGTTCCAACACGCACAAGCGAAATGTGAAACAGTTCTAGATTCCTTCCCGCTGACCTAATTAGGCAGAGTAACGAAGGCTGGTGGAGCAGCAGAGATGTGCAAGGCCAAATATGGGGGTAAAACTGGAGACGCCCGTGGGATGTGAGACTCGGAGGAGTCTGCCCCATCCCTGTGGGGACGTGCAACTTGGCTCTTTTCTATCCTAAAGATACCAATCTCCTGTCAAGTGCGTTCGCCTCCCGGGGGTGGTGACTCCTAGAGATGAATAAACTTCTGGAATTAGTCAATAGCCCAGCTAAAGTGAAGTCAGCCACCTTCAAGAAGCTGAGGGTTTCCCATTAGGGTGGCTTCTCTCTGCTAAACATGCTCCAAGACTTCACAGTGCCTGCCTGAGAGTCCTGCTAGGCTCTCTCCTCCAGCTTGGGGCAGGTTCAGGATCCTCGGGGACAAACGTGATAAAACTGCACCAGCTGGTTATTTTTCATTAATTTCCTTTTTAACTTTGGAGACTACACATTTTATACATTTCTCATAAGGGATCTGTTTTGCTAGCAGTTTGGATGAAATATGCAACTTCGGCACTCAAGAGGAGAGAAAAACTGTAATCACACATCATTAAATGAATCACCCCATTATCCTAGCAGCATGTAACAGGATATAGTGTACCTTGAAAACCTGTTTTAAAATGACACTTTCTTTAAAAATCAGGATCAATCACTTGTCTCTTTTTTGGGTTTTGGGGGTTTTTTTGAGAAAACATTCCTAAGATATGGAAGGCATGATGCCAATGTGGTGGGCTAATTCTCAGATTTAAAAAAAAGTATTAAGGGTATATATTGAAGAAGAAATAGAATTTGGAAATTTCTAAAGGATGTTTGTGAGATAACTTGCAGGGAAGTCAATAATACTATGAATAGATAATTAGCAATGAGAAATTAGTACAAAAGAATGTAAGGTTCTCATAACCTTTTGTTCCTGCTGTCATCTGTTTTTCGAGGGAAAAAAAGCCCTCTGAGACAGGTAGTCAAAGCTTGATGGATGCTCACAAGCTGATCTGGGATCATTCTGGACTTCTTAAATCAACCTACAGCATTTTGGAGCCAACATGCAGCCAGTGAGAATAATATAGGTAGGAAAGAAAGGACACAAGGTGCAAGCAAGCCTCTCCAGAGGAATCACTGCTGTTTTCTGTTTTTCATTACACAGATGTTAACTCCAAGCTATTCTGTGTCCTTGTTTGATAGCTGGTGTCGAAGGTACAGTGCTTTTCTTTTGAAATGTCATCTTCCTATTGTGAACAGTGAAATAACTGCCATGCTGGGGTTTTGTGGGTGGGTTGTTTGTTTTGTAGGGTTTATCTCTGCCAGCCTCTTGCAGGATAACTCTGCCTTGGCAGAAAGAAGAGATTGCTGTTTCAAGTCTTGCTCCGTTCAGGGAAACTAGAAAAACTTTTCACTTTTATTCCTTGGAGGTGACCAACTGAACTTAATTTCCTTCCCAAAGAATGAGAGGAAATTAAAACTAGTGTTTAATAGGAGTGGAGTATACGCTTAAGACATTTGTGAGAGAGTCGGTTTTGGTTAAAGCATGCACACACACATACACACACACACACACACACACAGAGACTTACATACACAGAGCTACAGTGGTAAAGCTTTCAAGGCATCACCTATTTGACTCATATACTGAAAATTAAATGTATTTACCATTTAAAGCACTCCTTTGTACACAACATTATTCACCTTAAGACTTGTTCTGATTTAGTCTGCTAACCGAGGTGGCTGTGCTGATTCAGACCACAAAAGAAGTTGCTGGGTGAGGAAAAGCCCTGGCTTAGGCAAAGAGTAGTAGGTGGTAGTTCAGCTGGACATGGTGTCAATGGGAAGATACAGGCCATTAAGTTTAGGGAATAGGTCATTACAATACATAAACTGATGGACAGAAATTTTTTACACATAATGAATGGAGAGAGAAGAATAAGAAGGGGATAGGCCAACATTGTATATCCTATTCCCCAAGCAAATATTACCATCTAGGCATCCACAATTCTGGAAGCTGAACCTTTCTTTACAGGCTGTTAAAGACATGGAAAATAGGGGATATTCAGTCTGTCAGCACCTTAGTTTAGGATAAGTGCCACAAAGACTTTGGTTCCTGCTCTTGTCTGTGGGGTGCCCATCCCAGTGCGCAGTGCAAATTGCACAGTGGGCTCTTAGGGCAGTGAAGAGGGAAAGTTATTCAGCTTACTAATAACCTTCTTTATTCTGGCATCAGGAATTTCATTTGAACTGGTTTCTTAGGATCCTGGCTTCTGCTAGATATTTGGAAGTAATTTGGAAAATGTAAGCTCTTTTTAATTTGTTGTGAGAGAGAATAAAACCAAAAACCTATTTGGTTAACACAAATTGTATATCTCAAATTTGTTTTCCAAATTTTCAGAAAATGTTCAGAGCAGAATCTCATAATTCCAAGAATCCCTTTAAAAATTAGTTATTTATCATTGCATTTTGTAATATTTTAAGCCCCCGCACAGTTAATGAACTCTGCTGCTGCTGTATGAGCAGCACATTAGGCTATGTCATTGCAGCCTCATTTAATCTCTTGCTTTGATTCTTAAACTCTTGCAGCTTCAGAAATTGGCAGTGACAGGGAGCTCCAGATCCCTAGTGAAGGTTAGGCAAGGAGTCTATAAAATAGTTTTAACTGTGCTGCCATTTTCAAAAGAAAGGGTAAATAAGAGCAGCTGCTCTGGGTGTCCTCTGGGTGGCTTGCAGTCCCTTATCTCTCTGAGCAAAGACTGCTGCTGACTCCTAAGGTTCCAGGTAAGCTCAGCAAAGCCAGGAGAGCTGTTGTTTCAGACATTGTCTTTTAATCATCCAAGGTAGGAAAATGCATCACAGATCTGAGACAAGAATCTGCTGCTGTGCTTACTTTGCTCTGCCTAATGGGCTATCATGTCATTCTATTTTATCTCCATCTCAAGACGGTATGAGGAATCCTCTAGGCACCCTTTATCTAATACCTCCCGCAGAACAAATTGCTTTCACTTCTTTAAGTTGTTCTCACTTTCACAGTGATACAGCAGAGGAAAAGAAAGTTTCTGATGATTTACAGCAAGAAGTAGATAATGTGCCCTCCTGGCAACACTGAAGGAGAAGCAGAAAATTTTCATAAACACATTTCTAAAAGGAAGATCAGAAACAGCACATTGCAACTTCAAAAAAGGCCCTGCTACAGACTTTGCGTTTATGTCCACAGCCTCTTGCAATTTGGGATTGTTCAACTCCCAGGTAAAGATCTAAGACTGCTTTTCCATGACAACACAAGCTAATTCTGAATTTTAAAAACAGCACTTCTAAAAGGTTTTATGTGTTGATGCCACAGTTCCCAAAAAAATGGGAAATGAGAAAAAAAATTAGAAAATATTAGGAAGGGTAGACCAGCTGGAAAGTTGCCTGCTGGAAAAGGATCCTAGGGGTGCTGGTTGGCAGCACCTGAAGATGAGTCACTCAGTGCCCAGGTGGCCAAGGAGGTCAGAAACAGTGTGGCTAGAAGGACCTGGGCAGTGACTGTCCCCCTGTACGCTGCACAGGTGAGGCTGCATTGCAAATCCTGTGTTCAATTTTGGGCCCCTCACTGGAAGAAAGACCCTGAAGGGCTAGAGTGTGTTCACTAGTTCCCTCCACAGGGAAATGGACCTGGGGAGGGTCTGGAACACAAGCCTTATGGGGAGCAGCTGAGGGAGCTGCGGGTGTTAAGCTGGAGAAAAGAAGGCTTAGAGGAGATCTTCTACTCTCTACAGCTACTGGAAAGAAGGTTGTGGCAAGGTAGGGCTTGGTCTTTTCTCCCAGGTAACAAGTGACAGGACAACAACAGAAAATGGCCTTACATTGCACCAGGGGAGATTTAGATTGGATATTATGAAAAATTTCATCATGGAATGGGTTGTCTAGCAGTGGAACAGGCTGCCCAGGGATGTGGTGGTGTCACCATACCTGGAGGTATTTAAAAGATGTGTAGATATAGCACTTTGGCACTTGGTTTAGTGGTGGACTTTGCAGTGCTGGGTTAATGGTTAGACTCAATATCTTAAAGATCTTCTCCAGCCTAAATGAGTCTTTGATTCAATGACTCAAGGTATTTAGGTCAGAGGTCTTTTTCTTCTTTGTATACAGTGCCCTACAAAGCACTGCTCAGGAGCTTGAGACTGTGGGAAGAATACTGAAGGAAGATTCTAGATAGATAAAATCTCCCAGGAAAAGCCTCATGGACTTGGTAACAAAAACACTTTTCAAATGCTTGTTGGTTTCAAAGGAATATTCACCCAGTACAGCAAAACAAGCTCTATCATTTTGACACTATCAAAACACTTATTCTAAACACAGTTTCATCTAAACCCAGAAGAAGCTTTTCTGACTGATCAAGAACCTCCAGCAAATGAAAGAAAACATACTTTATGGAGTTTGGCTTCAGATGTTATTCCAACAAAGAATAAATAGTAAACTTTCCTTGAGGTCTTCTGACATGATATTTTGAAATGAAAAAAATGCAAATGAAAAAAAGCAGGATTTTTCTAAGTTCATTTATATTTCTATAAGGATTAGAATAGAACAATATAACAAAAGAACGTCAGGTCCTGTAGAAGCATTTTCACAGCTCAGGGTTTGGGAAAAGGTAGTCCACAGATGGATGTAGTTTCACAAAGCCACATGCTCATATCTGGCAATAAAATCTAAAACCTGCTGTTCATTTGAAGGCAGGATCTATGGTGAGGTGCAGCTGTTTGTTTGAGCTACAACATTGAAAAATAAACCAGTTAACCAACAGCACAAGTTTGCACCCACATCCTAAACATGTCCATTCAAGGCTTTAATTGCATTTATAACACAGGCCAGAAAAAGACAGGAGGGCTGGAACAAAAAACAGCTTCTGTGACTAAGAGAAAACAGACATGTATGTGCTAATTCAGACAACAAAGAAAACTGTGTGAGGTTGGAAAAGATGGGAAGAAAGGTAGCAACAGCCTGAAAATAATATTAATATGGCTCTGTGAATATCTGATAGTCTTCTGGAGATCATCTGAGTCCTAGGGAGAATGACAAGGAAAAGGTATTTTTTATTGCTGAAATGAAAATCTGAAAGAACTATTCGGTGAGCAAGGTCACTTAGTGTTTTTGGGCACAGGATAGTCCATTCAGCCTCAGTTTTGGAACTGAGTCAAGAGAAACAATCTAAAGAAAGGGTTGGAGTCAGAAAGTTGCTTGGGCTGTTTAAATGACTCATTAGTTAGAACTCTCAGCCAGCAGAAGAGATTGCCAGATTTTATTGATATTCCCACTTTCAGAAGCTGAAACTAGTATCTCTTGTTCCCTGGGAGAGATCTGTTCTGATCTTCCTGTCTCTGTGAAAGGGCTGCAACAGGCAGGTCCATGCTCTAAAATGCTTTACCAGACAGTATTTGAGTGAGAAAACAGAAGTTAAAGTATTCTCTCTCAAGTCTATGGAGCAAAGAGACATCCCAAGGAAAACAAAGAAAGAGAAAACTTCTACACTCATCTATAACACCAGTTTACGGAAAATCTTCACAAATTTACAAAATAGTGTAGACGGTGACTCATTCATACAAAGGCTGAATTGTATTACAATCAAAGCTGTTTCCTTCATGTTGCTCTTTATAGATTATGTTACAGGCCTAAACAGGTTAGACAAGGGCCTTGGTTAATCAGTGGATTAATTTGGGCTCAGCAATTATGTTGGAAGAGAGATGTTCTGTGTTTCATAAGCCACGAAACACAGAATTGTGTATTCATTTGCAGTCTTCATTTGGACAGTAAAGGTTGTATCAGAAGTAAGTTGGTGGTTACACCTACAGATATTTCTCCTGAAAGGAGTATAAGGTTATATGGTTGTCTTTATCTACCTTTCCCGTTTTTGCCTTAAAGAAAACATTGCAGGAAAAAGCAGTTTAATATGATAATTAATTTAATAAAATCTGAGAAAAAGCTGCAGTCTGCTCCTGTATCTGTATCTGGATTAGTGGAAGAGATTCATTTGAAGATGATACTATCTGTGCAGTAAGCAGTGTTCACTCCCTGATTTCTTTACAAGGCAGGAATCAACGCTCCATTCACCAGGTACAAAACATTACAATTTAACTTGTGAGTATATTCTGATTTCCTGACATCACTGTGCCACAGACTTCTCCAAGAAGTTACTTCATGCAAATCAGCTGCATCTTTTACCACTGGCTTAATGCTAATTGCACAGGCCATGGGAAGAAAACACTCAAGAGCAAATCCTTGTGCTAGCACTTCTTGCAGCACATCAGCAAGAAAGCAAGGCTGGGAATCAGTTTCCTGGAATTTCAGACATACATGAAACCTTAAAGAAGTATTCACCTTCTCTAATTAAGCTGACCCACTGTTCTCAAAAAAGCCTGCTTCTGAATATTAATGCCCATTTGAAAGTTAACTGATATTGAAGGAATTTGACAGCAATAGCAACCTGCTGTGTTTCTCTTGACCACAGTCCAAAGATACACCCTCTGGTTAGTGTGATCAGTGAGATATCATTATCTCACAGCTATACTCAGAACCATTAGTCTACTTTGTTGCCTCTCTCCTGGAGTAGCTGCAGGTGATATGGACGAATACTCTCAGTTAATATCAATTATTATGATCTCATAACAAAATCATACATGGAAGGGTGGGTGTTGGGACTTTTTTATACCCAATTGCTTACTTCCACATTATTGTAGAATGATAAACTCACAATTTTATTGCAAAAATAGGTGCTAAAATTCCTAGGAAATTAATCTCTTTTCAGATGCTGAAGAAAGTGCAAGGGTGCAATAAAAAGACTGTTTTTTCTTCTGATAAATCCATGTAAAAACACACTCTATGACAGAACCGAGCATTTACTATTCTAGGCCAGACTCCTCAAATCAGAGCAGCTACTTGCTACTCTGCTCCTTGGATAATCTATTAAGCAGTCTAAATCTGACAAATGAAGGACAACGGCATTTTAGTAATAGGCTTCCTGTCTGCTTGGGAAGCCTGCAAAGGGGCTCTGAGCACTGTCACTCTCCTCACAGTGCAGAGGAAGGCATGGAGCTCTCCCTCCCCGGGCTCACTGCAGCTGGGTGTGCAGATGAGAGCAGCAGGGCTGTGCTTCCCGTGAGCAGGAATGCGTGCTGGGAGCAGCGTGCACACACCAGGATCCAGCTGTGGCTCTTCGCTGTGGCCCAGCTCCCAGAAACACCAAACTGGCAGTCTGACTTTCTTGCACTGGCAAGGCTAAAATTCATTTATCCTGCTGATTTAGGGTGTTAGTCACTCTGCCAGGACCGTTGCCAACCCTCAGGTGTTCTCCTGTATGATTTCCCCCAAGGCTGACTCTTAGACTGTGTGTATGCTGGTCCAGTGCTTATTTTTTGCTTATTTTCTAAGCATTTTTAAAATTCCTCCCAAGTTCAGTCAGCATGGTGATACCTGATGAAAAGCAGGTAGTCAGGAGGCTATTTAAAGGCCCCTTGCCCAGCTGGGCTGTGCTGCTATAATTCTTCTGCAAGTAAAGGAGATGGATCAGAAAAGAATGCAAATGCTTTTGCAGCAGTATGAGAAGCATATTAGTTCCACTCTCATAAAACAAATCAATCTTTAGCAAACAGACCACCCATCACTGTTAGTTTTTCAATGGATCTCAAGAAGGGAACAGTTAGCAGGAAGGCTCCAGTCTTGAAAACACAAATTAGAGACTAGACAACCAGGGTGACCCAGGGCCACTTCTGATATAAAATACCAGTAATCCACTTCTTGAATATTCTTGATTTAATCCTCATCCTGCAGTGTTTCAGTCATCACTCTGCATTTTCCTGGGTGCAACAATCTGAAAAGACTTTTTTTCATGGCCTTTGCTTTTTTGGAGGCTGGTATGGCTGGGAGGCTTTCATATCCACACCTGTGGAAGAACTAGCTGAAAACACAGAAGCACACAGAGGAATGAATGAATGAATGAATGAATGAATGAATGAATGAATGAATGAATGCACCAAACCAAGAATCAGATGCAGTACCTTGTTGGATCAACACAGGTTATACAGCTCCTTCCTTTTAATCTATTTTACCCTTGCTGCAACCTTTTGACTTAAACAAAACGAGTCGAAGCAAGGTGTTTCTGCTGAAGATGTTAATTTTTTATAAAGTGAAGTCCCTAATGTGGAAGCAAGTGGAATTCACATCAAAATGGAAGCCTTTGATTCAGCACTCTGCCTGAAGACAAGCTTTCTGATACGGGTAAAATGTGCATCTAATATGTCAGCTAGATTTTTTTCTAGCATGGTGTTCAAGTCTTGCCTGTGCTTTAACCATCTGGTGAGCACATTAATTCCCTCAGAAAAGGAAGAGACAGCGGCAGGCGCAGCAGAGATTTGTGCAGTTTACATTTTGGCTTTACACCCAACTGTGAGGTCGCAGCACCACGCCCTGGGAGCAGAGCTTGGCAGCAGCCATCAGCACGTCAGAGAAGACCAGACACAACCCTTGCGCTCACAGGGACCACATTTCTTCCTCTCTTGGCAATTGACACAGATTTCTGAGAGCACAAACATGAGGAAAAATAACCCTGAGCAGACTGTCTGTGGGAGGTGCCATCAAGGCTCTTGGAAGTGCTACCACAGTGCACCACAATATCCCAGTCTGGTTCAATCACTGTTTTCACAACATAGCAGGAGCAAGACACAGGAAATTGTGTGAAAGGAGTAACAGCATGAAGAGGACACTAAAACCTACTCTAACACCAGTTAGGGAAAACTATCACAAACAAAAGCTGGCAGGCTGTAACCGGCAGGGTGGAAGATCTGCTTTCAGAAAACAGGCAGGAAAGGTGTGAGGGAACATAACTTCCTTTTATAATTGTTGGTTCTCCTACCTTGGCACAAAAAAAAAAGCACACAGATTTTATCCTTTGACTGACTCCTGGTCACTGGAAAAAAAACACTTCCTTTAATTTTAAGCACAACGGCTAAACAAAATTTTTTACTCCTACAAGAGGTAATGGTCAGTAAATTTTCCCCTTGTCAGCTCTGAGATGTTCTCAGAAGAATGTATCAGTTAGTGTGTTTGGGAATTATGCAATCTCAGCATCCTTTTGTCAATAGATATTTCTGTCCTCCCTTGAAAATTTCATTTAAAGCTTTGGGTGAGGCAGAAGAGTCATTCCCTTAGACACTGCCATCCCTGTTTTCCCATTCTCTTCCACTGTTGCAGCTTAGAATGTTTAACAGGTTGAGCCAGTTCAGGTGTAAAGAAAGGTATATGTAAAATCCTTCACTGTGGTTTGCCATTACTTAAGGCAATTTTTGATTTTGGCAGTGTCATCATTAAGCCATCATAAATTTGACCCCATTCATTTAAAGCAGCCAAGTTTTTTTGTAAGGCGCATTGAGATGAGTGAATTAATAATATCCAGGATTCCACATCTCAGATTACAGATGAGTATCACAGAAGGATCCACTAAGTGGCTTCTGGGGAAAAAAAAAAGGGTCTTTCCTATTGCCATCAAGTAATATGGAAATGCTCTGAAGTTTCACTGGGTACCAAGATACAGTTTGGAAAAATAGAAAAAATTCCTCCAGCAGAGGTCTTCCAGATGAGTGCAAATCAAAACATTGTTAAGATAGCAGGGAATAGACATTGGGCACAGACTCTATGCACAAGCCTTTGTATTTTCAAAGCTTTACACTTAAAGTTGGTTATTTTCACTGTTGGTTTTGTGATCATATAGAGGGGATAGGAAGACAACCTTGAGTGATATGTTTCATGAGCTCTTCTGCAAATGTGAAGAGGGAAAGAACTCGGCATCCAAAAATGTTCCAACTTTACAGCAAGTCTCAAGGAAAGGACAAGCCATGACACTTATGTCAAAGTTGTTTCTCAAGAAGTAAATAAAAGCAGAGATCTTGCAAGAAGCTGGTTTATAGAACTTGAGATTTTATGTATCTTTTACCTACAAATAACCAGTTCACTGAGGAGTCCTTGGTTTTTCATATGAATGACAGACTATTAACTTTTAAAATGAAAGTTCTGTCGAGAGTGGATGTGACACAGTGAAAAATGGGAAGGCATGCTGCATTGTCATCAGTTCACAGTTCTGACATAAATGCTATTTTATTCACTCATCCACAATCCTAAATTATACAAAGGATACAGTTTACAGAAACTAAATTTCTATATAATTAAATCCACAACCGTGGAATTTGATACTGTACTCAAAAGCAATTTATTTTTCTGGGCAAAAGCAGAGTATGAAATTTCATCATACATGTTTGTTCATGCAGATGTACTACTATAATTAAAGAAGGATCCTGTGGTTAAGATGTGACTAAAAGACAGCAGTGACAGAGGCTTTGTACAGCTGCTCTACAGCTTACAGAGGTTCTGGTTTGAGTCTGCAGAATGAGGATAATTTAGTCATACCATAAAGTAGACAGGATAATGTGTATTAAAATCCACCTGCAGAAATAATTCATAACTGTGCATTATACCAAATGCAAACTCAGAGCAAGTAGCCATATTTTATTTTCTTGAAAGTGCATTTTACACATTTTAATGAATACTAAAAGCATCAAGAAGTTCAAGGCACCGCACTGGGACTTGATCTAGGAGGTATTTGGTTTCTTTCCTATAGTGTAAACTAGAGAAGTTTATAGTATCACTGATAGATATCTCATACATTTAGATTGTTGAACCCTCATGTTTCAATATATGCTCAATAATCAGAAGGCCAATATAATTTCTGAACACATTCCAATTGCACTTAATGCAATTAACTGGGTTTTAGGAGAACAGAATTGTAAATCCAAGCATACCTAGTGGACAGAAAGTATAGATTAACCTCAGTTCAGGGGGGAAAAAAGTGGTAATTCTTTCCTGCATAATATATTTTTCATGTAGGTCTCGTATTTTAACAGATTTAACCAGAGTAATTCCATGTTACTCACATGCACATCAACTGTAGTGAATCAAGACTTGCAAATTAGAATTTTATTAGCCATAGCAAGATTAACAAGTAATCTTCCAGTGTAATACTTCAGTGCAATTTACTCTTCCATTTTATCTGGCAGAGGCACTTGATACCCCCATGAAAGACAGAAATTATTCACCCTTAGTGGCAACTATCAACAAATGTGGCCAATTGGTCTTGAATGAAGAAGACACAGTGGCAAAAAAAAAAAAAAAAAATCATTCACAAACACAACTGCACAGCTTTTCATCTCCATCAGAAACCTGAAAGCCTTAAGCAATTAAATTACTGTATATTTCTGCAGCAAAATTTCCTGACTAGTTTGAAGTTAAAGTCACAATAACCAGAACTTTCCTCCCTCAAAGACAACTGATGATATTTGATTTAAAAAAAAAAAAATAAAAATCTGCATTTAAAAGTGCATTGACTGCTGCTTGTAGGGGCTGGAGCTACATATTTGTTATCAGCTTGTGAAACATATCCAATACGATATTGAGAGAAAATAGCTAAGCAATAATTAAATCAATGTGCTTTCAAGATGCCAATACACTCACGTGTTTCAAGACCATAGATCAGCCTTTAACTCCTGGGCAGAGCTCTGCATCTCTACTTTAAGCTTGCACCCACTTTACTTGGGAAGTCACTGTGGACAGCGAAAGTTCTTTAACAGGAAAGAGTTTATCAGCCCACTGTTATTTTGGAACTCTTCACTTTCTACAAAGTAGCATGATTTCTTTCTGAAAAATATTTTGAGACTGTGACCTTAATGGAGGGACTCCATGCCAGCAGCAACTCAACTGGTGTCTTGGCTTCCAGACTGGTTCCAATATATCTTTATGGCAAGCTCATTTGCACAATGTTTTTTTTGTCAAGACAGACTAAGAGGAAACGTGCTCCCCTTGAGTTTGTATTAGATTTGCATTCTGGGGTGTATTTGAAGAGCTTTTCAACCATAACTTTGGTTGGAAAGATTTGTTTGGCTTCTAATTTTTATTTTTTTTTTTTAATGCTAAAAATGCTAGAATTTTTCTCTTGAGGGAAGCTTAAGATTCACTGATTCATTCATCCATTACAATGGTATGAAGAAAAGCAACAGGGAGATGGGACCCCAGTGACGGTGTGACCATAATTCAAGTGGAGAGGAGTACTTTCTCTCACCACACATACCCAGGCCTACGAACTTCTTGACCCAGGGAGCTTTCAGAAAACCTAGAGAGCACCTGAGAAAGTGCACAACACTTTCTATTTCAAAACTGGCCAAGACTGTTTTCATTTCCTCAGCTCCAAATGTGTCAGCCACTGCAAGATCCTGTTTCACTGTACATGGCACTTAATCCTAAAAAAACCAAATTTAAATAGGTGAAGATTATTCTCAAGCATGAAAAAGGCTCAAATAGAGAAAATAAGAATGTATGTAACATATCTTCCCTGTGTGATTACTGAGACCATCACAGGGCAATTGCCTCAAACAAAATGAAGTAGAGTATAGATTGGCCAAGTGAAACAAACCCCTCATTCTAATCACGTGGAATAAAACTTGTAAACCAGATCTTATTCTCTGAGCTTTGTAGCTGGAGCTTAATAAGATGGAAGATTTAGAAGAACATCCTTTTTTTTTTTGAAGCTCTGCTGATGGGATTCAGTTGCAGCAGAGCAGAATCAACTTCTCCCTCAAAAACAGATACCTATTACCTGAATGGCAGCTGAATGGCTCTTTGAGATCCACAGGTGACACTGACAAAATCCTGCCTTCCTACAGTGGAAACTAGGACATCACAAAGACAACTAGATGCCTAAATTTAGGTGTCCTCATACTGTTGATCCCACTCACTGCAGGGGAACTTGAATGGTTCATAGCAAGCCTTCTTGGGTCACAATTTCACAAACTAGAGTATCCAAGGGTCTAGAAGGTCCTTCAAACACCAGTTAAATATGATAAAAGCAAATAACGCAAACTGTAGTTTTCACTTTCCATCATATTTTGAGATGTATTATTGCAATTAGAAAGAAAAATGGAGACAAAATCTGATAAGTAAGTGCAATTAGACATCAAAAGATTGCATCTTGTTTCAAGGTCATAAAGATATTCTGTAGCATAGTGAGCCTATGATATAAAAGCAAAATCCCAAAACTTAGCAGAGCTTACTATAGTTCTAAGAAAAAAAAATTTAAGTCTAAATGGTTCATGAATTGCAGTGAAAAAACTAAACACTAAAATAATACTGAAAAAAATAATGCAGATTATGGATTTTGATAAATCTATTTCTTATACAATTTCATCTCTGTTAATTTGACCATCAGCTTTTATCTGATAATACTGGCTTGATTGCTGGACCAAGTAACTTCAGAGAGTCCTGTTTCTTGATTCCACCAATAGCATTGGTACGAGCTTTTTTGACTTCTTCACTTTTCTTAACTGTGCCTTAAAGCTGAGTTCACACAGGTTTTATTCAGTAGGGTTGTGTCAAATTATTTCCCAAGAGTGTCTCTGCAACAAGAGGTTCATTATATTATGGGATCCCTCAGTCTCTCACGTTGCAGACATTCCCCCACCACCCAGCACTTCTGGGACAGTTCAGCAGGCATTGCTGACCACTATTCCTCTTCCATTTGCAGCTGTATCTCTGCTGCTGTCCTAGGAAGTTATAAAGCTGAATCATTCTCTGCTACTGAGAGATCCAAAGGGGATGCAGCTTCTTAGAAACTGGTCCAATTTATTTGATGTCATCATCCCTTGGGGAATGGCGTTTACGACTGAATTGAATGTTAATGATCAGCATTCCATGTTCCAAAAATGGTGAAAGGTCTATGGAATAGTCTTTGTAGCTATTTCTTGGATGCAATGTCAACGACAAATATTAATAGGTCTTCTATAAATACAATAATTTGCCCTGCAAAAAAACTACTTCAAAGAGTATAAAATCCTTCCCAGCATCTTACATATGCCAAATCATGCACAGTAATGATTCCCTGTATAATGACGGTATTAAATCGTGTCTCAAACTCATGTCAGTGAAAATTCATTTAGCATTTTTTCACTTACAGGCATCAAAGGAAAACGAGTTGAGCCAGTCCCGCTACTGGCTGCGACAGAAACATTTGTCTTCCAATGTCCGTAAACAAGAGAAAAGGAAATAAGAATTGATTGATAAAAATTTGACTGGAAAAGAGGTTAGCCATTTATTAGTTGGAAGAAACTACAATCACAAATCTAGTCTGAATAACACACCATACTGGGAGAGAAGGGTTTCCATACAGCCCACGGATGAAATCAATAGTCACAAAACTCAAATTCTGACTGAAACTTTTGACGACTACTTTCTGATTCTAAAAGGAGTAGGATAAGGTCTTTTTTTAAGAAGCAAAATATTGTAAGATTCAACTAGCAACTGATGCTCTATTTCCGATACCCTGAGAACAACAGTATGTGAATTAATTTTAACATGTGGAAAGAACATTTAATTTTATCAGAAGGAAACAATGAAGAATCTAATTTATTCTCCACATGTCTGCATAACCCCCATTGATATTAATAAGAGTTAAGAAGCCTATGGAGAGGAAAATAGGGCTCCAGATGTGGCAAAATGTTTTAAGAAAATTATGTGTAGCTTTCTAATGACCACAAAAATTATTTCTTTTTCTATATCTGTGCAGAGAGAAAAATTGCTTCATATCCAGCCAGTCATGAAATGTTTCTGGCTTTCCCAAGGCTATGTGTATGTGACCAGCGGTACACACACAGACACACAGAGACACAGACTCACAAATGTGTATATGGATGATGTCTCATGGATACACAAGCACACCCTTCTCAGTTGTTGCCTTTTTCCAGCTAGGGTGATCCATGGCCCAGGGTTGTTTGCAATTCCACTGCTCTTCCTACTGGATGCTCTTCCCAGCTAGGCAGAAAAGAAGGAAAATTTTGCTTAAATAATTTCTTTTTTAAGTGAGTGTTTAAAGTGCTGTCAGAGGTAGCCAACAGGACCAATAAGGGCTGGTGAAAAACCTTTTCTGCCCTGTGACTGTAATTCTACAAACTTTGGTGAGTGTGAATCTAAATTAACCATGGGCAAATTTCCTCAGTTTCCCATTGGCACCCCTGAAGCAGGATGCACTTTGATTTAATCTGTAACATTTGCACCAGTCACTTCCATTTTCTTTTCAGGATGATGCATGATATAAGAGGTCGGTGTTCAGCAAGTCATCCCATCTAATTATACATTCTTTTGAGGCATTTCCTTCTGAAGGCATAAAAATACTTTGCTGTTTCTATGGTAGAGCTCTTTCTCCTAATTTTCTGAACTTCATGAGAACACAGTAATCCTTATGCTCTTGTCCAAACCAACCACTGCTAAATGGAACCTCTGCAGACCCTGAAACTGTTGTGTTTTTATTGGTGTTCTCAGCAGAATTTTAACTGAATGTCAATCAACTTTTTTTTCACAGAATTCCCTGAGGAACTGCCTGGGCCTTGAAATTCTGCACTGCATGTTCTCTGTAGCCAAGAACTTGCAAACCTGAACCAAATCATCCTCAACACTTTTACAGCCCCCATTCTGCCTAGCTACGCTGATGACATGTTAATGTTATTTGCACACAGACACTTATTTATGACTCTTTTACATAGCTTTCATCCAATTTTATCTTCAATTTATTGTGCAATTTTAGAATCATATCATTTGAAGTGCTTACCTCTGATAAAATTCCCTAGAATTTGCATTTCACGTTATGTTTTTGCATGCTTCAAAATGTCAGAATAATAATGAGAGCAGGACTTCCAAGGTTTTGTTTCCTTTCTATATCCAGGGAATGAAAGACAGGTTGGGTATAGGCACCTCTGTTTACTTTCCTTTTAAATCATAGACAATAGGATCGTCAGTCACTGATAAAAGCTCATTTGTACTCTGAATGTTTTCCTGTCCACTTATGCTGGTTTTATATAACATGCAAAATGACTATTCAATATTCAGTTAATTATGCACCAAATGGAGTAAGCCAAAGAATTAGCTAAATCAAGCATTCTTTTTTCCTTAGGAAAAAAACCCAAACAAACCAATCCAACCAGAACAAAAAAATGCCAAAACCAGATAAGAGCTACGACAGGTATTGCAGATAGACTCCTGGCTTGACTATCAGGAGACACTCATTCCCTTCCAGGTAGGGCTGTTTACCTCTGATGGTGGTTTTAAACTGGAGATTTCATTTTGTCTTCATTTACTTTGTCAGTTTTTCCGTTGTTAGTCTTGGATAGGTACTTAGCAAATTTTTACTTATGGTAAAGGAGATATAGATACAGTTATAGACATGGATGTAGATATAGAAAAATATTTATGGTATATATTTTTACAAGCTTTTCATTAAAAGACATCATCAACTGTGCTTTTATCTTTGTAGGTACAGACCATACATACATAAATATATATATTTATAGCGAACTACTTATGGAATAGAATAATCTTTACTACCTGTTCATCAAAATGTTTCCTCAGCTGAGCTTTTATCTTTGAAGTCCAAATATGCGCCACCCCACCACCCCCCTCAGATCACGAATAACAGGTTTAGAAATACAGAAATTCTGCACTGGGACCAAGACCTGGGCTTTCCTTCAAAGTCAGGATTTTTGCATACTTAGATGGACCTGACTTAGGAAATTAAAAGGGACCAACAGCTCAAATTGTTATAGTTCCTACCCCCACTGTCTCTACTCATGTGTAGTCCTCTATAGTCTGCATACAAGATAACTTTATCTGGTTCTGAATGAAAGACAAACCACATCCTATTTTCCTTATGTATATTTCGTCTGGATGATTCAAACTTCAGAAAAAAGTCTCAGGCAGAAGATACATGATTGGGAAAAGTTAACTGAAGAAGCAAGGTAATCCATGAACCCATATCTTAAAATTAACTTACTAAGATCTAGGTTTCGCCAGGATAATGGTTCAATACCTAAGATCTGCAGAACATGATGGATATTTACACTTTTCTCACAAATCCCTTAGAGCTCAAAATCCCATTTCTAGCATTCTTCGTGACTGAGAAATTATTACAAGAGATTTGTTGGTAAACCTGTGGTTACCTTGTGACTGCTCTTGGTAGAATGGTAATAAGCAGGTGCATGGGGGGTTTACTGCTTGAAAGGATGTATTTTCATTTATAAACGCAACAAAAACTTTTAGTTTTGACTAGGAGCATTTGTCTCTCCTGGTTTATTTCCTCCTCCCTCTACTGCCTAAAAATACATATTGACACTACCTTGTGGCATTACAATTTTTACTGTGGTGCATTATAGTTTTCATGATATGTGGTAGCTTAAAGGGAAATTCAGTATCCAGCAGGGAGATGAAGGGTGAAACACTGGCCTCTTTGAAGTCAGTAAGAAAAACTATTACTGCCTTCAGTAGAGGCAAGGTTTCAGTCCAAGCATTCAGGGAGAAACAAGTGTATTGATTTTACCTCTTAGGCAAAACTGTAGAGTAGAGAAGAGAAGAGAAATGCATTCATCTGGAATCTAGGATGCTTAATGTCAGTAGGCCTCTAGGAAATTGTGTTACATAGATGAATGGTATGTTGGTCCAATCGAACATCAAAAATCTCTACATTTGACCTATAAGTCCACAAACGAAGAATAGAGAACCCAACTGCAAAACCCATTACAGCCTGTAAGGTTTTTGTATACATATATAAAACATAGCATCCAAACCTGAACATATTTAAGAATGAAACAGCCAAGTTTGAGGCTTCCCCAGCCTATATTAGTAAATTGCAAAGTATATCCAATACATTTAAACAGTGTTTTGTAAAGGAGCAGTAAACATTTATAAATAAACCCCATATTAATATGGGAATTCTCCTCTAGTAGCTGCCCTGCTCTAATTTAAGATATTTGTAGCTAATTAAGGGACTATGGTATCACAGTTAAACAGGGGAAATATTGAGATAAATAATTCATGAACATCTGAAGTGAATAACTTCTAAATAGATACTTTGACTAATTTTTTTTTTTTTTTTTTTTTTTAACAAATAAATGAGCAAAGCTTTGTTTTTGCAATAGTCTGCTGAACACAATTTTCAGTTCTGTAGCTGAAATAGAACTTATTTTGGAAAACTGCTGGTTTAATTTCTAAAGGCTCATAGCACACAACTTCGATAACAAAACATACAGCTTTACCACTATTTGTGAATCTAGGTTATCTGAATACATTTTTGCATTGAACAGTTCTCAAACCACCAGTCAAAATTTGTCAATACTAAGAAATAGTGAGAATGCTGAAATAGCAAATAAATTCATTAATCAAACCTTAGTAGGCTTGCATATAATTCACATACAAGGAAAAGATTACAGGAGAGTTAAAGTAGCTGTGTTCTGAACCCCACTCTTTCTTGATACTTAATGAAAGGGTAAATCTGAGGCTTTGATTTCACTGCTTTGTCATGGTAATTGGGAAGCTGTGAATTCAACATGATGACTTCACTGCAGGTTAAAGAAAGATGTTGAACTATGAGGAAAAGAATTTATTTAGATGTCAGTATAGATAAAAGGTCAAAGGTTAATAAAAGCTATGCATTGTACACCATGGAGTTTCTTTTTAAGTGTGATGTACTTGAAACAATTCTATATGAAAATCTCAGTTTATGCCTATAAGGCCCATATTTCATATTGAGTTTGTTAATACATAGTCAGATAAGGATTAGAATACACAGAAAAGGAGTCTGATTATTGTTGTTAGGTTCATCAAAATTGTTTCTATTCTTGTTTTTTTCAACAAATTATGTGGTAGTGCAATTGCTTCCAATAATTATAAAGAGAAGTTGAAAGTAGCTCTTGTACAAGCATGGCCTTCACAGTAAATAGGGTTCCATTCTGTTCAGAGAAAGACAGTACAGAAAGATGGAGAAAAGTCCTTGTCTCCTATATGTGTAGGACTTATTTGATACTGGTTGCCTAGACCAACATAAGGTTTCACTGTCCAAAATTACTAGTATTTATGGTTCAGGAGAAAAATCAGACATGTTTAAATATTTAGTAGCTTTGTGTTCCACCTCTGGAAAAAGTTAGATGAAACACTGTCATGTTCCAAAGTGAGAGCATAATCATGATGTAAAAGAGAACTATACTGCAAATAGTCAGGACTTTCAAATTCTTTTCTATAAGGAAAAATATTTGAAACTTTCTGATTGTTATTAAGAAAGGAAAAACACACTGAAGTTCAATTTCACCTGAACTGATTTTGTGCAATTTTTGTTGTTATAATAAAGTCCAAGGGCAGTTACATAGTTGACTGGTAATTTCAAAACCTTTATCAGTTTCCAATTACTGCTTAGAGCTTCACAATAAAAAACTTTGAAAACAACATAACAAGGAAATTCTCTACCTCAGCCAACTCCCTATCTGAGATTTAATTAAAATAGGATGTATGAGAGAGGAGGAAAAAGGGAAAGACAAATAGGATGGATGTTCATAAATTAGTCATAGCAGCAGCTTTAGCACTCACAAATGATGACCAGCCCATTTGCTGTATGTTTTTTAGCAGAGCTAATTAAATTCAACAGAAGCCTCTAGTTTGTTCACCAATTGAAGCTGCAGACCTAAAAATTACACCAGGCATTAGGGGTCTCAAGTCTTCCTCTTTGGAGTATGAGAAAAAGCAAGAAATCACAGAGAGTCTTGAACTACACCACCACCTGCTGTTGCAATCATTATGACTCATATAATTTATTCATACCCAATACAGTGTGCATCTGCTATTTATTGATATTTTGGTTTATTTTTCTTATTATAGCTTCTGCTTATATTGAATAAAGTTTCCAAGTACTGTGGAGAGTATATAAATATGGATTATATATTGCTTATAAATGCCTTTCCCTTTCACAGCATCAAAGAATGAAAAATGCATTTCTTCCCTTTCCAGCTAAGCAATATAAACATCAAAGGGAGGATTAGCATTTTAGGTCTTCGCACTCTAAATCTTTGTGTCATATATCTTGCTGTCTTGCACAGAACATTTATATTTCTATACCTATTACATAATCAGAGCAGTGGGCCAAACATCTTTACTTTCCTCTTATTTGCATAATTAATTAAATTCCAACATTTTTGCCAAGCTAGCTACGCTCACACTGAAATAACGACCGCCACTTTTCAAGCTGAAATAAATTCACTGTCTAGGATTCAAACTGCTTTTCACCCTGCCAGGTGAAAGTTCATGGCACACAGTCAGCCCCTGCTCCTCTGCAATAATAACCCAGCCATCAGATATTGTAGATTATGGCAGATTCCATGAACATAATCCCAGATACTATGACTGCAAAATCAGAAGGGCCTTGAGGATTGTGCTGCAGCCGCCTACAGGGGCTTGGCTGCCAGAAGGCAACACAGACCTTGGCTGTCATATGGGATGGAGATGGCTTGAGGCTGAAGAGACTCAAGATGTGCTGATTTTGAGCCAGATTCTTTTAGGAGGGCTCTTATGAAACGGCTCCTGTATAATGGGGACTTGAACAGCTTAAAGATAGCAGTATAAATGATTGTCTGCCTTGGATTAATTTCTTTCAGATGAAGTAATCCAGACTAATAGAGATTCATGTTACTGCAGGCCCTATCTAGCGACCCCTTTTTTTCCCCCTCATCTATACTTGTGCTTTAAATATCTTTTTCTGCAGCAGGAAGCATTCTGCCAAGTCAGTGAAATGAAAGAAATTCTCTGCAGAGGTCTTTGCCTCCACTGTGAAAGTGTCTACTATGTCTAAAGTTGAATGAGAGGAAACCAGGAGGTTAAATATGTGGATACTTAGCTATGCAATATGCCATTTGGTCAATAGGGAAAAATCTGACTTCTTGAAGGAAAACAGCACAGCTATGCCTGCTTTCCTTTATTTATTATTTCTAGGTTTTCAATCCACTGTACAGAAGGGTGACTTTCTGCTTGCTTTTATCACATGGGAGCAGTAACAATTATTTGTCAGCTAGGATTTGTCTTCACAAAGTCACTGCAAGGTAGCTACGATAGTGTTGACCATGCAGAAGGCAGGTGGTCTTGCTCATCTGCAGAGCCTTTGTTTTGAAATAAGAACACAAACCAGTACATACCAGTTGGGTGGGGAACCAAAGCCACTCTAGAGCTCACTCCACAGCACAAAAGCAGTGCAGACATGCACTGTCAGACATGCACTGTTTGGCCTCAGCTGTCAAAGTCACTGTTTTTCAGTGATGGCTCTCCAAATTCAGGTCCTCACTCTGCTTACGCTTACAATTTTACCAAAATACATTCTTCCACCAGAGTTTGCATGACAGTGAAATTATGCATGTACCTACACACCAACAGGTTTGAAAATACACTGTGAAAGAAAGTTACTTTCAAATATAATTTTACTTATTTTTGTGTTTGATTCAACAGTTCTTGAGCTGCAAGACATTATTTGCTGTAATTCCATGGTGTTCACTCGTTTTTGTTTATTGGAGGACAAAATGTGTGTAAGCTCTAGCTTGAACATAATTTCACCATGCCAAAGTATGAGAGTGCATAATTAGGCTACAGAAATAATCAAATACATTGAAAGTATAGAGAAACCTTTTAGGTATTTTCTGAGTTAGTTTGGGTTTTTTTTAGAATCAAGAAGCAATGGGTTTGGGTTCCTTTAATATTTCAGCTATTACTTTGAGCTTCCCATATCTAATAGTTTTTGGAACACAATGGTCTCTTCCACAGAGAGTCAAATGTTATTTCAAATATCATGTTGCTAGCTGAGCTTTAGCATTAGGCAGGCACTCATTTCTTTGGAATTTTGCTACAGACTGAGGACTGGTTTGTTAAAACTTTGTTCTTCAACAAACTCTTGCAAAGAAACATCCCCAAGAAACAAACACTCAAACTCTGTCCTCTGTCAGCAAAAAGTACATTGAACCAATCTAGAAGCAAGAAAATTGTCAAGGAATCTTCCTCAGGAAAGAAAACCAGAAAGCTTTCAGATCCTTCTTATGCTTAAAGCAAAGGATATAATTTGGTGTTTTTCCTTTGCAACACACTGTTAATGCCAAATTCAGTGTTCCAAGGTCATTATACATAGGGAAATGTAATTTTTTTCTGAGTTCCTCAAAACTTTTGGAAGCTGTGACTTCTCATCAAAGTGCAGATGTCATGGAAGCAGGCACGAAATTTAGTTCTATAGGGAGGGTAAAGCAGAAGATTTTTATCAGAAGCATACACTTATGGAAAGCCCAGGAATAGTTTACATCAGAGTTTACCATTTAAAATTTATTCTTGATACTAAGTATGTATATCATCAGTAAGGGATATATCTGCACTCTGCCAAATTAGACTAGGGCAGAATCCAGTCACAGTTTCTGTAAAATGGAGTTGAGATTTGATTGCATTGTCTTTACTTTGCACTTTTTACACCTAACAAGGCGACTTTTGTGTCATTAAATTTGCTTCCCCTTTGATGTAGTAATTTCCCCTCTAGTTTCATGGCTTTTATGTTCTTTGCTTGTAACAATAAAAAGGCCATGCTGTCTTGAAATGCGAGTTTCTTTTAAGCTACAGTGCATTTCACTTAACTTTATTAATTTACATTTCAGTGTTGTAGAAACTGAGATTTCACAACTTCATTCCTGCTGTTACCACAAAAATTATCAACAATTGCCTGTCGATAATTTCAAAGGCACACACACTCATAACCAGACATGTTCATACTCACTGGTTTTGGATAGAAAGCACTCCATTTTCAATTACTGGAATACCTGCAATAATCATTCTTTGAAGAAATTGCTCTCTTGATTTATCCAGATACATGGGTGGAAAGGTAATTTAAAATTAGTTAAGGAAATTCTTTTCTGTCTGCCAAGTCTCGGCAGAATGAGGGGGTTTTCTCTCTTTCAGGTTATTTGCCCCTGTCCCTGCAGAGTCTGACAGTGTTGTTAACACCACCATATTTCACCAATCATATGAGACACAATTCCAAGAGTTGCTGGACAGACAGGAGGGCAAGAAAGTGCTAGGTTATGAAAGGGAAAATGAAGACACAGCCTACTACAAGGAGGCAAACACTGGAAAGAGATATAGCAGAAGGAGCAGAAAAAACGACCATGTAGGATACAAGCAAATCCCATTTGACTATTTGAAACACGACACATGCTGCAAGTAACAATTTACTAGGACACTCTTTGTGTTTACTGTATTATTGCAGTATTTTCTTACACCCCAGGTATCACCTTAGTTTTATGACCTATCTGCTTTTCTTATTTTGTCCTTAACATCCTGTCTTCAAAACGCGTGACAACGAAATATTTGGCCAAAGACCAAAAAAAGCAGCGACACGCCTGCCCTGGTTCTATGTCCGTACGTGGCAATTTACAGATTAATAGGAGTTAGTGCTAAAGCCTGTTTTAAAGCTCGTTCCTTCTCACACGGAGCGAGCCGTCATTACTAAATAAAACCTGGAGAAGGCAGCTGGCCTCGGCCGCGTTGCCAGCGCTGTCGCAGGACCCCTGCGGGGGAAGCGGGACCCGGCGTCGGCACACGGACCGCTGCTGCTGCTGCTGCCGCCTCCGCCGCTAGAGGGGACTCGGGACCTGTTTTCCCGAGGAAAAAACGGGAACCGGCTGCAGGTTCTAGGGAGCCCCGGCTGCATTTTGGCTGCGCGAGGAAAGGGAAGCGGCTGGGCGCGGGTTACAGAGCGAGCAGGCGGTTTGCACGCTGGTTTGGGACGCGGAGTAGCTGGGTGGGTAAGGCTTAGATTGCCAAAGAAACTTTAATGCGCTTCCTCGCTCCCAAAGTAACTTCGTGTTTGAGACTCCCTGTTACGAAACATACAAGGCTTTCAAAAATCAGCGTCATGGCAAATAGGGCTTAAGCTTCTTACAGATCCCGTGCCAGCAAGACTGTGCGCCATGCCACTCGGGTGCTCACCCGAGTGAGCCTTCCCACCCTCGTTTTATAAAGCGAGATGGAAGCTTTGGCTGGCAATAAAAAACTGGAAAAGGGAACGAGAAGGGCAGTCAACAGGAGGAAGCCTCCGAGTGATGCTTTCTCGGCTCTTCTTCTTTCCCATTTGCACACTAAGACACACGGCTGCGGACCCGGCTGGCCGGCCAGACCCTCCATGCCCCCGTTGGATGGTGGCAGCCGCCCCCTGTGTACCGCCTGAGCCCCTGGGACAGGAGCGCTGCGGGCGGAGATGGGAGGGCGAACACAAACTGGCCAGGCCGGGGCCCCGCACTCGCTGTGCACCTGGCAGGGCAAAACCCCATGTTGGTGTCGGCCTGCTTTTTGGGTTTCATATTAAGAAAAATAAAATGAAATGAAAAGAGAAAAAAACGAAGGTGGGAGCTCGCCCGGAGGGAGGGTGAAGCCCGCGGGAACGGAGGGCATCCCTAGAGGGCAGGAGACGGACAAAGGGCGGCGAGGGCGACGGGCACAGCCCTGCCCCAGCCGTAGCGGCGCGGCAGCGGGGGTCCTGGCGGGTGAAGGGGCGCAGCCGAGCGCGGAGCCCACACTGCGGCACCGCCGAGGGGGCGCCGGCCGAGGCGCTCAACAGGCGCTGCCGCCCCGCCGGGACGGGGCCGGCACATGGCAGGAGCCGCGCTCGCTGCCAGCCCCGTGCCAAGAGGCGGCGGTGGCCGGGAAGGGGCTTGGCCGCCGCTCGGCGGGGCTGCCGCACCGCCGGGGCTCGCCCGAGCGGGACCCACCCTGCCCGCTCGGCCGGGGCCAGCAGCCCGGCCGGCAGCGCCGCCGCTTCCTTTGTGTGCGTGAGGGGAGCTGCGGCGGGTCCCCCCGGCGGGCTGTCAGCGCTGCCCGCGAGGAGGCGGGGAAGGGAAGGGACGGGAAGGGAAGGGAGGAGGCGAGGGAAGGCTCAGGCAGGGCGGCTCTCGCGTCCCCGTCACAAGGTAAGCCCTGCTCCCCAGGGCGGAGAGAGGCGCTGGAAGCGCCGCGGGGCCCTTTGCCTGACCTGCCGAGCGGCTTCGCCCAGCCCCGGAGAGCGGTCGCCGCCGCCTCCTGCTGCTCCCCGGCGGCGCGGGGAGCCGAGAGCGGGCTGCGGCGGCGGCTCGGCGCGGCGCGGCTCCGGCACTTTGCGATGGGCTGGCGGCAGCGGCGGCCGGACAGCAGCGGGGGCCGACGCGGAGCTCGCTGCTAAGGGGCGAGGAGGAGGGACCATGGCCGCATCCAGTAACTCCAGTTTGTCCGGCTCGTCGGTTTCCTCCGGTAAGTTTCTCCAGCGAGCGCCGCATTTCTCCCCTCCCTCCATTTTAGCAGGGAGCTACCTGTCTGCAGAGCGCCTCGCCGTCCCGCTCGCCCCGACCGCGCGGCAGGCGCTCCCCGAGCCCCGGGCGGGCGCTCCCCTGGGGCGGCGATGCCCCTGCCCGGGGTCGGCTGTCCCTCAGGCGGCACCGAAGGAGGAAGCCGGGATGGGGGAAGAGCGGCGGGGCCCGGTTCGCCTCCCCGCCGCCCTGCCGTGCCTTTGTGTGGGGTGAGGGAGAGGGGAGCCCCGCGCCCGGCTCTCTGGCCGGGGGAGCAGCATCCCTCCTGGCCCGGGAAGGGGCGCGCCCGCGGCCGGCGCGTTACCGGGAGCTCCCGCCGCGGGGCTTGGGGTGAGGAGGGCATTCAGAGACCAAGGCGCATCCTCTGCCGCGGTCCCCGCGGTACGGGACCGGCCCCGTATCGCTCCCCGGAGCGTCGTGGTGCTCTGAGGCGGGAGGGGGTTGCCAGGCGTGCCACTTGGTGGGTGTTGTGGCACACCTCGCGTTTTCAGCACTTCTGCAGGACTGGGAACAATTAAATTCGCGATCCAGATTAAAAATGCTGCAGGTGACGGACTGCCCCAGGGTTCCGGCCGCGGGTGTGAGGAGCTTGTGCCTGCTCTGGGTTTTGGGGGTGCTGGGTGGGAGGCGGTGCGGTGCGGCGCTCTGCCCCGCTCACGGTGGGGGCTGGCTGCGCTGCCAGACCCGCAGGAAGGATGAAAAGTTACGGTGCGTTTTTAACCGAGGCAGCCTGAAATTGAAAGCAGTGACACAAGAGTACCACTGCCTGCTTAGCTCACGAGCAGTTACTGTAATATTTAAGTTATGAGAAATTGGCTGAGAGTAACATCCTGGCATTTCAGTGGGCTGAAGGAGTAAATAGAAGCATGAACAACTTAGGGGTTCAAGGGACTTGTGACTCAGTGTTTTATTTGAGGTGCCAGACTGAGAGTTTTTAGAGCTTTCTTAAACATAGCAATATGTGCTGTGAACAGCAGACAAGATCCTCTGACTATCAATACAACTCTAGCAAAATATAAATAAATATAAAGGCCAATGAGCAACTACATTTTTTTCAAAGACAATGTATGTAACTTACACAACATATTCTATGCCACTGTTCCAGTGTTCAACACTTACAAACAGATCTGAAGAAGGAACTAGGTCCTAAAAACACTTTTTTAAAGCAGTTTTAACAAAAAAAACACTAACATTGCAAGCCCTTATTGCCTTAACTCAAAAGCACCTGAAAGAAGTAGGCATGAGAAATTCTGCCTTGTGTTCACATTTACGATGCAAGAGTTGCAAGACCAGAATGAAAATAAGCAAGAACCCAGCCAACTTTATGGCTTATTAGTGAAGGTACTCATTTGGGCAATGTGGTTTTATTTTACTCATCATTTGTATATTTTTACATCTAAGTTATGTGATAAAACCAGAAACAACTTTAAAAGCTCAGACTGGAACCTGTGACTCTCTTCCTTGGTGTTTCAGCCATTAAGCTTCAGAAACATGTCCCCAGCTTGGAGAAAGTGGGTAGCTCCCTTGCTCCATGAATCTCATGGTCTTTCTTGCATACTGCTCCAGTGTCTGCAGAAGGATACTGAATGAATACATCCGAATCCCCTCTGGCTTTACTAAATCTGGGCTTCAGGATCCATCTTGTGATTTGAGAGATGTTCATTCCCTGCAGTGTTGGTTCAAATGCCTGAAATGCAGGGTAGCGTGGGAGTTCAGGTACATCCTTGGTGTGAGCAGTTGATGTCATCCAACTCCAGGTGGCCTTCTGCTCACCAGGTAAATCTAGTGCCAAAACTAACATCCAGCCAAGAAACTGAGATCTAGGCTTCAGCTGTAGAAGAGGAGTTGCCACTTGACAGTATTTTGCTTTTTATGAAGCCCTTAGCTACGGCCTAAGGTTTATTGTGGTTTATCTTTTGTTTTGTATTTTTGCAAGCGTGAGCACAGCTGAGTCTTAGCCCATGCCTGGGGCTCTTAGGTGCCGCAGCAGTACAACTAATAAATACTGTCAAGTACTCAATAAAGCAACTGAGTGCCCTTGACTTTCATAACTTATGACCTTGGAATGGTTTTTGGTTTTGTTCCAGTTTATTCCATCTATATTTCTTCTGTGTGTATATACTAACCAGCAGTTAAATTTTCTGCAGCATGATAAAGTTGCCAATATTAGCAGACACACCATATCTGACTATGTGCAGCTGTGTTCTGGATGTCTGTGGTTTAAGTTCTCAGAACTCAGCAAGTCTTACAGCATTTTGTTTAGATGGTCTAAACAAACAGTTTTGCCTTAAATTTTAATTTGGTAGAATTTATATTTATGCTTAACATCCCAATATGAAGATTTCCAAATAGTACAATTATTTCTATTCCACAGAAGAGGGGAGGTTATGCCACCACAGTACATTCTACTAATATAAAAAGGAAGTGAAATTTGAGGTTGATAGCAGAATACCATGCTGCAGAACTCAGCTCTATCACTACTTAAGAATGCTGCCAAAACTCAAGAATGCTACAATTGACCATTTGTCATTTCTGCTTCAATTCCTGCCAATGCATGTCAATGAGAAAGTTAAACAGTTCAAATATATTTATGGTGAGGAAGCTGCGCAAGAATTTTATGGTGTAGATATTCTGCTTGTCCACTTATATTTCTATAAATGTACAAGTGGGCTTTATAGTCTTCACTTGAAAACTTGTGTCTGTGTTAAAGGTCAGAATCTGCTTCTGTTCTGGAGTGGCTCTTTGTAAGCACTACCTGCCCAGTGTCATGGCAGGGTGGTGAGATGTACATGTTGTACAGATGGGGAACTAACATGCATGGAGAGCAATAACTTCAGTCATCCACTAATGGTAAAGCAAATATTCATACATAGGAGGCTGTTGCTCTTTTGATTTCACAGCTGGAAGACCAGTCCCTCCTTTAGAGCTTATGTCTGTGGTCTGTGTATTCATCTCAAGAGCCACTGTGAGGCTGCTAATTATAGGTTCAACAATTGTAGGTACTAGTTACAGGCCCCATCTGATAGAAGCCTATGAAGGACTTTTTTTGGGAAGCTGACACTCCCTGGTAACAAAATCTACAGGAGAGCCATGGGTATTTGTATTGTATTTATTCATATATCATTTCTTCAAGCTCTCTGCTTTTGGTAACAGAACTTAAGCTGCCCTGACCACCAGCTGTTGTGTTTGAAGTAGCTGGGGGAGAAAAAAGGGTAATGTGCTGGGGGAAGAAGGGGGCATGGTAAGCAATTACCTTAAGTATTCTTCTTTGGACCTTGGATAAATCTGCACATGGTATAAAAAGCTGAAATTATAATTACTTCCACTGGGAATTCCACTTTATTTTTCTGTAATCTCTTCTTTAACACATACCCAGGTGATCTATTAGTTGTATTCATTGCAAACCCCTAAATTTTGTTCTTCTCTTGGGATGAAGTGCTGATTTAACTGGAAGCAGCATCTTTTCTTTCTCTCTTATCCTCTAAAGAAAACTGTGCATGTTTTTATACTTTCCTTCATGCTGTAGTCTCCTTAAAATAGACATTCCCTTGCCAGTGCCCATCTTAGTATTGACCCTTATTCTCACTCATTATATTTTTAAAAACTTTTTTGCTGTTACTGAAACTTCCTGGCTTTTTCCTGGGAAACAATCCACCTCTCCGACTTTGTCAGTAGCTGCCTCCAGTTTCCTCCACCCAGTAGCCAAATACTGATTATACAGAACTGATGAACTTGAGACTCAACTTTCTGGAATGTAAATAGAAGCTCGGGTGAAGAGACCTTTGTGGCTGCTCCTGCTTTGCTTCTCAAAGAAGCCACAAATGCAGCTTGTTTCCCACCTAGGCTCAGTGCGGTGGTATTTCTAGGGACTGTGCTTCTTCATGCAGTTGTGCCATCCAAAGTTAGTACAAAGTGGCTATAAATGCCAGCTGGCTTTTAAGGCTGCCATTCTGCTTGAGAAGTCTCATGCCAGAAACCCTCCCCGTGGCAGGTGGATAGGTTAGATAGCCTGGGCTGTCTGTCAGGTAAGGGTCCACACCGAAGGTATATGCAAATACAAGCCTGATAAATGATGTGTAATCAGGCTGCCTCCAACAGCAGGACTCAGGCTGGGCCAAAATCTTTGCATGAGCTTGAGTCTGCGCTGTGAGAGTGGTAACTCTGCAAGAATTTGTGTGAGAACCCAAGGCAAATAGGTAAATGTACGTGCCAGTGTACCCAGTGTTTTGTTTCTTCTTTGAGCTCCAAGGACAAGTTTGCAGGTGTGTTAGGCTGAAGGGATAGCTCAGCACTTTTCTGCTTCCCATCTGAATTGGTGCTTCTTCATGTGCTGTAAGCGTTTTGAGTAATACCTGTCAGGAAAGAAGGTGATGGAGTTAAAACACACAGGCCGAGAAAGGCTTGTGCGTTTTGTAAGGGCATTTTTACTTTTTGGCTGGGTCCACTGCGCTCGTGAAAGATACCTGCTTCTCCCCCCAAGCCCCTCTTTTTGCAAACTCAGACACTGTATAGAAGACTGTTACAAAGTAAAGTCATTGATTATTGATGGGGTTTTTGTTTTAATTGAAAATCAAAACATTTTTGGTGTCTCAAAGCTCAGAGAAAAAGGCTTTTAAGTATAATTTAAAAAGTGATCCATATTTAAATAATAGTTAAGCTTATGGTTCATAAACTAATACTTGCAGTAAATTTAAAGGCAGCAAATTATTTGTTTTTTTTTTTTAAATAAATGAGGATGAGTTGTTTAAAGAAAGCATAGTTCTCAACTATGTTTTTTATACACCCTCTACATTTTGAAAAGGATTAAAACATGGTTATCAAGGGAAGAAGAAAAATCTTTGATGGTTCCAGTAACTTAACAAGGTCAAAATAAAATATTAAAGGCTCATGACTCTCTGGGGGTCATGAAGGTGCTATGATGTGAAATAGGCAGATATATTATAAAAATGAAAGTCAACATGGACCGATTTTAATTAAGATGCAAGCAAGTGGGATGAAATGAAATTGTATTGTACAGAGATTCAGAGAGATTCTAATTGGGAAAAAGATTAGTAAATGAAAATAGATGTTTATTCTTAATGATTTAATAGAAAGAATGTTGTGAAACTGGCACATGAAAGCTCTTGAAATCTTGCTGTCATTATGCTGATAAGGTTCTGCTTTTGATTTTTAAAAGGGCAATAAGGCGTTTTTTTGATTTCTGTTCCTCATGCCAAGCTTCTGCTGGCCAGGGTGTTCTTGCTCTGAATTAAAGCTGAAGTCTTTTGTATCTGGTGATTACAAGGAACTCACCATTCTTATTAAAAATAATAAAAATTCAAAAGGGAAAAATGCCATAGTACTCCATTCTGTATAGTGATTGATTCAACAGTTAGTTACTGAACATGTAGGCTGTGATTATTTGAGAATATAATAGCCTGGAAACTGGTACAATGCATCTCTGCTTCACAATTTAGCTTATAATCACTCATGCTCTGTAAAGCAAAAGTCTTGTTCTTCTTAAGGATCTGCTTGTCTCACAGACATATGTGGAGGATCAGGTGGAGGATCAGGTGAATTTCATGCTGTCATGCTGATGACCTTTTTGGATAGCCGTTCCATTGGAGTTCTTGCCTCCTGTTTGATGGTTCTGAGGAAGCTTACATATGCCAAATGCTGAGTGATTGTAGGCAGGAATATTTTTACATTGGTGTGTGTCATAATGAGGCCTCTTGTATCCCCATGTCCATAATGTTTTATATGTCTGAAATCATAATATTTTGGCTACTGTGGTACATAGGTATGTCTTAAACATGGGGTTTTCGACAAAAAATAAATCATCTTTTTTCAAAGTTGATTTGTTTATATACATACCTTTGGCTAAAGGGCAGCACTGGCTGGATTGGCCTCACTTCCAGCATTGAATGCTGGCAGAAGCTGTTCCCATGCTGGGGAGCCAGTCTGTTGTCACTCGTTCTTCTCTTCTACCAAAGGAAGAGATACTGAGAAGATTAAATATTTGGAGAACTCTGTGTTAGGGAATGGCATGTTAATATTGCATGAAAAAGCTTTTGTTGCAGGGAAATG